>BSBN01001400.1:12420000-13020000 GCA_027924645.1 Cunninghamia lanceolata
AATATTAACCTATTCAACATCCAAAATTAGATATTAGAATACCATTCACATAACGATGTTATTCACATGTAATATTTATAATTATTTACTAGTTACATACCTTGAGAGTAGATGATCTAGTGTAATATGCAGGTGGAGAACCACTGAAAACTGCATCAACACTATGACCCTAAAATTTCATTAAAATCATCAAACTAAATTAGTTAATCTTACATTTCAAAAATAAAATTTAATAAATTAAATTCAATAAACTTGCTAATATTTACCTGAGTATCAAGGCCAAAAGTCTCACTTAGGAGGGTATCTATCATCACCATCTGCTTAGTTGCAGATGTAGCCTATGCACCTACGTCTTGACTATCCATGGGGTCATAACCATAGGCTGATCTGCAAGTCTGACAAGCATGGGGTGGGACCCTACTCCTCGCACTATCTCCCAACCGACTCTGTGTTGTAGAACTGGCATGCTCTATGATGCTCTAGGTCAAGGCACTAATGGACTAAAGTGTATTGACCTCAACACTCTCCTTCACAATGGAAGGGATAGAAACATGCTCATGGGTTGGTCTACTGATTACTCATCTCACTACCTACTATGGGTCAACATGTGCCCCTAGTCTATCTTGTGTTGACCCCCCACCTCTACCCTAGAAGTCCCGCATATCAAAATAGTTTAGCACTTTATTGAGGACAAACTCGCAGTAGAGTTTCCTCAAAAAGTATTGCAGGACCTCATTATTATTGCATGGAGGATGGTCAAAAACCATCCACCACCTCTGTCCAAAATTGTCCCTTATCACTTGGTTGTTGCACTAATGGATAGGGAACCTCTTGCATGTAATGGGTGGAGTTTGATTTGTTTGTGGGTTTGTGAAAATCGAACACAAGTCTAATTTTGTAATTTGTATTTTTTTCACATCTTGGTATGACAGCTTCTTTGCATAATAATCTCTAAACTCTTTCCTCTTATCTATCCAACTAGTTATTTGCTTGCTAATTGAATCTACATTTGATAACATAGATTCAAGAGATTCAACAAGCGTCGACCTATGCAAGGTTGAAGTGGAAGGATTTTTCAACCTTACAATCATATCTTCAATTTCTTTTTTGTTATTTTCAATTTGCCCCATTATATTTTCTTGTGTTCAAAGGGCATGTCGAGGAATGCATGGAGGAGGTTGTTGTTCTGCAAGATTTTGTGGATTTTGAGGAGGAGGAGGGAGAGGTACATTAACATTTCCTGACAATTAATGAAATATACATCAAAAAACAACTCAAACCTACCTATTTAGAAGCAAATTTAACCAAAAAGACAAATAAACTCACTCCTTGGGTGTGCTCAACATCGTGGTGGCATTTTGGTGATGAATTGATAAGATTTTTGTGTTGAATTGAGGAATCCAAAACGCGAGCGCGCTTCCGAGGGTGTGTAGACCATGGGAATAGTGGAGAAAAAAGAAATGAAATGAAATGAGATAAGTTTTTTTTTTTTAATTTATAATGGGTGATAACATGCTCGCGTTATAATGCAAGCGCATTATAACGTGCTCGCATTTTTCATTTTTTTTTTTAAAACAATTTGGCCACTTTTTGGCCCCCCATCCTTTTGCATATATACATATATATACATACATACATATGTTGGAGCACCCAGGCCTCCACTGCACACCAAATAACCTTCATGGCTGAGAGAAGTTACACGCACGAAACTATTTAATCAAGAATGTAAAAAATTGCATTAAGAGATTCAAATTATAAATTACATAGTATACAAGCCTTTTAAAGGCATGAAATATGTGATGGGTGAACAACTACCCTATGGGAAAAAACTAATTATCCCTATGTTAAAACTTAACACACTAACACCCCCCCTTTAGTGCAAACTTCTAAAGGCAGACTTATTATGCAAAATCAAGATGCAATATGGGTCCCAACTACACAACCATGTTAGGTACCCATTTACAAAGCAAAAAAGAAATCTCTCACAAACAAAGAAAAGAAGAAAAATCCTGTGGTAAAAAACCCCTCTCCAAAAGAGAGAAAAAGAAAATGTAATGTAATCCAAGTGATAGATCATGTGATGTATGAAGGTCTCCATAATAACCTCAAGAACTACATCCATCACAAGAATACAATACAATCATCCTTCGAATGAAGGAATGGATAGAGACATGATAAGCCCCACATAATGAATAAGCTCATCTGCCAATGGTGCATGCATGAAGACAAAACACTATCCAATACTTGCAAACAATATTTCTCCCCTTGGGAAGAAACCAATCCACGGGTGAATGAAGAAACTCCAAACCAAGAGATGAGGAAGGGAATCTCAAGAAGTATGAAGTCTATGTAGATTGCTCAAATGGCTCCATGTCAATGCTGAATGATGCCACAATCAAATCAGGATCTAATGAAGACATAAAAACATCAACCTCCAAAGATAATGATTCCTCTGAATGCTACTCAAGATACTCCTATATACGCCTAAATATGACATGATTCACTCTAAATAAATATTCTAAATATTTATTCCATTCTTCTACCAATTAAATAAATATTCTAAATTTATTTAATCGATTCACTGTTCCATAATTAAATAAATTCAATTTATTTAATTAAAATTCTTCTAAATGTCCTACACAATTAAATAATCATAAATTATTTAATTAATCCAAATTCTTCTATCCTAAGTTCTAATTCCAAAAAATCCACCTCACACTTACACCTCACTTTTCCACCTCATCGAGTTGCACATGTAATTAAATATATTAAATATTTAATTACCTTATTTTCCCTCACCCACATGGCCTATTTCTTCTCAAATCAGAAGTTAGTTAACTAATCAATCAAAAGTGTTAACTAACCTATCAATTGAGTTAATCCCTCAATCAATTCAGTCAATTCCATAATTCATTCT
The DNA here is from genome assembly GCA_027924645.1 of Cunninghamia lanceolata. Lineage (NCBI taxonomy): Eukaryota > Viridiplantae > Streptophyta > Pinopsida > Cupressales > Cupressaceae > Cunninghamia > Cunninghamia lanceolata. Next base: position 12,422,918 of record BSBN01001400.1, read on the forward strand.
TCCAACTGACTAATCAAGTCTGTTAACTATTCAGTTAAAAGAGTTAACTCTCCAATCAATTTTGTCAAATCCCCTCTTTCATGATGGAGGTGGGACACTTGTCATATTTCTACTGGTTGCACATTCCTCAACCATCTTTAGCCATTGATCATCACACTTCCTCTCAACCGTTGATTCCCATTCTTCCAAGTCTATAAAAGAAGCTTTATCCCTCCATTCTATTCATCTAGGCTATTCGTATTGTTACTCTACAGAAATTCACCAACGCGCCTTTGGCACCCCAATACTATTTGCTTGAGATCACCATTATTGCTTCGAAGCTCATCTTCTTGGCTTATTCATTATCACAGCCATTTACTATTGACATCCTACAAAACAGCTAAAAGAGTGCACTCACTGAGGGCCTACTTCATCAGCAAAGGATGGTTGTAATAGGCGAACAACAAAAGCTTTGAAACAGGAAAGGTTTGCATTGTTATTCATTTGCTTCATTTCTTTCAATCTTTCTTGTTTTCATTATTCTGTTGATGTTTGGGTTTGTTATTATTCATTTGATTAAACTACATTTTACCCTAACATTTTTGGCACCCACCGTGGGGCCTTTGCCCCTTTATCTCATCAAAATCTAAGCTTTTTTGAAGGCAGGTTTCGTACAGGTCATGCAAGGTCACGCACAGGCTACTTCGGTGCATTTGAACATTTTTGCGGTGCATATACCCACTATTATGGTGCATCTATTATTTCTGCGCATCTGTGCTTTTTAGCTGTGCTTTTGTGCACTGTTATGGTGCATCTGTCATTTCTGCACTTCTGTGTATTCTTGTGGCTCTTTTACACACTGTTACTACGCATTCATCATTATTGTGCATCTGTTCATTATTATTGCGCATTTGGAGACTGTTATGGCACATCTATCATTTCTGTGCTTCTGTGTATTCCTGCTGTGCTTTTGCGCACTGTTACGGCACATTTATTCTTGCTGCACTTCTATTGACTATCTTTGCGCATTTAGTCACTGAAGCTGCACATTTGTAATAAGCAATGGTTTTAGTGCTTTTTGAGGAAAGTTTGCTAACGCTAACGACTTCACAAGTGTTTTTTGGAGCTGTTTTGTAGGATAGGCTCGGGTTTAGTTCCATATAGTTGCATTTAAATAGTTCACACTTCACTTTCTAAGTGATAGTAACATTGATGTTAATTCAAATCCTCACCTAGCTCTAATTAGGGAAGAAGTAACTGAATCATTTGTTTCTTGCATTGCAACACTTTCCAAGTTATTGCTATCTGGGATTAAAACTGAACTCACCTTTGATTTCGGGATTAAAATTGAACTACTGCTATCTTGTTGGACCAAAACTTCAAAGTTAACTATTTCATGCTACGAGGATTAAAAACTGAACTCACCATTGATTTCTGGGTTAAAATTGAACTACTGCTATCTCGTTGGACCAAAACTTCAAAGTTAACTATTTCATGCTATGAGGATTAAAACTGAATTCACCATTGATTTCTAGGATTAAAAAAGAACCAATGCTATCTTGCTAAAATCACTTCAAAGTTCTGTGCTTGCCCAAGTAGATTAGCCCATTTTGTTTTTCTATTTTTAACTAGGTTGGATTAATCAGTGTCTTCTGTGCTTGACAAATGATAATTGGCTTATGCTCTCCCCTTTACTGGGTGATCAGAGTGCCAGACTTGTCATTCTATTTGTTTAACCTTTAGGAGGGGCGTGCCCTTGGATGCACACTTGTCCAAGTGGGAACGACCCTGAGTGGTAACAGGCTAAAGCCAAGCCCTACCAAGCCACTTAAAATAAATTGTGCTTGAGGTGAAAACTTCCTACAACAAGTGCTGCTATGTTACACCGATGGCCAACCTCCCCAAAAACCCTCTAAGGCGCAACCCTTTGAGGCTGGGAGACTCGACAATGGAGAGTAGTGACGCTGCATGTGTAACCACTTGAACAGTTGCCCACATTAAATACCTCTTGTTCTAGTGGCCCAAAACCCTTGTAATCCATTTCTCGCCTAGGATCTTTGTGCTTGCTTTTATTCAGTTAAGTCCAAAATAGAGTCAGAAAAAAAACCACAAAAACAATGACAAACTATAAAATATTCTTTGTGCTTGCTATGTTTTCTTGCTATTAATTCATAAAATCAGACCAAGAAAGCTTTTTTTTCAGCCAAAAAATACCAAAAACAACAGAAAATCCAAAAAATTTGCCAAAAAATCAAAGCTGCGCATATACCCTTTTCTACTGCGCATTTGTATCGACTTGCTGCGCATACGTATAGACTTGCTGTAAATATACAAACTGTTGCTGCACATTTATCCTGCACCAGTTCTACGCATATACTACGACTTATGGCACATATGTTTATTTCTGCTACGCATTTGTTTCTATGCATACATGACAGTGAGCATATGCACTATTTTTGAGAAAATATTTTTACTTGTTTAGAGCACCTATTTCAGCCTAGCTTCACTTTCTGAGATTAGATTCAACCTTGCAGTTAGTCTTCATCTGTTTCACCCAAATCTCTCTCTTTCGTCAATCGTCCCATTCACTTTCTATCCAAACCCCTCTTGTTCCAAAGTCAGTTTATCCCATACCGGTTCAACATAGGTTCCTTTTCGTGTCATTAGTGAATTCACGTAAGCCTAGTATGTCACAGTACCTTTGCTAGTAGTCTTGTTGAATGACTAGTCCATATATAATAAGACGGGTATCGACTACCCTTACTAGTGGCTACCATCTTGTGTCTGCTGTCTTACTTGAAATCATTGAGCAAGAAAATCCTTTGTCCAAGTCGTGTCCTAGATATCCCATTCACAATAGTCTCAGTCGGCACCTCGCCAAAATTTCTAAACCTAATCCACTTCATCCCGCATCACCTTGTATGGTTCTTACTCGATCCCAGTACAACAAGCAACTTGAAATGGCTAGCTCATCCAATTGTATCGTCACACCTCATGATAGTGACGAAGAGATCTCTCGTGAAGATTATGAAGGGAGCATTCAAGATCAAAAATTCCAACGTTTAGTAGAGACGGTGCTCCATGCCGACCCTCATAAGTACTTCTATCATCTTGCTAGTCTCAGAATTAAACTCCCCATAGACTTTGATATAAGTACAATCATGAAAAATGTAGACAATGATCATGAGAGGGGTACAAATGACATAGACCCACATGCAAATGAAAGAGAAAGGAATACTATGGACTCAAATGTAAATGATAGAGGGAAGAGACCCATCGATCACATTACCCCTATGGAGGAAATGAGAAAACAACTCGAGAGCCTCACACAACAAATATCAGACCTTAAGACGGGTACAAGTACCAAGAACTACTCCTTGGAAGATATAGCACCCTACCCCTTTGACCAAAAGTCTGAACATGAGACCATTCCCCTATAGATTCGAGTTTCCAAAATTTGACAAATATAAAGGGAAGGGGGACCCTAGAGATCATATCCAGGAATTCAATGCAGCATGTTTAGAAGTAGCTCACAACGAGACCTACTTGATGAGACTATTCCCAAGATCTTTAGGTGGTCAAGCTATGGAGTGGTTCTCGCGTCTCCCACTAGGAATTAGAACTTTTGATGAACTTGTCAATAAATTTATAACGCACTTTTCTTACAACATCGAACACAAGATATCTATGCTAGATCTATGCAACACCAAACAAAAGAGTGGTGAGTCATTCGCCACCTTCTTACAATGATGGAGATAGCTGGCTAGTAAGTGTTCTTATGATATGCCTGAGAAGCAGCAATTGGAGATGTTTGTCCACAACCTAAACACTGATCTTAGCTATCAAATACAGATACAATGCCCTACATCATTCTCAAAAGTCATTGAAATGGGCTTATTCATTGAAAAAGCTATGATCACTAAAGGAGCTATCAAGATCTACAAGGACACACCTACTTCCAATTACACAATGGATAAATCAAAGTTTTGGACCAAGAACAAGAATGTGGTCAACAATGGGGTAGTGGATGCCAAGGCGACAGCGCCCAAGCAACAACCCATATTCACTCTTAAAGGAGAAACAAACAATGGTACACTCAACAAACCACCTTCTTGGGAGCCTAGACCTTGGTTCAGTTCAAATCCAAGGAGAAAATTCACACCGTTGGGTGAGTCTCAAGAGTCTGCACTAAGGAAGCTACTGGCTAACAATGAAATTTCTCTACCGCCAACAAGTGATTATGAGCCTATAGTCAAACCTCCCTACTGGAAGGACACAAACTATTGTGAATATCATCGAGGAAGGGGGCATACAACTAACAACTGCATCCACCTCAAAAATGTCATCCAAGATATACTAGACCAGAATCAGGGAGGGACACAATAGCATACCTCCAATGAAACTCATGTGGCGTATAGGGATCCACTTCTGAATCACAACAGGCCATATAACAACAACAATAACAACACCAATGGCCACAACAACAACAGCAACAATAGTAATGACAACAACAATAATCACAACCAGCCAAATCAGAACAGCGGGACTAGTAATGCCAACTATGCAAGTGTGCCATTTGACTACACCATAAACTGCATTTCCGAGCAAATCCCACAGGTCAATGTCATCTCACCCAACCAACAACCAGGACCTAATCAAACTAGTTGTAGTATAATTACTCGCAGTGGTAAAGTCACGCTCAATACCACCCCTCCAAGGTCGTCACTGTCTCCATCCAGCTTTCATCAGTACAATGTCATCGACCAGTTATAGAAAACTCCATCTCACATTTCTATATTGGAGCTATTGCGTCTATCTCCTTCTCATAAGGAGATTCTTGAGAAAGCCTTAGTGGAAACCACTGTCCCCACTAACCTGGCCCAGGAGAAGTTCTAGACCATGGTAGGCAATCTGACATCCTCCAACTCCATATCGTTTACTGAGCAAGATGATCTCTCTATATCCCAACCTCATAACACCCCTTTGCACATTGTCGCATTCATACACAAGCACCGCATCAAGAGTGTTCTCATTGATGGAGGTGCCAATTTAAATATTTGCACATTAAAGCTAGTCCTTGCACTAGGGTTCTCTGAACAAGCAGTTGATCCAAGGAGGAAAATTACCATCAAAGCATATAATGAGGAAGAAAGAACCACAAAGGGAATAGTTGTCCTACCCATTCAAGTAGGACCAGTAATAAAAGATGTGGTGTGTCAAGTCCTTGATCGAGAAGCTTGCTTATAATATCCTACTCGGGAGACCATGGATTCACGCCATGAAGCCTGTCCCTTCAACCTTTCATTAATGCATTAAATTCTCGCACAATGGCAAGCAAGTCACCATTCAAGGCGACCCTGACCCCTACCAACACTGCAATTCTTTCCATGCAAAACCTGAGTGTGTCATACCCAACAAATAGAGCATACCTTTCCCCTACCTCGCGACAGGACCATACCACTAAAGCTTCCTCCTCAAGACCCAAAGCGCAGAAAGTTACCATAAAAGAAACTGGAGTGGGAGAGTACTTAATTGAGCACAGTCTCAATCTTGCCAAATTGCCCTTGTCTCCTAGATCTTTTGGCCAACCCAAACATTTTCCAAAGCCATCTACTCCTCTTATAGCTCCCGCAACTCCCTTTGTAAAATGGGGACCTTATCTGATGAAACAAAGGAGCGAGATCTCCTGCAATGGCTTTATGCTGAAGAAGAAAACACACCCCAAGATCTGCCTAGACTCCCAACAGAACTCTATGAGCGAGGTGAGACTATTTTGCATAGGATGGGTTATGAAGGACAAGGCCCCATCGGCTTCAGAAAAGAAGGAATCATTGAACGTATACAACCTTCTTCATCCTCATTGGCTAGAAACACAAGTGGCCTAGGATACAAAGGCAAGGGTAAAGCCAAGGAAAATACTTGCTTTGTGGAAACAATCCAAACACTCCAAGTGGACAGGGACACAGATTCAGATGATTCAAATGAGTATGAGTGGGACGAGCTAACAGAGCACTCTTATGATGACAAAGAGGTCAACACCATCCAAACTCTTAGCCCCTACCATGAGGGACAAATGCAATAGGACAGACTACTAGAGTCTGATTTGCCCATCTCTAAGATTATGGCTTTCGAGGAAAGTTAAATTCCATTGCAATAAACAACTTGGAGGAAAGTACCACCCAGAACACTACCCCCTCCAATGCTCCTAACATTTCCATTCACACCATCAATGAATCAGGTCTATCATCTGACTCCCTTCCCCTCTTGCACCCTGAGCTTATTGACTGGGATCTGCAAGGAACTCCCCAACTAGATATGTTCCAAAACAATGATGCTTACATCGATTATATGGAACTTAGGGACCACTTACTCAAGGGAGATCATAAAGCTAGTTTTGCTATTGAACTGAATATTGTGGCTTACTTCAGGGAGGGTGCCAATCCTTCCAGTCGCAAAAATATCAAGATCAAAAATGGATCTGACAGTGAAAACCGCCTTGCGGCAGTGTCAGATCACAAAATAGTAAAAAGAAAGGACGCATCCAAAGGTGAAAACCCAACTATGGCACCTAACGGTTGAATGCTTGACACTCTCCCTAGTGATATGTACCAGGAAAGGTCATAGATTGTTGTGGAACCAACAAAGCCCATGAATATTAGAACAGAAGAACAGCCCAAGATTATCCACTTTGCCAAATCTCTTACACCACCAGAGAAAACCAGGTTTGAATCATTCTTTAAGAAGAAGAGAGGTAGCTTTGCTTGGTCATATGCAGACATGCCAGGTCTAGACCCAAACTTAATTCTACATCATTTGCCATTGGATCTAGGAGTGAAACCAGTAAAATAGAAGCTGAGAAAGATGCATCCTCACATAGCACTTTTGGTCAAAGAAGAACTCAAGAAATTGTTGGATGTGGGGTTCATTAGATCCATAGATTACCCAGAATGGATATCCAATATTGTGCCAGTGTCTAAACTAGATGGCCGAGTTTGACTATGCAATGATTTTTGAGACTTAAACAAAGCATGCCGCAAGGATGACTTTCCATTGCCAAACATCGATATCATAGTCGACCTAACTGCAGGACATACAATGCTATCACTCATGGATGGATTCTTAGGGTATAATCAAATCAAAATAGCACCAGAGGACCAACACAAGACAACTTTCACTTGCACCTTTTGTTGGAATGTCATGCCATTTGGGCTAAAAAATACAGGTGCTACATATCAGTGAGCTATGACAACTATATTTCATGACATGATGCATGTAACAATGGAGGATTATGTCGACGACATCCTAGAAAAATCTCTTACAAGGGACTCACACCTGGATGTCTTGGAATTTTCTTTTCAAAGATTGGACCAATTCCAAGTCAAACTGAACCCAAAGAAATGTGTGTTTGGGGTAACTTTAGGCAAGTTTCTAGGCTTCATCATGTCGGCAAACGGAATAGAGGTAGACCCTGCCAAGGTCAAGGCTATAATGGACATGCCACCACCCAAAACTCTAACTCAGTTGAGACCCCTACAAGGCAAGCTGCAGGCCATCCATAGATTCATATCACAGCTGGCAAACAAGTGCTAACCTTTCAGCCATCTCCTGCATAAGAACATTCCATTTAGCTGGGATGAGAGGTGTGAAGAGGCATTCAACAAGCTAAAGGAGTACATTATGAATCCACCCATTCTCATGCCTCCAATCCAAGGAAAGCCTCTAATTCTCTACATATCTGCTACACCTACTACTCTTGGAGCTCTTCTAGCGCAGCAAGATTATGAGAACAAGGAAAGAGCTATATACTACATCAGTTGAACCTTAGTGGGCTATGAGTTGCAATACTCGCAAATTGAAAGATCATGCCTTGTGGTAGTTTTTGCTTCACAAAAGCTCTGACATTACATGCTTGCACATCCAGTTAAACTCATCACAAAAATTTACCCATTGAAGTATCTCCTCAGCAAAGCAGCTCTCACAGGTCACCTAGCAAAGTGGGTAATGCTTCTTAGTGAGTATGACATCGAATATGTGGACAGAAAAGCCATCAAGGGACAAATCATAGCTGACCAACTAGCAGATGCACCATTACAAGACAGCAAGCCCATGCGGTTTGAGTTTCCCGATGAGTCCTTATTAACTATATCAACATCTTCTTGGAAACTCTACTTCAATGGGTCTTACATAAACCATGGATCGGGGGCAGGCATCCTATTTATAACTCCCCAAGGCGACATAATTCCAAAGTCTTACCATTTTTTATTTCCATGCACCAACAACATAGCGGAATATGAAGCCTTGGTAGTTGGTCTCAAGATGGCAACTGAGTGGAAAATCTAAGAACTACATGTCTACAGTGATTCTCAGCTTATAATCAATCAGGTCAATGACGAGTATCAAACCAAAGATGAAAAGCTCATCCCCTACAAAAGAATGGTCGACGACTTCAAAGAACACTTTGGGACCATCTCCTTCGAGCAAATACCCAAGATCGAGAACAAAGCAGTAAATGCAATGGCAACCATTGCCTCTCTTCTAGAAATACCTGAAAATGAGTCACGGTATGAGTTCTTAGTGGAAACTATTCGGCAACCAGCTTATGATCTTCCTGAGACCCATTCCATATGCCTCCTAGTCAGATCTGATTCACCTTGGTACGGTAAGACTTACACTTACCTCAAGGACAACATTATCCCACCTGACCTCTCTTCCAACCAAAAGTGAACTTTCATACGACAAACCTCTCACTACACCATCATAGCTGATACCCTTTACCGACGTGGTCTCGATGGTACTTTGCTCCATTGTTTAGAACAAGAAGAATCAATAACTGCCTTGCAAGACGTACATGAAGGGATCTGCGGAACACACTCCAGCAGTCCTTCCTTAGCCAAGAAACTCATTCGTTTGGGTTATTGCTGGCCAAACATGGAAATGGATTCATATCAGTTCATCAAAAAGTGCAAACAGTGCCAAATACACGAGAACCTGATCCATGCACCTGCTCAAGAGTTGAGACCTTTAACGACACCCTGGCCCTTTTGCGAGTGGGGACTTGACCTTGTGGGAAAGATTCATCCACCCTCTTCCAATGGCCACAAATTCATCATAACCGCCACTGAGTATTTCACAAAGTGGATTGAGGCTGTTCCCCTAACCACCATCACAGGCAAGCAAATTTCATCTTTCATTTTGAATTACATTATCTGCAGATATGGCATTCCTTCATCTATTATCACAGATAATGGAAGACCATTCAAAAATTAGGATGTCTAAGAACTCTGTGAGCATTTCAAAGTTCAACATCGTTTCTCCACTCCATACTACCCCCAAGGTAACGGCCAAGCTGAAGCATCGAATAAAACCATTCTGAAAATCCTAAAGAAGATTGTCAATGAGGCTGGCCATGATTGGCATGTCCAACTAAATCCCACTCTGTGGGCCTATAGAACTAGTATACGCACTCCCACAAGCTACACCCTTCGCCCTTGTTTATGGTTCAGAAGCCATCCTTCCCATTGAGGTCGAACTACCATCTCTTAGGGTGTCATTGAAAGGTCTCAAAGCAGACGAAGAATACAGAGTCTCCAGGTTACAAGAACTAGAGTTGCTAGAAGAAAGGCACCAGAAAGCCTTTGATCATCTCAAAGCATATCAACAGATGATGTCAAGAAGCTATAACCACAAGGTTCGCCCAAGATGCTTTAAGGTTGGGGACCTCATTCTCAAAGAGAATCCTCGCAATCAACAAGACAGAGAAAAGAAAGGCAAGTTTGAACCTAACTGGCTTGGGCCCTATGTGATTGTAGCTGCTTACAGATCGGGGGTATATCAGTTGGCAACATCTAAGGGTGAGTTGTTCGATGATCCAATCAACAGCATGCACCTTCGCCGGTTCTATACCTAGGAGAACCCCAATGCAAGGGGGCACAATAAAATCAAAAATCAAAAAAATAAAAAAAGTTGAAAAGAGAAAATACAAAAAAATAAAAAAAATAGAAAGCATACAAAAAAATTATTCTTTGGTGAAAACCTGGCAAACAGGCGCCTTGGATAGGTATCATGATGAAAACCTGGCAAACAGGCGTCATGTTTACTCTCTAGCTTCTCGCGCAAATAAAAGCAAGTGATGAAAACCTGGTAAATAGGCATTACTTGTGATAAACCGCCTTCTCCATCTTTGGGAATCCAATCACCCTGAGTCCATTCTTCCTTTGCTTATTTCCCATTTGACCCATATCTATCCCGCAATAAACACTTGACAGTTACCTATCATGGCTTGATACTCTCCTTGTGGCCTTATCAACCAAGGTTTTGTCCCATACCATCTCCTCAGTGTGAGCCTAGCATAGTGTCCCTCGTCAATGTCCATGGTCCAAGTCTATGAACTACGTTGCCTCTGCACCATCACGTAGGCAAGGCCATTATTCTAATGTGCCCCCAAGGCTTCCATTTCTCCCACGGTCCCATTCGCCCCCTTTCTTGTCGTCTTTCTTCTAGTCCATCCATGGTCCATTAGGGTTTACCCTAAACTACGTTGCCTCTGCGTCATCACATAGGCAAGGCCATTTAGCAATGAGCCCCCGAGGCACTAGGTCAGTCCCTTAGGGTCCATCTCCCCAATAAGGATTGTGCAATCTTCTCACCAAGCAAGCAAATGTAAGCAAAACCCGCACCTCAAGCAGAAATCTTGACTATGAGCATCTTAACCTATCCAATGCAAAGCAAATACCCAAGGTCTTCTAAATGATTTTACTCAAATTAAGGCAAGAAATAAACACATATCAACGTGAATATGCTTTGTAGATCAGAAACATGGTTAACATATCGAGTCCTAATTTTTGCTATCATACCTTTCTATGCTACTCGAGGATGCCAAAAGCTAGAGATGCTATGATGGGGGCATGATTACTTTCTTTATTTATTGTTTGTGGATTAAACTTTAGTAATGTGAAGCCTTGTCTAAGGACATGATCGGCAAAAGATCATCGAGGACATCAAAGGTCCAACATGAATGGGGGCAATCCTTGTTTGTTGATACGCAAGAAGTACTCAGGTCATCTAGATTCAATTTGGACTAGATGCTTGTATTAACTTGCTCCATCAAACTCCATGTAAGTGATACTCAGGTCATCTTGGTTCAATTATACCTAGATGCTTGTATTCACTTACAACATTTCAGAAAATGTACCAAAAATAAATTGCCCAAAGATGAAATAAAGTACTGCAGAAAAAGCAAAGCATCCATCCTATATCCATATACACATCCATGCATCCATATCCCATACAATCCTCATTACCCAAACTATGCAGAGTAACAATATCAAATGAAGTTTCTAAGTCTTTCTACATCCAGTCCTTCTATCTATCATCCTGTCATTCTTGTGTCGATGGAGTACATTTGGACATCACAAAAAAACATAGTACATATAGGTGCATATCATATCACATTTTGAGTTAGTCATGAACATGATTAAATCAGTGGCATACATAACACAATGCATTAGGTCATCCATACATCATCATCATATCGCATCATAAAGCAAAAAAAATCAAAAACATAGTTAAGTACATCACATACAAAGCTGCATAATCACATAAAAATCATGTTGCATTTGCATACATTTGAAACATTAGATCATTATAGACATCACATAGCATCGTATCAAAAGCAATCTCATATAGCATCAGATAGAACATCTAAGTATACACATGCATCACATCATACAATAGAAGTAAATCATCATCTCATAACATATGCAATAGATCATAAAGCTGCATCATCATATATACTATCATAAAAAGAGGTCCAAATGTACAATATTATCGTCTCTCTCTCTGAATCAAAGTGTCATATACAATATACATCCAAAAGGATGGTGATACATGTCCCAAAAAGTACAAAATCTGGTACAAGTCTATCCCTGCTGCTGTGGGCGACCACTGCCAGCTCCTGACTGCTGGGGACCCATCACAGAAGCCCTTGACTATGATTGACCTGCTCTATGAGTAGCCCCAGACTGACTCCAGAAGCTCGAAGCCCTCTAACTCGCTAACACTACCCCATGGTATAAGCCCCAGTAGTACTGTGCCTGTGACTGTGCTCTAGCAAGCTCTGCCTGCACCTATGCCAACTGTGTCTGCAACTGGCCTACCTATGCCTGTGCCTGCTACACTTGCCCAACCAAAAAGGAGCTGGCTACATATGTCCCCATGGTGGCCATGGCAGTGTCCCGCTCTACACGAATAATGCATACTTCTGCGTCTGCCATGTCTCTCTCGCGGGTTAGCCCAGCAATCACTGCTGCATCCGTCTCTCGCTAGCCATCGGCCCTCCTAAGCTATGCCTGCAGCTCTCGCACCTATCCCCTCAGGCTGGCTATGGCCCTCTCATGCACCTCTACCTGCCCTGGCCCCTGTGGCTAGGGCATCTGTTGCTGTGGTACCTACTGGGGTGGTGGCATCTGCGCCAGTTGCGGTATCTGCTGTTGTGCAACCTATCCTGGCACTGCCTGCTCAGGCTGAGCCACCCTCCTCCGCTATCTTAGCCTCTCTCCATCTATACCAGCCCGTCCTCCTCAACCCCGTCCTCCTCTACCTCCCCTCCGGCCTGGGCCAACCTGTCCCTCCTCCTCTAAATCGGCCTCGTCAATACGAGGCACCAGCATGCCAGGTCCTGAGTACCTCGAGAAAGGATGTGCCATCATCCAATCCTCATAGTCCTGTGTAACCCTAGCGTCAGCTATCTCTGTCCTCATATCCCATGCCACATACGGAGTCTACTGGAACTCTGCCAGGGCCTCCTCATATGAAGCCATTGGACCCTCTCTGCATGTGTCTGTGTGAACAATGCTTATCCCTGTGGCATACTCTGCCTCCTGCCAAACTGTCGCAGCACTCGGCCCACCATCTATCTCTCCAATATGTGTCGCATCTGTCCTATTAGCCACCTCATCTAAAAATAGTATGGCAGCTCATCTCCCTCGTCGTCGTAGGGCTCACAATCCAGATATGGTCACCAGACGACCACATCTACACCATCCAATGTATGCCTCCAGTACTCCAACTTCCCTAGCCTATGCTGGGAAATCACTCCTGCATAGCCGTAACTGTATGGCTCTCCTCGCTACCTCGCGAATACACATATCAACCTCGTCACCGCTATGTGTTCCCATAGCTAAAACTATAGCAGTAGCACCCCAGCCGACAGACTCGTGCTGCGGTGATACACCACCTGGTGCATGTCATGGTATAGGTGGGCTATTACGCAAACTCCCCATGCATATTGGGTGCCCTCAGTCAGCATCCGCTCCATGATCCTGCCCCATCCAATGGGGAACCCATGTGATCTCCTGTCGGGGCATACAATGCCTCCGATCAATCCAGCCATGATCCCAGGGAAGTAGTCATAGCAATCATGTATATCGTGCCAGGGGATGACCTATCCAACTAGCTTGGGGTCATCAAACACTTGCCTGCACTTGGCGAGTCCCCCATCCCACTGTGCGTCATACTCTACCAACTCACTAACAACGGGTAAGTGCAGTATCCTGTAGACATCCTCTAGAGTCACAGTCATCTCGCCAGTTGAAAAATGGAAGGTCCCATCCTCACTATGGAATCTCTCCACGGCAGCTGTCAACAATCCACGGTTCGCTCACACCTCGGGCATGAAGCAGACGTAATTCAATCCCATGGCACCAAGTGCCTCCCTATCGATCTCTGTCAACATATATCTCTGCAATAGGGGCATAGGGAATGTCTCCCTAGACTGCAGTGTGTCTCGAATCTCCTCCTGCAAGCAAGCAAAGCAAGGCGTCAGTCTAAAGCGGCATATACCATACTCAACATATCTACTGAACTATATCAACTAAACTTAGCATTTCAAATTGATCAAAATAGCACACTACATCTCTTGACTAGATTCTTGCAATCTCGAAGATAGCTCATCAATTTTTTGCATCAAACAGGATGCTAATTGAATCAATTTGGCTAAGTAATTGGCTATCCAAGGCAAATGCGCCACTACAAGTGGTAAAAGTGCCGTTTCTTAACAGATGCGCTGCTAAAATCAGCATATGCACTGCCTAAGCACAGATGCACCATTACATCTCACATATGTGCAGCTTTAGTACATGCATAGCAACACTCAGCATATGCACATCAGTATCATGGAAGCACCGCCCAATTACACATATGCACAGCTTTCACATATGCGCCGCTACACTCAACAGATGCGCTGCCAAACTACAAAAGCGCCACCTACCTACAAATGCACCGCTAAACTGCACAGCCAAACTAGACATATGCACAGTGAAATTACAGATGCGTTGTTTCACGCTATATGTGCGCCGTTCTGCACTTCGACGCATCTGTTTGACCCATTTTCTACTTGAATTTATGACACCCTATTTTGACCCTAGGGAAAATTTTTTGAAGCACATACCGAGGGTCCTGCCTCTGCTGGCCGCTTGAATCAACGGACTCACTTGAATTGGTGCTCCTCATGTGGAATGTCTGCTGCTCTGGCTACCATGCTGCTCCAAGTTTGCTCTAAGCTATCTCTATCCAATCCAAATCAAACAAGTGTACAAATGAATCATCTTGTGGACCCAGCTCCTATTTATAGCCTACAAACCCTAATTCTGGCTAGGTGATGACTGTGACTACTTCCCGCACTCGTTTTCCCTCCAGTTTTCTTCATGTTTCCCTTAAACACGTCCCTTTTCCTCCAACCTATCCTAACCCCTTCATCTTTGTGAGACTGTTCATCTCTGAATCTTTCGCCCTTTTCCCGTACAATCTCCCGAGGGAGCATCCTATCGTCATTAAACCTATACCAAGGGCAAACTGGGGCATGTATCACTATCAGACTATCAACTTCTTTGAAGCAATGCTGTAAACTACATTGCATCAAAGAGGGGCAAATGTATATGCCTAAAAATGACACGATTCACTCTAAATAAATATTCTAAATATTTATTCCATTCTTCTACCAATTAAATAAATATTGTAAATTTATTTAATCGATTCACTGTTCCATAATTAAATAAATTCAATTTATTTAATTAAAATTCTTCTAAATGTCCTACACAATTAAATAATCATAAATTATTTAATTCATCCAAATTCCTCTATCCTAAGTTCTAATTCCAAAAAATCCACCTCACACTTACACCTCACTTTTCCACCTCATCGGGTTGCACATGTAATTAAATATATTAAATATTTAATTACCTTATTTTCCCTCACCCACATGGCCTATTTCTTCTCAAATCAGAAGTTAGTTAACTAATCAATCAAAAGTGTTAACTAACCTATCAATTGAGTTAATCCCTCAATCAATTCAGTCAACTCCATAATTCATTCTTCCAACTGACTAATCAAATCTGTTAACTATTCAGTTAAAAGAGTTAACTCTCCAATCAATTTTGTCAAATCCCCTCTTTCATGATGGAGGTGGGACACTTGTCATATTTCTACTGGTTGCACATTCCTCAACCATCTTCAGTCGTCGATCATCACACTTCCTCTCAACCGTTGATTCCCATTCTTCCAAGTCTATGAAAGAAGCTTCATCCCTCCATTCTATTCATCGAGGCTATTCGTATTGTTACTTTGCAGAAATTCACTAGTGTGCCTTTGGCACCCCAATACTATTTTCTTGAGATCACCATTATTGCTTTGAAGCTCATCTTCTTGGCATATTCATTATCACAGCCATTTACTATCGACATCCTACAAAACAGCTAAAAGAGTGCACTCACTAAGGGCCTACTTCATCAGCAAATGATGGTTGTAATAGGCGAACAACAGAAGCTTTGAAACAGGGAAGGTTTGCATTGTTATTCATTTGCTTCATTCCTTTCAATCTTTCTTGTTTTCATTATTCTGTTGATGTTTAGGTTTGATATTATTCATTTGATTAAACTACATTTTACCCTAACAACTCCAACTCACTACCAAACTATGATAAAAGAAGAGAAGAAGAAAGAACAAGAGGGTATGAAGGTTCCCTCATCACATCTGAAGTAGTGAAATCATCTCCTTCAAAGAGGAGATGAATATCATCAATGGTGTCTTCCAAATCATCAATGTGAGACTCAACAAACAAGAATGATATGTATGCAAGATAAGAATCCGAATGAGGTGGGTCGAGAAAACAATATGCATCTTGCTAATCTAGATCATGGAAAGTAGAAACCAATGAAGGTGAAGGCATAATAGGTATATCTGTAGGAGAAGGAGTGGAAACCTCATCATCCTCATCATCAAGATGTGCTAGGTGTTCCAACGAAGCAAACTCCTGTAGTGTATCAAATCCATATGGTATATTATCTGAATCATCAAGAGGTACAAGTCAGTCTGAAGCAGGATCATCTGGGAATGGTGGAGTATCAGGATCTCCATATAACTCCCAAATTTTGGTCCATAGAGCATGGGGACACTTAGCGTCAACAATGAAACACAATGTGTTATCATCAACATGAAGAGCAATCACTCTGAAAACATGATCTCTTTTAGAATGCCAAACAAGATTTTTTCTCCAAGAAGTATTGATTTGACCTGAACAAGACCATATAGATATGGCAAAAGATGAAGCCATCGCAAGTGCTTCAATATACCATCTCTCCATTACTTATAGTTCCCTCTTTTCAAGATGATTAGAGAAGGGTGAAATGAAAAACCCATAATAACAAGATAATTCTCCAAGTTTACAAAGACATGAAACCTTCAAAGCAACAAAATTAGGCGGATTTACCTACAAAATTAGGAAAACCACCATTTGGAAAGGCAAAACAGCCCATGGGCAAGTGAAACCACCAAAATATTGTCTTCAACCGCTCTAAAAATCTCCTTATTCACGCCAATCACCAACCTCAAGAACTCAGGTCTCGATTATACCATGCATAGATACCGTAGATCCCAAGACACAAATCACTCTAGCACACAAGGTCTAATGTCATCCATAGGCCATATGGGGCTCTTCTCATGCTAGGTAGAGGGCCGTTAGGCTATCAAACTAGACAAAGACAATATGCAGGATGGATGTGGGACTAAAGTCCATGTCCCTATGCCCAAAGGCCAAACCCATCGGCCCACCTTGCTACAGAATAAAACTCTAACTATAAAATGTTATGCTAAACATTATAAGCATGAAGGGCATCCTCATAAAAGGATTGGAATGACCAATCACACCAATCTTGCACCAGAAAAGAACGAGATCAGATGAAAATGTTGGAGAGAGTTCACACTTTGGTAGAGTTGACACCGATAGTTTAAGAAGATGGCACCCTTGCTAGGAAAGAAAGTTCATTGTAGGTATGATCTTTGTGAATTGAGAGATCACCTATGAGATGAGTCTGCATAGACTCAACCACAAGAATAGCCTTTTCACCTAGTGTATTCTAGTGAGATGGATCCGCAGAGATAAAAGAAACTCAGCCAATGAAAGATCTGCCACAAATGATGTCTCAACTCTATGAAATGAAACCCAATGGTCCTCAAAATTGGGTGAATTCATGAATGAATTTGCACCTTTTACATTAGGAATCATGCATGGATACAACACTCCAGACTTACTGAATGAAATGAAGCCTATGTGAGTTTCCAATCAGCCAAGGAAGCCCAAAAATGGCACTAGATCGAAAATGAATCTACAATGTCTCCAGAGACAAAACCCTCTGTGATTTGCATAATGCAATGCTCATCGAGGAGAGATCGTGGTTTCAAAGACACCCTACACGATCTCTGTGAAGAAAAAGTGATCTAAAAAAAACTTGATGAAAAATCTCAAATGAAAGGGGTGGTAGGATGGGAAAGCTCTAGTACCATGTTGGAGTACCCAGTCCTCCACAACACATCGAATAACCTTCACGGCTAAGAGAACTTACACACATGAAACTATTTCATCAAGAATGCAAAAACTTGCATTAAGAGATTGAGATTATAAATTACATAGTATACAAGCCTTTTAAAGGCATGAAATGTGTGATGGGTGAACAACTACCCTATGGGAAAAACAAATTATCCCTATGTTAAAACTTAACAGACTAACTATATGTGTGTGTGTGTGTGTGTTTGTAAATATATATTAAGTTTGATATTTAATAAGATCTATTGAGATAGGTAAAAGACTTCTTAATGAAAGAGGTTATGATTTAATGTTTTGTTACCACTATGTGGTATGTGGTCTTTTGATCCCCTTTGTACTATCAACTGTTTAAGGAGAGTAGAGTGTCTTTTTGACTATGTCATGAGAGGTCTTTAATAACCATCATCTCCATATTGCAAGCCATTGTGCA
This sequence comes from Cunninghamia lanceolata, assembly GCA_027924645.1. Lineage (NCBI taxonomy): Eukaryota > Viridiplantae > Streptophyta > Pinopsida > Cupressales > Cupressaceae > Cunninghamia > Cunninghamia lanceolata. The sequence continues at coordinate 12,441,202 of BSBN01001400.1, forward strand.
GAATCATGATTGAGGATTTAATATTAGATGATGGCATGTGGTTGGGGAGACAATGTGATCTATTTTACCACCACATGAGCTATCTACATACATAAAGTTACTATGGGAAAGAAAGAGTATAGTGGAATTCGAACTAAGGAAGGACGAGAGTAGTTCAGCCTAGTTGATCATCATTTACCCTGGTTCTTCATTCTTTTGAAGTTAAGTTTATTAATTAGAGAAAACTTTGTTTTGATGTCATCCTCATAGAAGTATCTATCAATGTTAAAGAATAGATGATAGTAAATCTTTTGTTATGTGTTTATGGGAAATCAAAGATGTGTTTTTATCTCTGAGAACATAAATCAAAAATCTATTCTTTTATTGTTGTATAGACATTGACGATATTGGTATTACTGTGTTTTCTTTAGAAAGATAAGACCTTAGGATTAGCTTTGTATTTGGAAGCCTATTGGCATTTCAATTAATGCCTCTGGAATGCGATTTGGAAACAGACAGCTATGCACAGATAAACTGCTCTTCTATTGGAAGGGGGAGTTCCCTTTCTTGCTGATGTTCACTGAAAAGATAATTAAATGAGACTTTGCCTATCTTCTTTTTGATTCTTAGCCACGAGCACAAGGTTATAAAACTCTAAATGCTATAGAAGAGGTTTTTTCCTTTTTTAAAACTTCCACTACAACTAAGCAAAGACTAACGACGCTTTCAATCTCCTGAGTAAATTCAGAGCAAAGGAAATTGAAAGTGAACAAAGAATGATTGTTAACACAAAAACTTAAGTAGTTTTCCTCTAGATTTACACCACAAGACTAAAAGTACTTTAATGATGAAAGCTACAAAAACTACACATCTGATGACAAAAACTTGATGAATCAAGATAGAATATCAGAGCAAAATAGGCATAACAAAATCTGCAGGCTAGAATAGGCACAGCAAATTTGTTCTCACCAAAAGTCATTATATACAATGGGCAAGGATGCCCTTATTTATACTAAAATCAAAGGAGTAGGGAACCCTAAAATCTCCTTGATTAACCCTAACTTGCTAGCTCACAAGCTTTATTTCTATTCTAAGATAAAGATTACAATAAACAAATGCTTTAAATTGATTTGCTTTAAAGCAAAGAAGATTCCAACTATCACAAAGTAATTTCTTTTCTAAATAAAGAATGGATGCGAGCTACTTTAAAACAAAAGCATTGAGTTAAAGCTACTTTTTGTGTCTCATCCCCATCTTTATTGTTACTTTATTGGTGATGTCATCCACTGATATTTTTGGAAATAATATCTTCTAAAAAACTAATTTTGACCGAAAAAGCTGGCACATGGGTTTTGTAGGCAATTCTGTTTCAAAGTAACCCAGATTGTCAGATTTTGAAAAAGCAGAGATTTTCCCAAAAAAGAAGGAAAAAAATAGATTCTTGAAAAAAAGCAAAACTCCAATCTTCAAGAGGATAATAATCTGGATGGACCCATCTCAACGAAAACTAAAAAAGCTCTGGTCGGATTTCTAAAAAATGATCTCCTTGAAATGAGGACCCTGAAAAAGCAAGCCTCTCTTCTTCCTCAATCCGAAACTATGAAGAATACTAAAAAAGCACTTGGTTTGGGTCTTTGAATCTTCGTTGAAAGAAAAATAAAAATCTTTCCTCTAGATGCAACCTGCAAAAGATAATGAAATAAAGAAGCCAAATGCTTGTCTTTATAGATCTTTAAGGCAAAAAAGCAGCTTTATTTGTGTGAGAATAAAACTTCACTCTCATCCATGAAGAAAGAAAAAATTCAAGTGGATGTCTTCGAATAGGAAGAATCCCTATTTTGTAGCTGCCTATGGCTTCATGTACAAGATGACGAAAATTGTCTTCTTTTGATGATGTCATCAAACACGTGAGTTGAAAGAAGTGCTAGCCAATTTTTCTTCATTTTTGACACTTCAACACTTGTTTTGACTTAAATATGATCTATCTCCAACTTCAACAAGGTGGAAAAATGTCACTATTGACTGAAAAAGCTGACTGATCCTGACATTTTGGAGACCTATCAACTAAGATTCCATCTCCTGCCTCTGACTAACGATCTGACATCATTTGACCAAGTTTGGCCTCCCGAAAACTGCCAACAGGCAAAGATTGGGCACAAAACTATCAGAAAACACTATGGACATGGAAAATATTCTAACACTGCTCAAGTTGGGCACCCCAAGTCACCTAGGGTGCCTGGTTTTCCAACACTTGCCATTTTTTCATTTTTTTCAACTTCTTCAATTTTTTGATTTACGTACGCGTTCTGATGGTAGAGGACCCCTATTTGGCTATCGATTTCTGACAATTGGGATGAAATTGAGTCTGATGATCTGGTAGATATGCATGCCTGATAAAATTTGAGCTGATTGTACTCTCTACTTACCTCGAGAAATGTGCCAAACTGACCAACTCTGAACCAGACCGGGCTGATAAAGGGAGATTCACATTTTTTGAGGAAAACTCAAAAATATTCTAACTCTAGTGAGTTTTGGCACCCCAAGTCACATGGGGCACCTAGTTTTCCAACACTTAGAATTTTTTTGAAAAATTCACTTTTTGTACCCTTTCTCATTTTTTGTGTCCACAGCTCATGTTCGATCTTCCATTTCAGTCATTCTGATGATTATCGAGGCAAGACGAAGGGTGATTTGAGTAGTCTAAACATATCAGTGATGAAATCCTGGCTTTGACTAACTTTTGATTGAGTTTGACCAAGTTTGACCAACTGGAAATAGGTTGACTGAAGCATTTTTTATGTTTCTCAAAAAACGTGAAAAAAAAACTAACATAGGAAAGGTTGGGCTCCCCAAGTCACCTGGGGCACCTAGTTTCACCAGACTTAGTCAAATTTATGATTTTCCAACCTTTCATTCCAACTTGGATCCATCTTGCATCGTTTTACGTGCATCATTGAGTCGATGATTGTTTGTCGGTTCTACGTTGTTGGAACAATGTTGAAAAGTCATCGATGAGCTCTGGCACATGAACTTTCTCTGTTGATGACTTTAGAGCTCATGCTTCACCTTCTAAAAAAGTAAAAATGACCCAGTAGAGAAAACTTGGTCATTTGAAGATTTTGTCTGAACCGCGCTGATCGTGAAGCAAAATCGACCAATTAGAATCAAGCGTGACACATGAGTCAAAGATTCTATTTTAGAAAGTTTTGCCAGCATCCATATCTCAAGAAACCTAGAAAACCGAATCTGACATCTATTTTTAGAAATTTTGCTTTTTTGACTTTTTGACAAAAATGTTTCTAGACTTGTTTCAAAATGCCTTAATGAAGAAATTTTTTTGGTTGGGTACAATAATTGGCTCTCTCTTGGGACCGTGGCGGATACTTACAGCATAGGAGAACCAAGAATCTCTGGATTTTTTAAGCCTAGACCAGTGCCTTATCTATTGGGCAATAGAGGCAGGTTACATTCCTAATCACCTAGAACAAGACTTTTCCCTACATCACCTAAAATCAAACTTCCTAAAATTACCTAAAAATTTGGAACTTCCCAAAACACAAAGAACACAACTGTCACATTACGAAAAGGGGAAAAACATTACAACATAACAATAACATTACAGAAAGGGGAAACACATTACGAGAACATAAAGTGTTTCACGTGCTCTTTTTCCTAAGCAAGGATGAAATGAGATTAGGACTGTCACATAAAACCATCAATCGACTCAGAAAAGTAAGAACCATCTCTCTTTAGTTGTGAAGATTGTCTTGGTAGCACAAAACTTTTCTTTCTTTGCAATATCTCCTCAAAGAGCCACGATTCAAGAGGGTATTCACGTTCAGGCCATGAGAAGTTCCTAAGGAACTAGTTGATATGCCAGAGATCAGGTGGAGAGTCCTCCTCCAATGCAAGCAACCTCTGCAACAGGTGAAGATATAGAACTTCCTTCTGAAGATATACAGGAAAGTCTTGTGGCCAATGTATATCTGTGGGAATGGTTATCACCACATATTAAATATGAGTTTCATTTATATCTTGTACACACGCAACTCTGTACTCACTCAATGCATCATCTTCTAGAAAAGGTACAAGCTACTCATACACAACTCTCATTACTGATTCTTGGATTATAGGATCCACAACTATCATTGTCCATTTTTCAAGTGCTTCAAGAGCTTCTTCTTCTTCATTGATTACGTTTTTGTTCATCCACTCTCCAGAGTCTGATGAATCATCAAGATCTGAATGCTCAAACTCTTGAACATTTTCACCTGATAGCTCACTTTCCCATTCATTATCTTGAATCTTGTCATCTTTTGTAGAGTAATCTTCTTCAATACGGATATCCAACATCACTTCATCTTCAACATTCATGTATCTTTCTTCTTCTATAAAGGGAGTAGAATCAAAGACGGATTCATCTGAGTCATATGTTTCCTCTTCTTCTTCTTGATCAATCTCACATATGGCGTATCTCATAAAACATTTGTCAAGAATTTCTAACTTTTCAATATCAGCCTCTTTAGTGACCAAAACTGAATATTCCATGAACTCCTCTTCTCCATCAACCTCTTCATATGTTGCATTTTGCATTGACTTCATCATATCTGTGATGTCTCTTGATTGCACAGGTTCAGGGATAACCTTCAAAAGTTTAGCATCATCTTCTTCACTAGTGTGTATGAAAAATTCTTGAGACAAAGATGAAGATGGGCTAAACTGTAAAAGAAAATTTACAGTATCCTCTACTAAAGAATCACTCTCCAATTGATGTAGAAAACTATCGAGATCCAATGATGAATCTTCCATATGATCTCTAGTTTTGAGAAATTCTTCCAATGATGAATCATCTTCAAAATGAAGATCTTGTTCTTGCTCCAATTGCAACGTTCCTTTGGTCTCTTCTCCTTTGAATGTATGTGACGCAGGTTCTTCAAACCAACCTTCAAAGGATGAGAAGAACAAATTGGATTCATCATTGCTCTCTAAAGCATATTTGATCTCTTCCTCATAATTTTTCTCTTGAGAGGATTGTTGCACTTCTTCTTCTTCAGAGAAAGTATGCAAGTCATGCATTTCTTTAGGTTCTTCCATCAATGATCCTTCTTCATGTTTGAAGAAATTATGTAAATTTTCAGCTTTTGATGAACATTCATGTTCCATATGCAAACACATGATGTTGCTTGAAACAGAGTTAGGAAAATGATCCCTTTCAATATTTGATTTATACTGGTAAAATCCCTTTATAGAGCCACCATCAGATTTGTCAAAGAGACTTTCAGGGTTATCCGAAAATCCTTGATTTTCATTTGATGCTTTTAATATTTGCATGAATCTTCTCATCTCAAGGCAATTTTCTCCCTCATGTTGGTTTGTTGCATGGAACAAGCAGTAAATTTGTATTGTAGAAGACACATCTACCTCTTGACACATAGGTGAAGTAGGTTGATCACTGACATAGTTAATGAAATAATCTAGTATACTTGAAGGAGATGGAACCTGCCGAAGCGATATAACATTCAAGGGCACCGATGGTTTGATTGAATCTCTTCAGATCTTTCTTGAAGTGATCATATGATCTTCTAATTCAATAGCATACTCCTGAGCTTCTTGCAGTTCTATAGCATGTCCTTGCTTGAGGTAGAAATAAATTTCTGAAGATTGTTCATTGGTGAAGCAACTTAGCAAAATTTCTGACGAAGGATTTAGGGTGTTTGCAATTTTTCCAACTAGATGGTTGAATCGGGCCATGAACTCTCGTATTGGCTCTCTTCTGTCTTTCTTGATATTCAAGAGTTGTGCAAACAAGACATGACTGACTTCTGTGGGCTTGAAATGAGAGAAATTTCTCCCTCATCGACTCCCAACTTGTGATAGAGCTGGCATCAAGGTGATTAAACTATTCAACTACTGAACTTTGCAATGATTCCACAAACAAATGCAATGCAAAATCTTCATGTGCAATGACAAGAATTCCACAGGTAGTGGTGAAGGTAGAAATGTGCTCATCAGGATGTTTCTTGCCATCACCATGAAACTTTGGAAAACTTTTTCTTGATCCTTCAAGAAGCTCATGATATTATTCTAGTGCCAAAGGTCCAATGTTGTTACCCCAAGGTAATGGGAGTCGTTGCCTTTCATTTGGATCATTGTGATTGTTGTTATTTGCATCACCCATTGCTCTAGGCTGGGTTATTGGTTCTTCTTGTAATTCTTCCTGCTTGACTTCAGGAACTATCTAAACTTCTTAAACTATGTTGGATGCTTCTCAAACTTCTGCAGAATCAAGATCTTGAAAGAAAGGATCTGTATCACTACCTTTTCCCCTTCTTGAATAAACCTTATGAGCCAGGATTATCTATTGCCATGCAGGAGGTGGTAATACTGGTCTTACTGCTGCAAGATCCATTTTGTGTTCTTCTTTGTCAAGGATAGCAGCCACGTTTCTCCACTGATTAGGACTTTCCTTTTGTACAAATATGAAACTCCTTAGGCTGCTAATGATGTATGTTTTCTCTACTTCCACTCATACAAGATTTGATTGAATAGCAGGTGGTGTAAGATTTGGTTGTTGAACTAGAGCAGAAGGATGCTAGAGAGTCATTCTCATGACATAAGCCTTAGCTTGCTTGAAGTTTTATGCCTCGTGCCCCATGGTGGGCACCAGAAAACTGTTGGCATTTCAATTCTCACCTCTAGAATATGATTTGGAAATGGACAACTATGCACAGATAAATTGCTCTCTTATTGGAAGGGGGAGTTCCCTTTCTTGCTGATGTTCCCTGAAAAGATAATTAAATGAGACTTCGTCTATCTTCTTTTTTATTCTCAGTTGTGAGCACCAGGTTATAAAACTCTAAACACTGCAAAAGAAGTTTTTTTTCTTTTTTAAAACTTCCACTACAACTAAGCAAAGACTAACGACGCTTTCAATCTCCTAAGTAAATTCAGAGCAAAGGAAATTGAAAGTGAACAAAGAATGATTGTTAACACAAAAACTTAAGCAGTTCTCCTCTAGATTTACACCACAAGACTAAAAGTACTTTAATGATGAAAGCTGAAATGAAAGCTACAAAAACTACACATCTGACGATGAAAACTTGATGAATTAAGATCGAATATCAGAGAAAAATAGCCATGAGACTTCTATTCAATATCATAAAGTTTACACAACTCTAGGATAGCAATGCTGCAGTAAAAGGCAGGCATACATCAAGCGATCAAACACTGGAGAACAAATTACACAGAGTGAACAAACACTTGGAATATCAAGATTTGCAGGCTAGAATAGGCACAACAAATTTGCTATCACAATTACCATTCCCTTACAATGAACACATAGTGAACAAACACTTGGAATAACAAAATCTGCAGGCTAGAATAGGCACAACAAATTTGTTCTCACCAAAAGTCATTATATACAATGGGCAAGGATGCCCTTATTTATACTAAAATCAAAGGAGTAGGGAACCCTAATATCTCCTTGATTAACCCTAACTTGCCAACTCGCAAGCTTTATTTCTATTCTAAGACAAAGATTACAATAAACAAATGCTTTAAATTGATTTGCTTTAAAGCAAAGAAGATTTCAACTATCACAAAGTGATTTCTTTTCTAAATAAAGAATGGATGAGCTGCTTTAAAACAAAAAGCATTGAGTTAAAGCTTCTTTTTGTGTCTCATCCCCATCTTTATTGTTGCTTTATTGGTGATGTCATCCACTGTTATTTTTGGAAATAATATCTTCTAAAAAGATGATTTTGACTGAAAAAACTGGCACATGGGTTTTGTAGGTAATTCTATTTCGAAGCAACCCAGATTGTCGGATTTTGAAAAAGAGGAGATTTTCCCAAAAAAGTAGGAAAAAAGTAGATTCTTGAAAAAAAGAAAAACTCCAATCTTCAAGAGGATAACAATCTAGATGGACCCATCTCGACGAAAACTAAAAAAGATCTGGTCGGATTTCTGAAAAATGATCCCCTTGAAACAAGGACCCTGAAAAAGCAAGCCTCTCTTCTTCCTCAACCTGAAACTATGAAGAACGCTGAAAAAGCACTTGGTTTGGGTCTTTGAATCTTCGTTGAAAGATGAATAAAAATATTTTCTTCTGGATGCAACCTGCAAAAGATAATGAAATAAAGAAGCCAAATGCTTGTCTTTATAGATCTTTAAGGTGAAAAAGCAGCTTTATTTGTGTGAGAATAAAACTTCACTCTCATCCATGAAGAAAGCAACTTTTAAAGCACAAATCCAAGTGGATGTTTTCGAATAGGAAGAATCCCTATTTTGTACCTACCTATGGCTTCATGTGCAAGATGACAAAAATTGTCTTATTTTGATGATGTCATCAAACACGTGAGTTGAAAGAAGTGCTGGCTAATTTTTCTTCATTTTCGACACTTCAACACTCATTTTGACTTAAATATGGTCTGTCTTTGACTTCAAAAAGGTGGAAAAATATCACTGTTGACTGAGAAAGCTGACTGATCCTGACATTTTGGAGACCTATCAACTGAGATTCCATCCCCTGCCTCTGACTAATGATCTGACATCGTTTGACCAAGTTTGACCTCCTAAAAACTGCCAACGGGTGAAGATTGGGCACAAAAATGTCAAAAAACACTGTGGACATGGAAAATATTCTAACACTACCCCAAGTCACCTAGGGTGCCTGGTTTTCCAACACTTAGCCATTTTTTCAAATTTTTCATTTTTTTCAACTTCTTCAATTGCTTGATTTGCATGCGCATTCCAGTGGTGGAGGACCCCTATTTAGCTGTCAATTTCTCCCAGTTGGGATGAAACTAAGTCTTCCTAAGCTAATTGTACTCTGTCTTCCTTGAGAAATGTGCCAAACTGACCAACTCTGAACCGGACCAGACTGACGGAGGGAGATTCACATTTTTTGAGGAAAACTCAAAAATATTCTAACTCTGGTGAGTTTGGGCACCCCAAGTCACCTAGGGTGCCTGGTTTGCCAACACTTAGAAAATTTTCTTAAAAAATCACTTTTTGTACCTTTTCTCATTTTCTGTGCCCATAGCTCTTGTTCAATCTTTGATTTCGGTCATTTTGATGACTGTCAAGGTGGGATAGAGGGTGATCTGAGCAGTCTAAACATATTTGTGATGAAATCCTAGATTTGACTGACTTTTGACAGAGTTTGACCAAGTTTGACCAACCGGAAATAGGCTGACTGAAGCATTTTCGATGTTTCTCGAAAAACATGAAAAAAAATTAACACAGGAAAGGTTGGGCACCCCAAGTCACCTGGGGTGCCTGGTTTCACCAGACTTAGTCAAATTTATGATTTTCCAACCTTTCATTCCACCTTGGATCCATCTTGCATCATTTTGTGTGCATCATCAAGTCGACAACTATTCGTCAGTTTTGCGTCATTGGAATAGTGTTGAAAACTCATCGACGAGCTCTGGTAGATGGACTTTCTTTGTTGATGACTTCAAAGCTCATGCTTCACCTTCTGAATAAGCAAAAATGACCTAGTAGAGAAAACTTAGTCGTTTGAAGATTCCGTCTGAACCGCGACGATCGTGAAGCAAAATCTACCAATGAGAATCGAGCACAACACCTGAGTTGGAGATTCTATTTTTAGAAAGTTTTGCTAGCATCCATATCTCAAGAATCCTAGAAAACCTAATCTGATGTCTATTTTTAGAAAATTTGCTTTTTGACTTTTTGATGAAATTTTTTCTAGACTTGTTTCAAATTGCCTTAATGAAGCAAAAATTTTGGTTGGGTACAACAAAGCCAGAGGCTCTATTTATTTTTGTGTTTCAATATGATATAGATTCTTTATACATTCTACTATAAAATCTTGTTATCGAAGACTTAGTCATCTTTGTGTCTTATATTCGAAGACCTAGTTAGCTCTATGTTTGAAGACTTGGTTATCTCTTGGTTACAGAAAACTAAAAAATATGGATGTTTGTATGTATAGATTCAACAAACGGTTTAGTTATATCTCTACCTTTAGAGATAACCATCAGCCTTTGTCAATAGTGTATTGACAATATTTTTGCATTTGTAAAATGCAGAGCTAGGTTTATCTATTGGTAGAGAATACTGTTAGTCTCATACTCTTTTATTACAAGAAATTTATTATTCCTTTTTGTACAAAAGACAACATAGCATGTGTAGGCCGAATGTCAATTAGGCAATATAGCCCGTGTAGGTCGAATATCAATTAGACAATATAATCTGTGTTAGGCTAAAAGGCTTATAGAACAGAGAGATAACTTATAGTTTTAGATAAAAAAACTTTTCTTAGTTGTCTATGGTCACTAATAATTAGAATGATACATAGAGGATTAGTTAATGCATATGTATCTAAACTCTTAGACAATGGTCTAGTTAATTGCTTTGGATGTCCAAGACCTATTTTTGTACTTAGGACAACACTTAATTATAATGTTGTATTTTTCTCTTAACTTATTGGAATCTTTCTTTAGACATCAAGATAAGCCTCATAAGATTTTTTTTATACATCTTATAGATGAGACTAGAAGATTTTATATAGATGTCCTTTAACTCTTAACTCATTTGAGTTTTTTGTTTTTCAAATGAAGGATTTGGAAAAGATTGTTCCTTACATTGAAGATTATATGATGATTGAGATATCATTAGGAATATTTAAACTTTGTTATATATTTATATATCAACCAATATGTTTCTTCATCTGAATTGTGTATTTCTATGATGTTCTATCATTCTTAATTTTTCTATATCGATGAACAAAATATGACCACTAGGTCAAAGACATCATTTCTTAGTTATCCATTATCATATTAAAAGATTTAAATTTTTCAAGGATTTATATGATTTTTCTAAAGTCTATTATGACTTATTTTTAAGGAAAGATAAACCTTGAGAACTATGTAAAAGGTGGAATTGATCAAATGATTAGGTAGTCAAGATTCCATGAGTGGACACCTTATTCTTGCAATATTATTGTTATAATTTTATTAGTTTTTAAGGGTATTTGTTATTGCAAAATACTGGATTAGACAAATTGAGAACCCTAGATTTTATCTAAATGGATTAGAATTCTTTAACTCTCGAGTCATTTATAATATTGTATAGTCTAGTGTGTTCTTTGGTCGATAGACGAAAGAGTAAAGAAACCATTGATCTTAAAATTATTAAATGACTAAGAGGTACTTTGTGGTTAGAAAGTCAATATTAGTTATATGTATACCAAGTATGGTTATCATTGAGTAGAGAGTAAATGACAGAAGGTCATAGACCTTAAAAAATTGTGGATATGCAATAAGGTACTCTCAAGAAAGATAAAGATATCTAAATTTGCATATACTGAATATAACCTAGATGTAAGGCATACTTGAAACTTATTTATTAATTATGATATTTTATTGAGCATAATTAATATTTATTTATAGTTTCAAGTTAGTGTAGCTAATTTTAGATTTGCTTATGAAATTATGATATAAGTTATAAAGAGAATAGAATTTAGTAGTCATGTCTTGATATGGTTTAGTTAATTGATTTAAATTAATTATTGTTGTGTGTTGTGGGGAATAAGAGCTCTTTTATCATTATTTTTGGTAGAATCAAGACCATAGGTTAAACACTTATGGGTAGGGTACTTGTTTATTCATAAAAAATATGTTTTAGAGTTGTTTTAATATATTTTTAGTGCACAAGAAAATAAGTGACTAGTTTGGCAGATGAAGAGTCATCTTCTCTTGAAGAGTCTTCGAGCATCCAAGTTAGGAAGAAAAAAATAAATAAAAGGAAATCCAAATAATCACATTTTCTTGGAAAAGAAATGAACACCACAAACAACAAGATAAATACAAGGAGTCATTACAACCCAAAAGAAGAATATGAAACTTGGCAAAAGGAGATATTATAAGGAGATGGACTTTTGGCTTCAAAGAGGAGGAAATCAAGAGAAGAGCCTAGGTTTATTTCTAATTTTGCAGGTCATAAAGAGGACATTCATAGCTGAAGTTGAAGATAATTCTTGAAGGAAATTACAACCATTTCGATGAGGCAAAGAAAACATACGTCTACGATGACTTGTTAGATGAAAAATTTCTAAATTTCATGAGGAGGGCAATAGAATCCTAGGTAGAAGAAAGGAAGCACTCAATTAAATAATATGGAAGTTCTCACATTAAAGAATCTTGGAGTCTCTCTTTAGATGTGTTTGGAGGTATTCTTCATTAATTAAATCCTTGAGGCATTTCCTTGAAAAATCACCATTATTTATGTTAAAGTTATTATGAATTTTCTTTTAAGAAAACTTGTTGTTTCATGAAATTAATCTTATCATATGAATTAGTTTATAAAATAGTTTCTGGGTTTTGAGAATCATGTTCTCAGATTTCCAAAACATCTTACTGTTTTAAATTTTATTAAGTATTAAGAAAGTTATTGTGATTTTATTACTTATGCAACCCTGCGGTAAACCATGATGTTTTATAAATTGCTTTTTGCACATGATGTGGATTGTAAAATTGTTTCTAAGTTATGTGAATACTTACTCAATATTTCTAGAACATTTTACAGTTTTAGATTTCGTTTAGTATTTTTAAAGTTATCACATTTTTACCACTGCTATAGAAAAAATTAAAAATCTAGGGTTTTGTTGGTAGTTTACTTTGTTGGAAATGAATTATTCTCATTACATAATTGTGTTCGATGAATTCTCATATTTTATTTCTTGGAATGGGTATGATTAGATAGTCTTTCATATATTTAGTTGTATCCAAAAATTAGATTGAATCAAGTATATGCTTGTAGTACAAGAAGGTAAATTAAACCCTTATGTTGATTAGTTTATAAGAACAACTGTTAGATTAGACATATCTATATTGCATATTTATTGGAATGTAAAAATTAAAGCAAAATAATAGATCTTTTATATTTTATTATTTCTATCATTCATTATAATATAGGGAATACATTTAAGTTATCAAATCATTCTCGATTTATGATCAAGTTTGGATTAAATCTAAATTTAAGGGAAAGAGATGATTGCAGTAAACACTAGCTCCTCATCTTATAAAAATTTTCTAATTGTGTTCTAGGTTTTATTCCCCTTATGCTTATCTTTCTAAAATATCTTTAATTTTAGAATTACAATAAGAAATAAGAAAGTTATGATAGATTTACTACTAGGTGGTTTTTCATGTTAAGGCTATTTCTATTCAATTAATTCATCTTTCAAATCATCTAGAATGTTTTGTCAACATTTGAAATTGATATATATTGGTTAATAATTGAAAATGATAATCTCATTTAAGTAAGTAGAGTGAATTATTTTCTTAGAATCCTTAATGTGTAACTAGCCATGTATGAGAGAATAGAACTCTTGAGATACTTGTGCATTGCTCTAATGGATTAGGAATTGGATGTTTTCTTATTGAATGGAAAATTTAGTAGGCTCTTCATTAAATACATTAAGATATATTTTACTTGTGTTTGGATAATATAAATGTAGATTAGACTTTAGGAATGAGGCTAAAACTTTAAATTATAGTATAGATGAGGATGAGAGAAATATAATAGAAAGTGTGTTTCATATCAATGTCCATGGGAATGAGTAGGTAGAAATTATAAGTTGAAATTACATTTAATTTATTAATATCATATAAATTCTTAGATTTCTAATAATTATGTTTTAATACATTTGTTCTAGTATGGTGTAGGGTTGATTATAAAGGGTTCATTCTTTTAATAAGTCTAGGATGATATAATGAATTAGTGAATATATGATGATAAGTTATGTCTTTATTTGCTTGTAGGAAGTTGAATGCCAAAAATAATGATGAAATTAGTCATCTTTATTTGAGCATGTGTAAAGGATGTTCTTTCTTCTATTCTGAGTGAGTAGATATCGCATGCATTAGTAAGGTGTCGATTATGGTTTAATGTGTTTGTTAATGATAAAATATATATTGTGGAATAGTGCTATAAATCATTTTATTTAGAACTTGAATATAAGATGATAATTTCCATAATTAGCATAGACTTTTTCATTTATTTCTATCTAAGTAATTGTCTGTGGAAATTTATGCTTTTCATTCAAGAGAATGGTTGGAATATTTTTGTTGTTATAACTTCCCTATTTTACCCTGCAAGGAATATTTATAATTTAATTATTGCATGCACTTTTTAGAACTTGAATGATTTAGTCAGCATATGGTGTATTTAATCTTAAGAACAATATGGATGTCTATATTAATTGATTTACTGATTCTAGAAAATATTATGTGATGAACTAGATCCATTGTGAGTTAAAGTATCTAAGCCAACCTTATGGTTGCAAGGCTAGTTACTTCGAACTACGAATTCTCTATGCTATGTGTACATAGGCAAGGCCATCATGAGCCCTTGAGACATTAGGTCGGCTACTTAGTGCCTTAAGCTAGTATATTTCTCTCTGATATGTTTATTGATAAATTTTGTGGAACTAATGTCCACATTTAGATGCGTAGATACAGGTCTGTTAACTGAGCAGATTACTGGAGCAAAGAACATGTTTTCCACTATACTTAAGAATGATCATATGGTTCTTACTATAATTTATTGTAATTCATTGAGGGATGTTTATATCTATGAAAATTATCATTTGCAATGCATGATATTAAACTTATGATTAATTAAAATTTGTATTTTATTAAGTTAGTACAAGTGAATATTCTTCTTTCATCTATTTATATTTTTGTTATTTCTAACTAATTTAATTTATTATTGTTATTTATTTATATTTTTTTGAGTAGGCATTACACTAGATAAGGAAAATTTCTAAGTTAGATGGAATAGAAATTGAGTTTAGATCAGACAAGTATGTCTAGAGTTTTGAGCCAAAATAAATTAAATTGTAGGATGAGATAGTCTTCAAGTCAAGTTAGAGGTGTGTGAACACATGGCTATGTTTATTGCATACATCTATTTATATAGAAACTTTGGCTAAAGTGATGCATTTATCTTTGCATGCAATAGTCGGTTCACAGTGTCTAGATGGCATAACTAGTTAGTATGATCATACTTAGCTAGAAGGTTGTCTAGAGTCGTATGGTCAATTGAGTTACATAGGAAAGAACACTAGGACTCATATGGAAACTTGTTAGTGATGGAGTTAAGTTGTCATTGATGTCAAAAAGGTGTCCTCAGTTTGTTTGATGTTTGATGTCATCAGGACTTGGTTGATCAGGTTTGTCAAGTGAAATCACAAGGTGATTTAGGGTTGTCAAGTGTTGACAACTGTTCATCATTCATGTTTGGACAAATGTTCATCATTCATGTGTGCTCGTCTATGTTTGGACAGAGTTTTCTTAGAAGTTGTGATTCATTTCATACTTGATGAAGTGCATATCATGTTTGGTTATGCAGTGTAGAGATACATACTTGTTAAAGGATCAGGAGGATCAAAGAGTTCACATCGTCCTGTGTAGAGTTTATATGTTATTGATTACATCATCTTGTGTGTTCTTTCCAAATGACTTGTAGTGGTAGTGACTTGAAAATTTGATCTCAGGAGCCTTCATCATGTTGTCTGACTTTCTCTACAATAAGGATTGGTTTTGTGTGGCATACTCTATATCAAGGATTGATAGAAGTGATCACAGGAGTTGTCATACCACTGAGTTTACAGATGCAGATATCAGTTGGATTTCATGCAAGTTTCTTCAAGGTGATGTCATCAGGACTTGCAGTGTGTTCTCAAGTTTGATGTCATATTGGTTATGCTTCACTCATGTTCATCGTCCATGGTTATGCAGTGTGAAATGATGATCTTCACAAGTTCATTTATTGTCTAACACATAGGAGGTTGATCTCAAGAAATTCAGAGTTTGCTTGGAGTTGAATTGAGAAGTTGTGTCATAAAGTTAAGTTGCTTTGAGTATTTATGGTTGCTTCATGATGATGTTCTTTGCTTCACCATCAGAAGGATAGTTGTTGTGTTTTATAGGTTCATCCCATACTTCATGATTCATCAGTGGCAATGACATATCATTCAAGTCAGTGACATTCACTATATACTATGCAAGCTGTTTTCAAGTCAGGAAAAGGTTCTTGTTTAAATCACATGACTAGGTGGTAAAATGGCAATGAGCAACAAGGTGCTTCATTTTGGCTCATAACAAGATTGGAATTATTTTTTATTGAAGTTTATAAGCTCAAGGTTTACAAAGGAGTTTATAAAGTTCTATTTTTCATATATTTATGTTATAATTTCAAACTGACCTGTGACAGAAGGTCATTTCACTAAATGTCACCTGGTGGAGGGTTTAATACCACAGGGCAACCGGCCCCCTTTCCCCCTTTCCACCGATAGAGTAAGTCTTCCACATTAGCGGGCAAAAGCTTATCAAAGGCTATGAAGTGGGCAGGATTTCAAATATGTTTGAATTTAAATTTTCCACCGCCAAAAGTTTTAAAAAGGCAACGGTTTGGGAGCCCGATGTATTTTGTATAGAGAGTTTAAAAAGTATCAAATATCTTTTAAGGGAAAGCATGCTTTATACATCAAATGGGGAGAAAAAAAAAGACATCATTTTTTATGGAAAGAAAAGCATCGAATTTGCTTTTGAGATTTTTGATTAAGTTTTTTTTTAAATTAGAAATTCCCTATTTTATTACCTCCCTAAATGAGGTCAAGTGAAGTTTCTTTTTAACAATATTTTTTTCTAATTTTAAATCTTCTCTTCACATTTAGAAGATTTATGATGGATTTTTTTTGAGGAATTTTTATGAAGAGATTTTTTTTGTAGTGTGAAGATTATACCTTTTTGCAGACAAATTTGTGAAAAGTTATTTTTGCAGAGATGTGTTTTGAAAAGAAAAATGAAGGAGTTGAAGGAAGAAGTTGAAGAATTTTTTTATGCAGAAGATGAATAGATTGAAGTTTATTAATGAAGTATTTTAAAGATTTTTTTTGGATAGAAAGAATTTTTTTTGCAGGATATGAAGAGTTATTTTGCAGGTTTTAAGGGAGAAGGAATTTCAATGATCTTGCCAATCATGTTACAGAAAATATATATATGATTTTATTTTATTTTTGCAGAGATTGAAGGGTTTTGTACAAAGAGGATAATGAAAATTTGGTTGAAGAAATTTGTAGATTGAAGGGTTTTGTGAATTAGAAGAATGTGAAAGGGCAGTTGTATTTTATTTGATAGAAATGGATCATATAGAAGATGAAAGGACAAAATGATCTTCAGTGAGAGCAAATGACTGTGTAGAATGTGAAAGGTGAAAAGACATCCAATTTACATATAATAGTTTTTCAGGTGCATTGATGGATGAATTAAGAAGCATAGAGATGAAACATATAGTGTTGTGAAGTGTTGGATTAGAATACAGATTTGATATGCAGTGTTGTTGAATGGATTAGAATGCAGTGTTGATTGGATCAGAATAAAGGATTGTTGAGTGTATCCGGATGTCAGATTGAATAGAATGGGTATTTGACAGACATATATTTGTATTGAATGGAAACAGAGTATCCCTCTGATTTGCTTATTACATTTGTTGGTAATTTGGTTTGCCAGTGAGGCACAATATGCCAGTGTGGCTTGTGGTCAGTGAGACCTTTCTATGCTAGTGAAGCTTGTGGTCAGTGAGACCTTGTATATGTCAGTGAGACCCTTGTAAGAAGTTTTTCATTTAAGCCAGTGAGGCAGTTTTGGAGTGGTTTTTCTACCCCTGATGGGTTTTCCACTCGTGCATATCTTGTGTCATGATTCATATTGATCTTCCTTGTGTCTGTTTGATTTACTTAAGAAGTTTTTATTCTCTTTCTGTATTCACAGTCATGTGCATATGTATTTTACAAATCAAATGGTATCTTTCTTTTTGAGCTCTGAAAGTTAAAGTTTAAAAAGGATTTGAAAATTCACACAATATTGATTCACCCCCCTCTCAGTGTTGCCCTTGATTCCTACAGTTAGATCCACATATCTATTCTCTTCATCAAGGGTAGGGCCACTCTTTCAAGAAGGAAGATGAACGAGGGACCGTTGGTCTGTGGTTGGAGGTAAACCACTCAGATGATGCTCTCCCTCTATAGGAAAAGAATTGCCAAGATTTGAATGATAGTTATCAAGATTCCAGAGACAGTAATATTTATATAAAGTTTCATGATAAGATTATGATGTAAAATTATGCTTTTGCCAAGAGAAATGTATATGTAACTATAAAGTGAAATGTTATCACTACAAGTTATCTTTGAATATATAATGAATTTTAAGGTTGAAAAGTATTCAAAAAAGATGTACTTTTATTTATTGATGTTTATCAAATGATTAAAAAAAATATTCCATTCTTTTATTTCATGTTCTTTGCTTTTCTACTAAATTGTATGTGTAAATCTGAGTAATATGAGAAGGCAAGTTACATATCATATCAAAGTGAAATGTGTTCAACACATGTACCTAGGAACTCACTACAAGAAAATTTGTCAACATTAAGTAGATAGCTAATGTTTGAAATTAGTTTTATGCTAGAATGACATGGAGATAAACTAAGAAAACCACCAGAAAGTCTATTCCCTAGAAATTGCCTAAGTTAGTAGCTAAGAAAAAACTTACTGAGGAGTTTGAGCTTAAGGATCATATGAATTATGCTGAGGGTGCATTGCTAGATGATTTAGAAACTTTGGCTAACGCTCTTAAGCATATATGGCTAGAGAGGAAACAACGTATTAAATTAGCCAAGAACTCTATTGTTTCTACTTATGTAGATAAACCAAGTAAATTGTCTGCAAAATGTGACATGCAATTTGAATGTGGTCATGATGTTCCTATTTTAGGAAAAGAGGTGTTGGAGGAGTATATGCATGTACGTCCACCCTCTAAGTTTATTTTGTTGGATTCCAATAGGGAAGATGAACTTGAGGAATATCCTTTAACCGAAAGTGACATGTAATCTTGTTGCATTAATTATCTAGATAAGGATATAGTTATACCTAGAATAAACTATAATTAAGATGAGATTGCTGCCATTTGAGTTTTGTGAATGGATTTTATTAATTTTGAATTTTGAATTAATGAGATGCATTATTATGAATTCTAATTTATAGTTTGATACAAATATCAAGTGTGATAAATATTAGCATTATTGTTCAAACTCAAACAACTCTTGAAGAAAGTCAAGGAGAGTTAAATCCTTGTAAAAACCCTATGGCTAACTTGGACCAAATATTGACTATGTTGAATGAAACCAAGGAAAGAGTTGGAAACTTGGAACAGGAGGTTAGGTGTCAAGGTAAATCTAAAGCAAGACATGAGGATTCACATCTAGGAGAAGCTAAATATGTCCATGAATCTAGTATTCATAGTGATCAAAGAGAGAATATTGATAAAACTAAGTCTCAAGAAAAGAAGAAAAGTAGACTTGCCTTTAAGCTATCTAGAGATATGAAGAAAGTCATGCTCCAAAAGTTTGATGGAACCAAAAGTGGTGATGCTACTAAAGCTTGGTTGACAGAAATGGAAAAGTATTTTGAGATTTGAAATTACATTGAGATTTGAAATTACTTTGAGATAACCAAGATAGTTTGGGGTGCCTTTCAATTGGCAGGTTAAGCATCCATGTGTTGGATGAACAAGAAGATGGAACTAGGATTAAGTTCTTTGGGCTTAATCTAGGAACAATTTGTGGTCTTATTTTTCCAAAGGTGGTTACTGTAACTTTTACTTGACCAAAAGCTAAAAGATTTTTAGAATATGAAACAAGGAGATATGTCAGTAGTCGAATATTGGGAAAAATTCACCCATCTTCTGAAATATATGCCTCAATATCAGAAAGATGAAAGATTCACGATTAGTAATTTTATCATGGGTCTAAATGCCCATATAGGTGGTGAAGTGGATGTTCATGGCAATTCTACTATAGACCAAGTTTTTGAGAAGGCAATCAAGCAAGAGCAAAAATTGAAGTCAATTTTTACATATTATGAGAAGAATCACAAGAGGTTTAATAAGACCCCAACTTCACAACCTTCCATGAAAAGGAATAATGAGCCTGATGTGGCTAAGAAGAGTTACAAGGGTTCAAAAAATAATAGGAGCATAACTAGGATTGATAAAAAGAGCAATGGCAATGCTCGAAGGAACGATAGCAATTTAGGTAAACCTGTTGAGAAGCGAGTACCTCCTGGAGGATGTTTCACTTGTGGCACAGACTGCTAAACAAATCAATGTCCAACTAAGAACTAGAGAGTTCAACAGTATGGTAATGCTTTACCCACTTAGCAAGAAGCTTTTCAACAGAGGATCCATGTAGCTTTAGACAATCACCAAGTGAAATACTAGTTTACTCCCATTGAGACAACAAGTACTTTGTTTGGAGTTCCTATTTTTTTTAATTGATATTGGAGCAACTGTAAGTTTTATTTGTCCAAGAGTGTTAGGTAAAATTCCTAGAAGAGTTAGATTTAGGGCAAAACCCTGGCCAGTAGAATATGCTAACTAGACTATAGCTCAAGTAGACCAATGTTTGTTTGAAGCTAAGATTGATCTTCCTAGTTTCTCCACTAAAGTGAATTTGTTTGTAGCCCCCATAGGTTCCTATGATGTTATCTTAGGAATAAATTGGCTATGGAGGCATAGAGCCAATGTAGACTATTTTGTAAAAATAGTAGAGTGTCTAGATGATGTATGAAATAAAGTCTTTTTGCAAGGCACTTAGAGAGAAGTTAAGATCAGACCAATCTCAACTATGCAATTGAAGAGTGATAGGTGAAAAGGGTGTCAAATTTTTGTAGTCAAAATAGATCAAATAGAAGAAGATCCTAGTAAACGAAGTGTATCTTTGGATAATTATCCTTTCCTTAGAGATTTTTGGGATGTTTTTCCAGATGAACTTCTAGGATTACCTCCAAAGAGAGATTTGAATTTCTCAATTGATATTATACCTGGATCGGAGCCAATTTCAAAAGATCCATACCATATTACTACTACATAGTTGATGGAATTGAAAGCCCAATTTTAGGAGCTATTGGCTAAAGGTTTGATTACACCTAGTATTTCTCCTTGGGGATCCCTAGTGATCTTTGTCAAGAAGAAGGATGGAACTTTACATCTATGTATAGACTATCATATGCTTAACAAAGAAATGATAAAGAATAAGTATTCTCTATCATGTATTCATGATCTTTTTAATCAGATGTGTGGTGCTTCAATGTTTTTCAAGATCAATTTGCAATATAGATACCATCAACTAAGAATAAAAGATGAGGACATACATAAGACAACTTTTAGAATAGATATGGGCATTATAAGTTCACAATTTTACCTTTTGGACTTATGAATGCCCCAACTACATTTATGAATGTAATGAATAGTCTTTTATGAGATTGCTTGGATAAATTTGTTCTAGTGTTTCTAGATGAAATTATTATTTACTCTAGAAGAATGAGGAAGAGCACGTGCAAGATCTTTGGATGGTTTTGTGGTAGCAGAGAAAACATAAATTGTTTGGGAATCTCTCTAACTATACTTTATTTCAAAAAGAGATATGGTACTTCGGGTATATTATTTTAGATGAAGAAATATCTATATCCACCCTACAAAAATAAAAGCCATACTTGAGTGTCCTGTACCTAGGAATGTGCATGAAGTGTGTAGCTTCATGGGGTTAGCAAGATATTATTGTAAGTTTGTTTTAAACTTTTCTACGATTGAAAGCGCAATCACTTCATTTCAAAGAAAAGGAAAGTGTTCCGACTAGACAATAGAATATCAGGAGGCATTTGACCAATTGAAAGAAAGGTTAAAAACTGCACTAATATTGATGGTTCTAGATCTAGAAATTTCATTTGTTGTCATTATTGATGCCTCAAGAGAAGGTTTGGGAGGAGTACTTATGCAGAATGGGCAAGTGGTGGTCTTTGAATCTAGGAAGCTAAGGTGAATGAACATAATTATGCTCCTCATGACTTGGAATTAGTAGCAGTTGTGCATGTTTTGCAAGTGTGGCAACACTACTTGCTAGGAAAATCTTTTGAGTTGAAGTCAAATCATCATTGTCTTAAGTATATATTTACTCAACCCCATCTGATTGCTCGACAAAGAAGATGCTTGGAATTGATATCTGACTATGATTTTGAGATAAATTATATCAAGGGTAAAGAGAATCAAGTAGCATATGCTCTAAGTTGGTGAAGACATATCTCATCGATTATCTCTATCCACTCAAACTTTAAGGATTTTGTATTGCAAAATTCTATGGGTGATGAATTTATGAGAAAGTCAAGCAAGCTAGACTCTGTAAATCCTCAAGATTTGAGGTATGATGAATTCTATTTTGAATTAGATGGACTTCTAAGATATAGAAGAAGAATGTATGTTCCAGATTCAGTAGAGTTAGGAAATCTTGTGCGGAAGGAAGTTCATTATGCACCATACTTAGGTCATCTAGGGGTAATTAAACTCCTAGTAGATATAAAACCACTTTATTTTTGGAAAGGCATGAAGAATGATGCTACAAGATTTGTATCTAGTTGCCTAGAATGCCAGAGAGTCAAGGCTAAGCATCAGCATCCAACAAGGCTTCTATATCTACATCATATTCTAGAGTGGAAGTGGTAGGTTATTAGCATGGATTTTGTGTAACATCTTCCAATGTCTCAAAATATACATGATGCTATTTTAGTAGTGGTAGATAAACTCACCAAGGTAGCTCATTTTATACCTAGGAATTTAATAGATGGAGCACCAATTATTGCTTGCAAGTTTGTGTGTAGGAACTGTTCAGATTGCATGGAGTTCCTGAGAAGATTATCTCAGATAGAGATGCATGGATAACTTCAAGATTTTGGCAAACCTTGTTTTCAGCGCTAGGAACTCAACTCAATATAATCTCAGCTTATCACCCTAAAATAAATGGTTAGATAGAAAGGGTAAACCAAGTTCTTGAAGATTTGTTGTGAAAGTATTGTATGGATCAACAATACAAATGGGGAAGAGTATCTACCACTTGTGGAGTTTGCTTATAACAACTCCTATAATTCTGCTATTAAGATGTCTCCATTTGAAGAATTGTATGGAAGAAGGTGTCAAACTCCTATAAGTTGAGATAAGCTAGAAGATAGAATTATTATTGGTCCAAAAATGTTGGTAGAAATGGAAGAAAAGGTTAAGATGATCAAAAAAAGGTTAGTGGAAGCTAATGATAGGCACAAAAGCTATGCTAATGCCAAACATACACCAAGAAAATTCTCAGTTGGAGAAAAAATTCTTGTAACGCCCCACCATGAAACACTAGAGAACAACACAATTACACTAAACAAATCGGACAATTTTTTTTTTTTAAATACAAGGAATAACAAGGTAACATCTAACTTATCTATACTAAGTAACATTCTCTCAAGGTTCCATGGCTGCGTTATTGACAAAACTACTATCATGTTCTCTCACAAATCACACATTAACTTGGCAATAATAATTCATTCTAAATTTATTACATTAATTGAATAACCTTTTACATTTCCATGACATCAAATAAATAATCATCCATAACAAATACAACTACAGCTTTTTCATACATATGAGGATATAACATAATATAGTTTACATCACCAACTTTCATTTACATTGGATTACAAACATTATTAATAACCTGATACACAGGATGGTACATGAGCATAAATAACTGTCTTCATAAACTGGTACATGATCTGAATCTGCTACAGGAGTTACAACTTTCTTGCACACGACTAATGGCAAGGAAAAACCAATGGAGATAAAGCACATCCACCCGACCATGTGGAACCCTGAGGTCCACCCCCCGTGCTAGGAGATAACATAAGGTCCCAAAACATCATACAGTTAGGTAGACAAGTGCCTAACAGGAACAAGGACTAAACATAACTCCATCACAACACATGACCACATCACAAACAACTCAATATCACTTCCAGAGGTAACACACGACAAATGGGGAGAGTACAACTAGGGAATGCTAGGCTACAGTAGGGAGAGTGTCATCGCACGGTCCTAACATGGGTTATCCTGACAGCCTCTCACTAGG
This sequence comes from Cunninghamia lanceolata, assembly GCA_027924645.1. Classification (NCBI taxonomy): domain Eukaryota; kingdom Viridiplantae; phylum Streptophyta; class Pinopsida; order Cupressales; family Cupressaceae; genus Cunninghamia; species Cunninghamia lanceolata. The sequence goes on from BSBN01001400.1 coordinate 12,465,205, forward strand.
CGCCGGCCCCCATCTATGGTTATCCTGACAGCCTCTCACTAGGCGCTGGCCCCATAGGGTGACTCATGCGGTATCAACCTTCCTTTCGTGAGGACAAGGAAGTTGATCTTGCCGACCAGGCCTTCTCTACCCATCCTTAGTCTAAACAAGCACTACAAGCATGGGAGAGGAAATCCAATTATCTTGTTAATGTGTATTTTACCCTTTTTCCCCCCAGTTTATTTTTAAGTTTTCACTTAATTAACAACTTCCAATGGGTTATCCTGACAGCCACTTTGGGCACCGGCCCCACATTGAAAGCCACTCCCCTACCTGCATCTAGAAACCCGAACCATCAAGCAAGACAATCACTTTCATACTGATAAGTATACATAAACAATGCAAGGCATTTCCCTTCTTGCATACAAAACATGGTCACGATAACCAACCTTTAGATCATTGTCCAAAAAAAAACTTTCAGTCATCAATCGCAATAATCATAACACATATCCAGAGCAAGGTATGGGTCATCTTGCTCCTCCAATCACAGATATGAACCAAAATAGTTTCTCATTACAATTACAAGATCTCCCCATTTCCATACTAATCACAAGCTTGATATCAACACATACATGAAGGAAATTTAAACCCGATGACATAAATTCCTGACACAATAAACACATCATCTTACATTGATGTTTACCAAGACCCACATACACAGACAAGGGACATCATGTTCTTACAACATCTTCATTTCAAGACAACTACGAATAGAATACATATGAACAAATCCTATTACCTTATGCCTCTGGAACCTAAACTTGACAATATACACATAGACTCACTCTCATGAAAATTTTGCTTGCAATAAGAGATTTCAACTAATCAACTCATTGACAACATAATTTTTATTACAAGAGCAATTAAATCTCTCAATCATTCAGTTACCTATAGGTTTCACTTATAAGGCTACAATTTTCAAGTACATGTTGTTACACCTAACTCCAAGCTTTCAACCCAACTTCAACTTAACAAAAGCCTTATGAAAAGATCTTTACCGAACCAATCAACCTAGATTAAAATCCATCCACACTAATTATTTAATTTAATCATATTAACAACCAATTACAAGTAATATCTCCACAAGAATTCATATATCTTCTATCTAGTTTAATAACTAATAATTCTATCTGATATAATAAATCAGTCATCAATTACATATAAGCATAACCTTCAAAATTCCTATAAATCAAATATTTCTTACAATGATTATACCTCTAATTCCAACCTACCAATCCAATTCCCAATCTTAGCAAACCATTATCAAGAAATCATAATAAACTCAATTTCAATTTAAATTAAAATTTATTAGCAGCTGAATAATACATGCATCAAACATAATTTATCAATATAGAACATATGCATTATAATTCTCTTAATAAATTATTCCAATATAATAAAACAATCATTATATAGCTCTTTAATCGGAAAGATCATGATATCAAACCCTAAACTGATGGAACACAAGGTTTTGGCATACCTACATGCATCCAGAACTAATTTCCCACAGTGTGACACTGAACTTGGTGCACAGGTTTGAACTGAGACCACAGAGTAACAGCTGCCAAAAATGCCAACGTATGAATGATTTCAGTTTGAGGATCCAACCCCGACTTTAAAACTACAACTTCTGATTTCTGCTAAAGCCATGATAATACTCTAAAAAGTAAAATTAAAGCGTCTCCAATGATTGTCACTGCAGCATGAACAAAGTGAAAATGACTCTTGTCAATGCTATAGGCCCTAGGCTTTTCAAACTTCTCTTTGCTCACCACTCCTTCTAAAGGCTTAGGCAGATGGGGAAGCTTAAGAGCTGCATGTTGCCGCAGATCATGGTATGTCTCAACAAAGTACATGAAGATCATAATACCAACAACTGCTTCCAAGTATGGAAAGGCCATGGTTGAAGTTGGTGCTGAGGAGTGTAGCGTGCTCGAGAGAGATGAGAGTGCAAATAACAGAATGCATAGGACACTGCCCTGGTGTGTGCAGGAAGATATGATGATATATATATAATAATTACCTATTGCCAATAAATGATAGACATAGAAATGTATGCAGATCTAATCCTAATTTATGGGAAGAGGCAACCCTAAATCTCAATGAAGTTCCAGTACCAGCTTGGCCGGCCCTAAGCGTCCTTTATGGCAGACTTACAAATATAGGCACCCGAAACTATGCCGAGGAAAGAAAAGATTTTGAAAGCTTTTGAAATGTCAAGATGAATCCTATTCCCTCCCCCAAGCCTGCGTCCATTCTACATGCGTCAAAAGGGAGCTTTGGAAGGTCGTATAGACATCCACCGAGGGGTAAAGAAACTTAGTTAATGTGAGAACTTAGCTTTGCAAGGATACGGTTTGCAACAAAACTAGAGGTCGTCAACTATTGACCAGTAATAACCCATGAAGCTTTGAATCTGGAGATGACATCACACCACTGAGGCGGCAACTTAAATCAAGCTAGTTTCCTGGGTTGGCAAAGCAATAGCTATATTATGCGTAGAAGTGCTGCAAGGAACTGTTACACAGAAAAACCCACTAATCACCTGACCCAGTTCGTACTTTGCCTGTAGGGAACTCCAGAAGTGCTAACCGACTTCACATACAGCTCCAATGAAAAGGGCAATATAAGTTGTAACCAAAAGTGGTAGCCCCGGATCGTGACAGACAGTTGAATACTGAAACAAATCTCGCTGCAAAAGAGATTACTTCAATGTGCAAATCAGTAGCGCCACCATAGTTTGCCAGTCTATCCTATAAGTAGATTAGAATAAACTAAAAAGGCAAATATGAGCTCTTTGATGTGGAGATATCACAATTCAATTAAGACCCGATAGATTTACCTAAACAAACACTGCATAAATGTCCAGATAGATAATCTAATTGTTTCAAGTCAAGAATCATATCAAGAACGTTCACTTAAAACGTTGCTTTGCCAGCTTTTTATTAAGTTGCTTGGTTCTCACCTATCTAGTAAATCTACATAAATCGCGCATCTTATATACCATACTACCCAATTAGTTGTAGATACTGGATTCGGTAGTGAGAATCTCACATAGGCATAAGTTCCAGAACTGAGGTATTTTGTGAATATTTACTAGCAGGTCTATTATTCTTGGGCTAATGGAGCTATCAACCAAAAGGAATGATTATAGGAATGATATTTTCTTAGGATGTATGAGATGCAGGACAGTTTCCCCGCATTGGCTTCAAAGTTCAAATTAAATAGTTTGCACATTCTTACTTCAAATTGACCAACTCATTCAAAATAGAATATGATGGACAGGTTGTAATGACTACAATTGCTAGGGTTACCCTTAAATCTCTTATTATTGCAGTCATGCAATTCTGTACTAATACTTAGCAGGCACAGGTGCTAATACACTTCAGATCTATGCTTATTCAGGACAGAAATATAGATTTAAACTTCAAACTAAGAGTACAAGACCATAGCCTGCATCTTTTGAAGGCAAAACACATGGTATTCCATGCATAACCTAGAATTTAATTGAAACTAGTGAGGTACCTCAATAGTTTATGCATTGTGTTTCTCCATTTCATACGATGAACTTCATATTTAACCGTCTTCCTTCGCTGGTTCTGGAACCCTAGAACTATCCACTATTATCCCCAAAACTAGTGACGGGAAAAATATATATATTATTTACCATGCAGGTCAAAAGATATGATATAACCGAAGCTAAACAGTTTGCCATTTCTTACTAAAAAAATCTGAGTTACTGCCGCTCATAAGGTACTCCATTTTGGCAGAATAATACCTACAGTTATGGCAATGTGAAACCGATCCAAGGTTTGATCTATAAACGCTGGAATTTGGTAGTTTTCCTACGATTTACTATGAGCTTGGTTTAGGAGGTCCAAGACTGTGTGCAGGGATCTTCTAATCTAAAAATCATAGCCTTGACAAAACCTAAAATCGCGACCCTTTTGTATTCTCCCTCATCAGCAAATAAGGTTTCCCATGTAAATTGACGGCTACAAACAAAACATCTCAGCCTTCGAGTTCACCTTAATATGAAACTAAGCAGTTCCTGCCAGATCTGATAGGAGACAACTCTAATCCCATGCTTCGCAAATGAAGTTAATGTCTCACATGCAAATATGGCATTTAGCTTGGCCGTAACCTAACCTAGGCCGTAACAATGCAGTGGAGAGACTAGCCTGATTGGAATGATGCAGAATATTGCAGAGGTCATACGATGGAATAGGCTTTACACACTTTCCCATCCTCTAGAAAAGCAAAATGTAGGAACAAAGAAAAAAGAGGACAAACAAGATGGGACGGCCATGCCATGTCGCTTCACATCTGATTATCCCTGTCATTAACGGGAAACACCATTACATAATTTAGGATTGCGAAAACTTGTGACCAGTCTAATTTCTTTCAATCTCTAGTCACGGAGCCCATCCTTTTCCATACACTAAACAATACAGTAATTAATGGCGATGAGAGGAAGAAAACACAGCAAGAGCTTTACTTGGTTTTTTTTTTTTAAGCTACACAAAATTATGCAAAATCATTTCCTAAACCCTCACCGAGGCTTCACTAATTAGCAGAGATTTAAATACATTTCCAAAATAATTTTCTAAACCCTAAGTTAACCCTCTATTAATAAATAGCAACTGAAAAATACGCAAATCTCCAAATTGGGAAAAAATTTCATGAAGAAATTTTAACTTATAAAAAAATTAAGAGCATCAAAAGAAAATTCAAAAATTAAAATCTCAAATCATACTTACCAGAGAGATGCATCCTGCGACATTAATCTGGTTTGCTTCCAGGGCTTTAACCCAGATTTCCTTACAAACCACTTCTCCCCCCCCCACATAAACTGTTGTATTAGGTATTTATAGAGCAGGGTTATGCCTCAACGGCTCAATTCAGGTGAGATCTCCCTTCTTTCCAGATTTTTCCCACCTTTGTAGAAGGCTTGGCACATGATCCAATGCCAACTACCACAACTATTAATTAAATTTTATCTCCTTACAGCTCATAGTTTAATTTTCAACTAACACTATAATGTTTTATTTTAGTACTATACTATATATATATATTTATCATATATGTTATTATTATTTATACCTTATTTTTATAACCTTTGAACCAAGACACATTAATTTATGTATTTTATTTAGTATAATACGAGTAATAATCTGAACCTTTTAACCAACATAACTATGAGGGATATTATTCCCTAAACTAAAATGAATATTACGAAATCATAATAACATATTAAGATACTAAAACTTATTTACATCCATAATTACCCCCAAATAACTCAATTTACTAATAGTAATTCACATTCAAACAACTTAGGGTAATTTCCTTGAGCTAGGTAATTATCAGTTATCATTTTAACCTTATTTACTATTAATAATGATAATTGATGTAATCCTGTTAAGTATTATAGTGGATCAAGTAATAGCACGACTATATAACGCAATCAAAGCATACAACCTAACCCACTAAGTAGAACAGCCGTTACAAAAAAAATGAATCAAACATGTTCACAAGCCAGGCCAAAACACATTTTACCAAACAAGCTCCATCAAATATACCTCAATAGCAAGACCCGACATACTAACAGAACTGACAATTGAACTAGACATGTCATGCATCCTGATTGAGGATGATGACTTGGGATGTGGGACCTTAAGTTATCTCCGGTACAACTTCTCCATTGGGTTCAAGGCACGCTCAGACCTATTATTTCAGGTGGAGTCGATCCCAGATACCTGCATCCTGCAGCAAATGACACAGTTAAGCATATATGTAAATGCACAAAGCTATCACTAGGTGAAAAAGGAATCACAATATCACAGGGCACTCGCAAGCAAGTGATGTGACATCGTCCTCTCCACATCATATCAATTCTAGATTAGGTAACACGTGATCATAACCACTCGAATCTACCTCATTATCTGAATAGAACCATACACTAAACATATAGGTGCATGACATTGAATAAGTCCCAGAAGCATCATCATAACAAATAAATCAAATAAAATCAGTCCATGAGATCCATAACAATTGTAGTAAGATCGACATCTTGATCATTGGAATGCAAAATAATGTCAAAGCCTGCATTGTCAGTGTCGCAATAGAGATTATCAATAAAACACATTAACTATCATATGAAACCTCACATGGATAAAACATCTATCTATATTGTACAACATCAATTGTATACCTTACCATATTTATTCCTGTTATTTTACCTTCATCCTCATGCGCCTTGATCAGTTCACCTGTACATCCAAGGTGAGAACGGAGGGGCACTACATCCTCCGCCCCTAAAACTTGACTTACTCCTGGAAGTCACAGACTAGGGTGGAAACATAACACATTAGTATTACAATTTTCTATTGCCAACATATGCATTCACATTAAGCAGTTGTTCCCAAGCCAATCACAATCGTTCAATACAGGCATAAAAGACATCAATTCCTTACCTTTAAGGTGTAACATGTGATCTACTTACATCCATTCACACGTATTTTGAGAATTTCATTCGATTCAAGGATCTGTGTTAACATATTATCAAGGAAAAATTACATCTCATTTCTTATTTCTACCATGGTTCTAACTAATTACCTGCATTCAAGTACAATTCTCCATAGAATCCTCCCTTGTACACACTATCAGAGGTTCGACATGAACATGATAGGAACAATACTTGACACAGTACAGGGCTAACAAACAAACATTCGGAATAGTCACCATCAAAATTTTAAAGGAGATAAAAGCCCAATTGGGAAAATAACCAAATCGAATCTTAAATCACAAAACGCCGGCAATTTCCAACAATAACTCAAGTATAGAGAAAAGCGTTTTAGTGACCATTCCTGACATAAGAAATTTCAAAGAAAATAAATTCACTGATAGCCCCTAACAACACATGAAACAACCATCAAAATTCTCAAATTACCCAAATTGCAAACAAACCCACATCACAAAGTGGCTAATTTTGGCCACATAAAGGGAGTATCTGCTACACAACACCCAAGGACATAGGGTCCAGAATGTGTTAGAGAATGTACAACAACACAGATAATTAGGTTATCTACATCCTCATACCTAAACAACTTTTACACAAGGATTTAAGGAAAACAATTCGTTATTTATTTACAACAATTTCTACCTTAAATGTGATAAAATTTCTTTATGTGAGGAAGGAATAGATAATATTGTACACGCGAACATACTTAATCAAGGCTACTTTTTACTTTAAGTATCACATTTATATGAGATGGGTCTAACACAAGCTCCAATTTGATCTCCTGCATTTGGTTTTTACATACTTATACAATGATAACCTTCATAATTCACAAAAGAAATTCCACATGAAGTCATGGCCACTAAAATAAAATAGATGTCGAACTATGACTATACCACTTAACCACATATCTTGTAATGCATGATGCCTCCAAATCATTCCAATACTTACACAAATAATACTTCACTAGAGGGGGTAAATTCCACTCTCTTGATTCCATGCACTAAAAATAACCGTGCTTCTAGCTTCTAAAGCACCAAAGACCACAAGAGGAACTGGAGGCCTCAACAATCGGTAATCACAGTGTTCAGGGAATACATATTGCTAGAGATATCATCACATTTTCGCATAACAAACACACAAGTAGAACAAAGCATAAAGGATTTATTTCTTCTACAGTCAACCGCAAGTCTGTAAGCTTATCATCTCTCTAATACCATACTAAGGCTCTTAGGTGAGAGGTACTATTACTAACTCACCATTGGGAGAAAAATGTCTAACCTAGAACAGTGACAAGAATCCAGAGATCCCAGTGTTACAAACTTGGCTCTGATACCAGATGTAACGCCCCACCATGAAACACTAGAGAACAACACAATTACACTAAACAAATCGGACAAATTTTTTTTTTTTAAATACAAGGAATAACAAGGTAACATCTAACTTATCTATACTAAGTAACATTCTCTCAAGGTTCCATGGCTGCGTTATTGACAAAACTACTATCATGTTCTCTCACAAATCACACATTAACTTGGCAATAATAATTCATTCTAAATTTATTATATTAATTGAATAACCTTTTACATTTCCATGACATCAAATAAATAATCATCCATAACAAATACAACTACAGCTTTTTCATACATATGAGGATATAACATAATATAGTTTACATCACCAACTTTCGTTTACATTGGATTACAAACATTATTAATAACCTGATACACAGGATGGTACATGAGCATAAATAACTGTCTTCATAAACTGGTACATGATCTGAATCTGCTACAGGAGTTACAACTTTCTTGCACACGACTAATGGCAAGGAAAAACCAATGGAGATAAAGCACATCCACCCGACCATGTGGAACCCTGAGGTCCACCCCCCGTGCTAGGAGATAACATAAGGTCCCACAACATCATACAGTTAGGTAGACAAGTGCCTAACAGGAACAAGGACTAAACATAACTCCATCACAACACATGACCACATCACAAACAACTCAATATCACTTCCAGAGGCAACACACGACAAATGGGGAGAGTACAACTAGGGAATGCTAGGCTGCAGTAGGAAGAGTGTCATCGCATGGTCCTAACATGGGTTATCCTGACAGCCTCTCACTAGGCGCCGGCCCAATAGGGTGACTCATGCGGTATCAACCTTCCTTTCATGAGGACAAGGAAGTTGATCTTGCCGACCAGGCCTTCTCTACCCATCCTTAGTCTAAACAAGCACTACAGGCATGGGAGAGGAAATCCAATTATCTTGTTAATGTGTATTTTACCCTTTTTCCCCCCAGTTTATTTTTAGGTTTTCACTTAATTAACAACTTCCAATGGGTTATCCTGACAGCCACTTTGGGCGCCGGCCCCACATTGAAAGCCACTCCCCTACCTGCATCTAGAAACCCGAACCATCAAGCAAGACAATCACTTTCATACTGATAAGTATACATAAACAATGCAAGGCATTTCCCTTCTTGCATACAAAACATGGTCACGATAACCAACCTTTAGATCATTGTCCAAAAAAAAACTTTCAGTCATCAATCGCAATAATCATAACACATATCCAGAGCAAGGTATGGGTCATCTTGCTCCTCCAATCACAGATATGAACCAAAATAGTTTCTCATTACAATTACAAGATCTCCCCATTTCCATACTAATCACAAGCTTGATATCAACACATACATGAAGGAAATTTAAACCCGATGACATAAATTCCTGACACAATAAACACATCATCTTACATTGATGTTTACCAAGACCCACATACACAGACAAGGGACATCATGTTCTTACAACATCTTCATTTCAAAACAACTACGAATAGAATACATACGAACAAATCCTATTACCTTATGCCTCTGGAACCTAAACTTGACAATATACACATAGACTCACTCTCATGAAAGTTTTGCTTGCAATAAGAGATTTCAACTAATCAACTCATTGACAACATAATTTTTATTACAAGAGCAATTCAATCTCTCAGTCATTCAGTTACCTATAGGTTTCACTTATAAGGCTACAATTTTCAAGTACATGTTGTTACACCTAACTCCAAGCTTTCAACCCAACTTCAACTTAACAAAAGCCTTATGAAAAGATCTTTACCGAACCAGTCAACCTAGATTAAAATCCATCCACACTAATTATTTAATTTAATCATATTAACAACCAATTACAAGTAATATCTCCACAAGAATTCATATATCTTCTATCTAGTTTAATAACTAATAATTCTATCTGATATAATAAATCAGTCATCAATTACATATAAGCATAACCTTCAAAATTCCTATAAATCAAATATTTCTTACAATGATTATACCTCTAATTCCAACCTACCAATCCAATTCCCAATCTTAGCAAACCATTATCAAGAAATCATAATAAACTCAATTTCAATTTAAATTAAAATTTATTAGCAGCTGAATAATACATGCATCAAACATAATTTATCAATCTAGAACATATGCATTATAATTCTCTTAATAAATTATTCCAATATAATAAAACAATCATTATATAGCTCTTTAATCGGAAAGATCATGATATCAAACCCTAAACTGATGGAACACAAGGTTTTGGCATACCTACATGCATCCAGAACTAATTTCCCACAGTGTGACACTGAACTTGGTGCACAGGTTTGAACTGAGACCACAGAGTAACAGCTGCCAAAAATGCCAACGTATGAATGATTTCATTTTGAGGATCCAACCCCGACTTTAAGACTACAACTTCTAATTTCTGCCAAAGCCATGATAATACTCTAAAAAGTAAAATTAAAGCGTCTCCAATGATTGTCACTGCAGCATGAACAAAGTGAAAATGACTCTTGTCAATGTTATAGGCCCTAGGCTTTTCAAACTTCTCTTTGCTCACCACTCCTTCTAAAGGCTTAGGCAGATGGGGAAGCTTAAGAGCTGCATGTTGCCGCAGATCATGGTATGTCTCAACAAAGTACATGAAGATCATAATACCAACAACTGCTTCCAAGTATGGAAAGGCCATGGTTGAAGCTGGTGCTGAGGAGTGTAGCGTGCCCGAGAGAGATGAGAGCGCAAATAACGGAATGCATACGACACTGTCCTGGCATGTACAGGAAGATATGATGATATATATATAATAATTACCTATTGCCAATAAATGATAGACATAGAAATGTATGCAGATCTAATCCTAATTTATGGGAAGAGGCAACCTTAAATCTTAATGAAGATCCAGTACCAGCTTGGCCGGCCCTAAGCATCCTTTATGGCAGACTTACAAATATAGGCACCCGAAACTATGCCGAGGAAAGAAAAGATTTTGAAAGCTTTTGAAATGGCAAGATGAATCCTATTCCCTGCGTCCATTCTACATGCGTCAAAAGGGAGCTTTGGAAGGTCGTATAGACATCCACTGAGGGGTAAAGAAACTTAGTTAATGTGAGAACTTAGCTCTGCAAGGATACGGTTTGCAACAAAACTAGAGGTCGTCAACTATTGACCAGTAATAACCCATGAAGCTTTGAATCTGGAGATGACATCACACCACTGAGGCGGCAACTTAAATCAAGCTAGTTTCCTGGGTTGGTAAAGCAATAGCTATATTATGCGTAGAAGTGCTGCAAGGAACTGTTACACAGAAAAACCCACTAATCACCTGACCCAGTTCGTAATTTGCCTGTAGGGAACTCTAGAAGTGCTAACCAACTTCACATATAGCTCCAATGAAAAGGGAAATATAAGTTGTAACCAAAAGTGGTAGCCCCGGATCGTGACAGACAGTTGAATACTGAAACAAATCTCGCTGCAAAAGAGATTACTTCAATGTGCAAATCAGTAGCGCCACCATAGTTTGCCAGTCTATCCTATAAGTAGATTAGAATAAACTAAAAAGGCAAATATGAGCTCTTTGATGTGGAGATATCACAATTCAATTAAGACCCGATAGATTTACCTAAACAAACACTGCATAAATGTCCAGATAGATAATCTAATTGTTTCAAGTCAAGAATCATATCAAGAACGTTCACTTAAAACGTTGCTTTGCCAGCTTTTTATTAAGTTGCTTGGTTCTCACCTATCTAGTAAATCTACATAAATCGCGCATCTTATATACCATACTACCCAATTAGTTGTAGATACTGGATTCGGTAGTGAGAATCTCACATAGGCATAAGTTCCAGAACTGAGGTATTTTGTGAATATTTACTAGCAGGTCTATTATTCTCGGGCTAATGGAGCTATCAACCAAAAGGACCGATTATAGGAATGATATTTTCTTAGGATGTATGAGATGCAGGACAGTTTCCCCGCATTGGCTTCAAAGTTCAAATTAAATAGTTTGCACATTCTTACTTCAAATTGACCAACTCATTCAAAATAGAATATGATGGACAGGTTGTAATGACTACAATTGCTAGGGTTACCCTTAAATCTCTGATTATTGCAGTCATGCAATTCTGTACTAATACTTATCAGGCACAGGTGCTAATACACTTCAGATCTATGCTTATTCAGGACAGAAATATAGATTTAAACTTCAAACTAACTGTACAAGACCATAGCCTGCATCTTTTGAAGGCAAAACACATGGTATTCCATGCATAACCTAGAATTTAATTGAAACTAGTGAGGTACCTCAATAGTTTATCATTGTGTTTCTCCATTTCATACGATGAACTTCATATTTAACCGTCTTCCTTTGCTGGTTCTGGAACCCTAGAACTATCCACTATTATCCCCAAAACTGGTGACGGGAAAAATATATATATTATTTACCATGCAGGTCAAAAGATATGATATAACCGAAGCTAAACAGTTTGCCATTTCTTACTAAAAAAATCTGAGTTACTGCCGCTCATAAGGTACTCCATTTTGGCAGAATAATACCTACAGTCATGGCAATGTGAAACCGATCCAAGGTTTGATCTATAAACGCTGGAATTTGGTAGTTTTCCTACGATTTACTATGAGCTTGGTTTAGGAGGTCCAGGACTGTGTGCAGGGATCTTCTAATCTAAAAATCACAGCCTTGACAAAACCTAAAATCGCGACCCTTTTGTATTCTCCCTCATCGGCAAATAAGGTTTCCCATGTAAATTGACGGCTACAAACAAAACATCTCAGCCTTCGAGTTCACCTTAATATGAAACTAAGCAGTTCCTGCCAGATCTGATAGGAGACAACTCTAATCCCATGCTTCGCAAATGAAGTTAATGTCTCACCTGCAAATATGGCATTTAGCTTGGCCGTAACCTAACCTAGGCCGTAACAATGCAGTGGAGAGACTAGCCTGATTGGAATAATGCAGAATATTGCAGAGGTCATACGATGGAATAGGCTTTACACACTTTCCCATCCTCTAGAAAAGCAAAATGTAGGAACAAAGAAAAAAGAGGACAAACAAGATGGGACGGCCATGCCATGTCGCTTCACATCTGATTATCCCTGTCATTAACAGGAAACACCATTACATAATTTAGGATTGCGAAAACTTGTGACCAGTCTAATTTCTTTCAATCTCCAGTCACGGAGCCCATCCTTTTCCATACACTAAACAATACAGTAATTAATGGCGATGAGAGGAAGAAAACACAGCAAGAGCTTTACTTTTTTTTTTTTTAAGCTACACAAAATTATGCAAAATCATTTCCTAAACCCTCACCGAGGCTTCACTAATTAGCAGAGATTTAAATACATTTCCAAAATAATTTTCTAAACCCTAAGTTAACCCTCCATTAATAAATAGCAATTGAAAAATACGCAAATCTCCAAATTGGGAAAAAATTTCATGAAGAAATTTTAACTTATAAAAAAATTAAGAGCATCAAAAGAAAATTCAAAAATTAAAATCTCAAATCATACTTACCAGAGAGATGCATCCTGCGACATTAATCTGGTTTGCTTCCAGGGCTTTAACCCAGATTTCCTTACAAACCACTTCTCCCCCCCCCCCCCCGCACATAAACTGTTGTATTAGGTATTTATAGAGCAGGGTTATGCCTCAACGGCTCAATTCAGGTGAGATCTCCCTTCTTTCTAGATTTTTCCCACCTTTGTAGAAGGCTTGGCACATGATCCAATGCCAACTACCACAACTATTAATTAAATTTTATCTCCTTACAGCTCATAGTTTAATTTTCAACTAACACTATAATGTTTTATTTTAGTACTATACTATATATATATATTTATCATATATGTTATTATTATTTATACCTTATTTTTATAACCTTTGAACCAAGACACATTAATTTATGTATTTTATTTAGTATAATACGAGTAATAATCTGAACCTTTTTACCAACATAACTATGAGGGATATTATTCCCTAAACTAAAATGAATATTACGAAATCATAATAACATATTAAGATACTAAAACTTATTTACATCCATAATTACCCCCAAATAACTCAATTTACTAATAGTAATTCACATTCAAACAACTTAGGGTAATTTCCTTGAGCTAGGTAATTATCAGTTATCATTTTAACCTTATTTACTATTAATAATGATAATTGATGTAATCCTGTTAAGTATTATAGTGGATCAAGTAATAGCACAACTATATAACGCAATCAAAGCATACAACCTAACCCACTAAGTAGAACAGCCGTTACAAAAAAAATGAATCAAACATGTTCACAAGCCAGGCCAAAACACATTTTACCAAACAAGCTCCATCAAATATACCTCAATAGCAAGACCCGACATACTGACAGAACTGACAATTGAACTAGACATGTCATGCATCCTGATTGAGGATGATGACTTGGGATGTGGGACCTTAAGTTATCTCTGGTACAACTTCTCCATTGGGTTCAAGGCACGCTCAGACCTGTTATTTTAGGTGGAGTCGATGCCAGATACCTGCATCCTGCAGCAAATGACACAGTTAAGCATATATGTAAATGCACAAAGCTATCACTAGGTGAAAAAGGAATCACAATATCACAGGGCACTCGCAAGCAAGTGATGTGACATCGTCCTCTCCACATCATATCAATTCTAGATTAGGTAACACGTGATCATAACCACTCGAATCTACCTCATTATCTGAATAGAACCATACACTAAACATATAGGTGCATGACATTGAATAAGTCCCAGAAGCATCATCATAACAAATAAATCAAATAAAATCAGTCCATGAGATCCATAACAATTGTAGTAAGATCGACATCTTGATCATTGGAATGCAAAATAATGTCAAAGCCTACATTATCAGTGTCGCAATAGAGATTATCAATAAAACACATTAACTATCATATGAATCCTCACATGGATAAAACATCTATCTATATTGTACAACATCAATTGTATACCTTACCATATTTATTCCTGTTATTTTACCTTCATCCTCATGCGCCTTGATCAGTTCACCTGTACATCCAAGGTGAGAACGGAGGGGCACTACAATTCTTTTGAGGGTTAAACCTCAGAAAATTTCTATAAAGTTTGGGAAGTCATCCAAAATAGCCCCTAGATATGTAGGATCCTTTGAAGTTCTCAAAGTGATCAATCTGGTTGCTTACAAAATCACTCTACCACCAGCTCTTTCCAAGATGCATAATGTTTTTCATGTTTCATATTTGAAAAAGTATATAGCAGGTGATAATCATGTTCTTGACTGGAATGCTTTATAGGTGTAGGACCTAGGAGTGGTTGTGATCAAGCCTCTCAAAGTGCTTGAATTTGTAAGCATTGGTTGCATAACAAAGAGGTTACATAGTGCAAGGTCTAGTGGGACTAGTATGCAAAGGATAGTGCTACATTGGAAGATTATCATGATTTTCAACAAATATTTCCTCATTTGTTTTATGTTTTTCAAAGATAAACAAAAATTTTATTATGTTATTATTTTAGATACATTAGATCATCGAGGATGATGAATCTAATGGGGGAAGATATTTCACATCCCTGATTTTGACTTTCTTTTACTTTTACTTACAAGGAATTAGAAGATAAGTTTTGCTTGACTTAACAATTTGATGTTAAGTGAAAATGTAAGGATAAATCTATGATTTCATGAATTTGAGAATATTCATAGAATTTAGACATGTGAATATATGTTTTCATGATTATTTATTCATAATGTATATGGTTTAACTACAAACAATTGGAGTTGTGGATAATTTTGTAGATCAAATCCCTCTCAAAGATGCACAGAAACTGGTGGATGATATCTTGAATAAAGTAGGAACTAACATCATTGAAGAGATAGCAGATTAAGTAATGTGGAAGGATCCAAGTCTAGATACTGATATGCTTAGTTCAATCTCCCAGGCTCCTTTCAATGAGGAAGTGACCCCTACATCTACTATAAAAAAAAGAAAGGGTAAGGAAGAGTAAAGTGAAAAATACAGAAGAAGAAATTCAGGCAGGAATTCAATCAACTCTTGATAGAGTTATTTGCATGAGGAGAGCATGTCACTCTCCTCGAAGATAATGAAGATCATTTCATGGAATGTTAGGGGCATTAATGCTCCTAACAAAAGATACTTGATAAAGTGTCAGATTGAAAATGTAGAAGCCCATTTAATTCTTTTGCAAGAAACAAAGTTTTCCTCGTCTCAGGTGACATATATTTTTTTTCAAAATGGAAAAAGTGGGATCACCTACACTATCCAACAGCTGGAGCTTCTGGTGGTATAGCCTTATTATGGCATAAATCTTTCTTGGAGGTTAGTGATTGTTTTAAAGAGCAAAATTGGATGTTGGTTAAAGTTAAATGTGGGGATTTAAGTTTTTGGTTGATTAATGTATATGGTCCTATCTCAACTTGGGAAAAGAGAGCTCTGTGGAATAATTTATTAGAAGTGTTGATTAATTTGAAAGAAGAAAAGGTGATTATTGGTGGATATTTCAATGCAATTCAAAATTTGGAAGAGAAAAGTGGTGGTATAATTCCTCCATCTAAGGTTATGCAAGATTTCTCAGATTTTATCAATAATAATTGCTTCTTTGATCCTATCCCTACTAATGGAAAATTTACTTGGACTAATAGGAGGGATTTTTTCCTTATAGAAGAAAGGTTAGTCAGATTTATTTTGTTAGTAGAGTGGCTTCAAGATAATTTCAGCTTTCACTCCTCAATTATGTCATTCTCAGGTTCAGACCATTTTCCTATTGCTTTGGAAATAAATCCTTCCTCCTTCTCAAATGTGGGCAAGAAATCTTTCAAGTTTGAAGCGATGTGGTTTAGGGATATTCATTTTCTTCCTCTACTTAAGCAGTGGTGGTCTTTAGCCCCCTTTTTTGAAGGATCAAGAATGTTCCAACTATGCAAAAAATTGTCCTGGTTGAAATCCAAAATTGTATCTTGGAATAAAGAGCATTTTAAGAATATTTTTAGCCAAAAATATGAGCTATTGGCCAGTTTAGAAGCCATTAATGAAGAGATCATTCAAAATGGTATGAATCAAATTTTTTTTGAGAAAGAAAAGGAGATTCAAATGGAATTGGAGGAGGTTCTAGCAAGAGAAGAAATCTTTTGGAGACAAAAATCCAGGGAAACATGGCTCAGGGTGGGTGACAGAAATTCAAAAAAATTCATGCTTCTTTAAAAGCATGAAGGAATCAAAATCTAATCAGATCCATTAAGATAGCAGAAGGGGAATTTTTATTTGATATTCATATAATTAGAGCAAAAGCAGTTAAAGTTTACTCAGACCTTCTATCAAATCAGAATACCACTTCAAATTCAGAGTCTCTTAATATGATTTTGGATTGCATTCCAAATATGGTTCAAAAGGAAGATAACAATTTTCTACTCAAGGAATTTACTCTAGAGGAGGTTAGAGGAGTGGTTTTCTCTATGGATCCAGATAAGGCACTAGGTCTAGATGGATTTACACCTCTTTTCTTTCACAAGTGCTAGGATTTTTTGGGAAGGGATAATTGGCTTGCTCTGGAAGATTCTAGGAGAAATAGGTCAATCCTAAAGGAAATGATTACAACTTCTATTGTTATTATTCCAAAGTGCAACTCTCCTAATTCCTTTTGTGAGTTCAAACCAATTTCACTTTGTAACACCATTTATAAGATATTTACTAAAGCAATTACTCTTCGACTTGGTCTGATTATTCCAAAGATAATTTCTAAAGAACAAGGCAGGTTTATGCTGGGTGAAGAAACTTCTGATGGGGCTATAGTGGCTCATGAAATTCTTCATTCCATTCAATCTAATAATCTGCAAGCTATGATTCTAAAGTTGGATATGATGAAGGCCTATGATAGGGTATCTTGGGACTTTCTAATGAGGATTCTTGCTAAATTTAACTTTTCAAATAAATGGTGTAAATGGATTTTTTCTTGCATATCAGGAGCTAATTTTTTAGTTCTGGTCAATGGATCCCCAGCTGGTTCTTTTCATTCTTCCCAGGTAGTAAGACAAGGTGATCCAATTTCACCTTTCTTGTTTATTATTGTGGAAGAGGCTTTGAGTAGGCTTATTTTAGACCAAAACATAAGGGGTTTTTAGAAAGGTTTTTCTATCCCTAGAGTCCCTTTTCCCTTTACTCACACACTCTTTGTAGATGACACATTGTTATTTGGTTTTCCTTCCTTGTCAGATGAAAAATGTATTTAGAAGGTTATTTCCACCTATTGTCAAGTCTCTGGTCAAGTAGTTAATCATGGGAAATCAAAGATCTTCTTTTTCAAAACTAAGGTTTCTCTGCAGTCTTGAATTGCATCTTTTCTTGGTTTCAATATTGATTCCCTTCCTTCTAAGTATCTGGGTGTTCCTCTATTCGGTGGATCTCATAAAAGTGAATTTTAGATCAAAGTTATTTAGACAATTCAAAAAAGGATAGTAGCATGGAAAGGTAGATGGTTGACTCTAGTAGGGAGAATTACACTCATCAAATTAGTGTTAACAAGTATTCCTATTTATATGATGTCTATTTTGAAGATGCCCAAAGGTGTGCTCTTAGAAATTGAGAAGTTTTTGAGAATTTTTTATGGAAAGGGAATGAGAGTAAAGAAAGGAAAATTGATTTTATGGCATAGGAAAAGGTATGTTCTTCAATCCGGTTAGGTGGGTCAGGAATTCATAATTTGAAGAATCATAACTTGGCCAGAACTAAAAAATTAGCCAGAATCAAAGTGGAGTAAATTGATGTAGTTAAAATATCTTGATTCTCCTCTTCTAGAAAGAATATTCACAATATCTAATCTGCCCTGAGGGTCTAAGATTTGAAATTTCCTTATGGAATGAAGAAAGTTAATCCTCCCTCATCTCTCTTGGGTCATTCATAAGAGAAATAAAGCCTCCTAGCTTGACTCATGGAATGGTTTCCCCCCTCTAAATCTTCAGCTAGGATTGAATCAAGAAAAACAAGTTCTATCTAATGCATGGGGAACTAAGGTTCAAGATTATTTAATTTTTAGTTCTAAGTCAAGCTTTAATAGGGTGAAGTGGAGGGATTTTAACAGCTATTCTTTCCCACAAGATCAAAAAGAGCTTCTCTCCTCTTTACTCTACAAAAGAAGAATAGTGGTCTCAGATAAGGATGATGAGCTCATTTAGTCCTTTTCCAAATTAGGGGTTTATTCAGTCAAGGAAGGGTATCTTTCTATTATGCAGTCTGCAAGATCTGTAGATTCTCCTTGGCCTTTTTATTTGTGTTTGAACAAAGTTGTCCTTCCAAAAGCAGGTTCTTTTGCTTGGTTAGCATACAATAGCAAAATCCTAACAAGCAAAAGATTAACAAAGCTAGAGATTTCTTCAGCTTTTCAATGTTTTTTTTGTGGTTTAGAAGAAGAAAGCACTAATCATCTTTTTGACACTTGTGCATTTGCTTCAGAGTGTTGGTATTGGATTAGTGATAAACTAAACTAGTTCTCCCCACTTCCAAATAATATACAAACTCTCTTTAATAGTTGTCCATGCTTGAATAAAGGATCTTTATTGTCAGCCCTTTGGCTAGTTATTAAAGGAAACTAGGTGTGTGGAAATTGCTTCCTACACAATAGAGATATTAATCCAATAACAAAGATATTGCAGCAATACACAACACAAGAATGTAAGATAGAAGAAGAGAGAGACAAGATATACATGGGGAAAACCCTTACGGGTGAAAAACCCCACACTCCAAAACATAGCTCAAATGTATTATCTAAATAATGAGGTTTACAATATGGTTACAGAGCCAATGCTCTTGCAGGAGTCTCTGACACTCATATCTGGAGATAATCTAGTAGCATAACATTACCTGTCAATCACATAATATATCTCCTCTCAAAGAACTTGCTAAAATAGAAGTTTACAAGCAAAAAATGAGCTTTCATTGAGATGGGCGTCCAACATGGCCTAATGGCCCAAAACCCATGTCTAAGGAAACTTGTGCAACACTGGAGCATGGTCATGACACTTGTCATAATACCCCATCCCAAAATGGTCACCTATTTCCAAGTTGGGCAATGATAGATGCTCTTACTACTCTTACGATTGTCATAGAATCTGTCAAACTGACATATCTTACAACTATAAGAGAATCTATCATACACATGCTAAAAATAGCATATTCTCTTACAACGTGTCATGGTACCCAAATATGCCTTCTTCCAAGATGCCTTGTGACAAATGTCTTCACCTATCATAGTATCTTCTATTTCTGACTCTTACTCATCATAGATTCTGTCATAGGAATCTGTCATAACCGTTTTGGTCAAAATTCCCTTACACACTAGTCAAAGTGCCGACACATGGAAAAATAGCTCTACCACTAAGTGGGATGCCTATCTCCTCATGTGAGGACAAAATTTACATTTGGTCACCTTCCACATAGGATGACACATCACTATGCCAACTCCCACAAGATGACAAAACAAGATTTGCATCCTAATTACACAATAGGAAATAAATAAATATATACAATAAATAAATGCAAGGAATTACCAAGGTTGAGACACCTTAATTTCCAACATTCTCCCTCTTTTCCCAAACCTTGTAAGAGCCAATAGAAATAATAGGATTCAATTGCTATAGGCCAAGAGGCCCATAGACTCTGAACACCATCTGAACTTCTCTATGCCCACTGGTTTTGTCAATGCATCCACAACATTCTTCAAAGTGTCTACCTTCTCCAAATTCACCTTTCCATCCTCTACCATGTCTTGCACAAAGTGAAATTGTACATCAATATGCTTTGTTCTAGCATGGAAAGTTGGATTCTTTGCTAGGCAAATTGCACTCTAACTATCACAACAAATCGTCATCTATCCTGCATCTGAACATAATCTCTTAAGCCAAATGGATTCCTTGCAAGCACGAGTTGCTATCATATACTTAGCTTCTATCGTGAACAAAACATCCACAGGTTGTCACTTACTCATCCAACTAATTGCACCACCCAAACATAGTAAACACATAAGCATTGGTGGATCTCTTGCTATCAATGTCACCCACCCAATGAGAATCCACAAATCCACGAATACAAATAGAATGTAGAGGTCCTGTAGGATTACCATGATAGCATCTAGAATACTTGGAAGTACCCCTTAAATATCTAAACACTTACTTTAATGCATCCCAATGTGCCCGTCCAAGATTAGCCATAAATCGACTAAGGACTCCCAGTACTTGGGCAATGTTTGGTCTTGTGCAGACCATAGCATACATCAAACTACCAACAACACTAGCATAAGGTACTCTTCTCATGTCCTCCACCTCACTAGGAGATTTTGGAAAATCATTAATAGGCAACTTTGTCCCCAAAGAAATAGGAACACACAATGGTCTACAATCTGCCATGCTCAACCTATCCAACACAGTCTTCACATACTTACTCTAGCTTAACCAAAGTTTTTTGTTAGCTCTGTCTCTTCTAATTTCCATTCCTAGAATGTACCTGGCTGCCCCTAGATTTTTCATCTCAAATTGTGTTGACAACTAAGACTTCAAATCAAAAATCATATTCTTACCATTCCCAATCAACAACATATCATCAATATACAATGCAATAATGAGAATGCGATCATTGTCAAATTTATAAGACACACAATGATCTAATTTTGATCTCAGAAATCCAATCAACAACACAAAGGCATCAAATGTCATATACCACATCCTAGGAGACTGCTTCAAACCATACAAAGGCTTTTTCAGCTTGCAAAACAAATTTTCTTTACCTTTCACTATGTAGTGCTCTGGCTGTGACATGTAAATCCCTTCCTCCAAATCACCATGAAGGAAAGTTGTCTTTACATCCATCTTCTCCACCTCTAAGTCATAAGAAGCTACAAGAGATACAAGAACCGACTGGATGTCAGCTTTTCAATGGGAGACAAAATATCACCATAATCAATTCCCTCCACTTGTGAGTACCCCTTCGCAACCAATCTAGCCTTGTACTTTTCAACACTGCCATCTGCACTAAATTTCTTCTTAAACACCCATTTGCCTCCAACATGTTTCTGTCCTTCAGGCAAAGGCACCAAGTCCCATGTTTTATTCTTCTCTAAAGAAGCCATTTCATCTTCCATGGCCTCCTTCCAGCAACCTGCATCTTTCATGCTCATAGCCTTTGTCATAGTTCTTGGCTCATCAGTGTTAGTAAGAAAGGCAAAAGCACAACTAGAATCAAGCAATGAATAACCAAACCTATCAGGTTTCTTTCTTGTTCGTGTAGACCTCCTTAATGGCTAAGGTTTGTTGGCAAGAGACACTGTGTGGCTTCATTGGTGTTGTCATTGATGGCAATAAAGACCATTCCACACATCCGCAGGACATGGTGTATCTTTACCGGAAGTCAGATTGAAGAATACTTTGGTCCAGTAAGCAATAATAGAGCATGCAGCAAGGTCTGACAATTAGGTCTAGATTTCTTAGAGGAAATATCTTTGTAAAGTGTAGAATTGGGGAAGTCAAGAGGAATACCTCAACTAATTGATTCCAAGGACTGAGCCTCCAGTGATGATAGACTGAAGAGATATGAGCATCTAAGTATTGGGGTCTGGTTTGGTAGAGTAGACAGAGGAAGAACTGATCGACAGAGCATCAGAATTATTCTGGATGAGATATTGATGGTGATCAAGGTTCTTAAGGTATCATCCATGATTGGATGACATGTTAGATGACTTCTATAAGTATCTCCTTGATTTGCATTACTTGGTAACAAAGGATTCTGCCGACATACTAGAGTTTGGGAAAATATTGATTATTCCAGATGCCAACTGAAAAGAGGATGAAATCCTTTTTACGGATATATATACCAAATGGATTTAGATGTGAAGTGTGTGTGGTGTATTGTGGTGTATTGTGGTGTATATATATGTACAGATATATATACCCTGTCTTGGGGGCGCTGCCCCCAAACCCCCATTAATTATTCAAGGGGGAAACTGCGACTGCCAAAGTCACCAAAATTTACCCTGTTGCATATACACAAGGTGCTGACTATGCCAACTCAACATGGGATAAATAAATACAACATTAGGAATTTGCAAAGGTTGAGACACCTTAATTACCAACATCCCTTAGGGGCTTTTTCCAACATTTCGCATGGGGTTTTACATGTAGAAGACATTAGGGCTTACATTCACACAAACATTGAAGACTTTGGTGAATCCAAGCTGATAGACATCTACCACAAGGAACTGATAGATGAATCTTTTGAACTAAAACCTAAGTATAAGGCCATCCAAAGTAAACATTTCGGTCAGTACATCCATTTCCCTTGTCTTGAAGAAGATGAGTGGGTCTGGTATGTGTTGAGCAAAGTGCATGATAACTCCTTATGGTTGAATAAACCATTCAAGATCACCAAGGATGCAATTAGGGCAGTAACCGGTTTACACTCTTCTGGAGGGTTACTTGTTCTCAAATCTGTCAAAAACCAAACTGTGACTGAGGCCACCAGATCAAAATTTGATAAGAGAGCAATGACCATAGAAGATATCACTGATCCGGATATCAAGTTTGCATCTATGATAATTGGCTATAAGATATATCACTCCAGCAGGGAGAATTCAGTATCCAGAACTGCTGTGTATATTGCTTATGAGATGTTGAGAAAGAATGCAGATTATGAACTCTATGAACTCCTTCTGAGGTAACTAATGGAAAACTTATAGAACATAAAGAAGGACAAAAAGTACTCTTTTAAATATGGTGGACTAATATTTTGTTTGTTTTTCTACTTGATGAATGAGCTGCCCGGATCTAGTGGTTGGGTATGGCAAAATGACAGACCTGTTGCAATTCAAATCAAAGATTACTTGCATGGGCTTGGGGATGCTAAGGCCAGAAATATAGCTTTGTGGGGTTACTTCAAGAAATTTCAAAATATGATGCAAACTAGAGAAAGAATTCCCCAATCATTGGTTGAGAAGTACAAAGATACAGTGTGTTTTATGGTTGACACTGATCAATGCCTAATGGAGGCAATGGAGCCAAGGATAGTCTGGATCATGCCAATGGGGTATGAAGTAGATGAGAAAATTGTAGAGCTGCATATCCAACATCTGCTGAGCCAGCCCAAAGACCCAAAGGCAGAAAGATTTGGAACCTTCCAAGAGCTGAGTGTAAAAGTTCATGTGGAACTTAGGCAACCTGAAATCAAAAGGAAAGTAAGAAGGGAAGTTGAAGAAGTTGCTAAGAGGCATGGAATCTCAAAAGAGGCACTTGATGCCCATAGAAAAAAAGATGGAAAGAGTAGAAAAAGAAAAGGAGAAGTAGAAAAAGAAAGTGCTC
The DNA here is from genome assembly GCA_027924645.1 of Cunninghamia lanceolata. Lineage (NCBI taxonomy): Eukaryota > Viridiplantae > Streptophyta > Pinopsida > Cupressales > Cupressaceae > Cunninghamia > Cunninghamia lanceolata. The sequence goes on from BSBN01001400.1 coordinate 12,489,466, forward strand.
TAATAAAAGCCCCCTCCCGGACCAGATCTTCTAAGAGCTCTGCACCTACAACTGCTAAAAGCTCAAAAGCATCTAAACCGGAAGCAAAATCATCTGGTAAAATAGAGAAAAGAACTAAAACAAAGGCCACAAGGTCTTACATCAGTCAGAAGGATGATGAAGAGACAGAATCAGATGAGGAAGTAAAGAAAATGAAAAAGAAAAGGAAAACATCTGGTGAACCCTCTACTGAAGAAGTAACAGAAGAATTTGTTGAAAGGCCCACTCTGTCCTTAGATGATGTAGTTAAAGTAGTTACTATGGATGGGAACCTGCAACCAATATTAGAATTTTATGATGCATATAATGGTGCAGATAGAAAGATATTGGAGGGAGCCACAGTTAAGTACTTGAACATATACAATAAGGCTTTTATTGAAATCATCTCTCATTCCCAAAAACCTAGAGAAGGAATTAGAGATGAGAAAGAATAATGCTAGGGAAAAGGATCTTGAGATCCAGGAACAGATAGTCATTCAGCTCTTTCCTTCAATCACTCAGAAGCAAATGAATATGATCTTGAAAGATTGCAAGGATGAGTTCCAAAGCAAAGCTAGAATGAATCAGCTTATGCTTGTCAAAACTAACAAAATAGCAAAAGAAACAGAAGAGATTCTCTGGAATGCAGACAGAAAATTCAACATTCCTATTATAGAGGACTTAGGTGATAATCCCTTGGCCACAGATGTTGAAGAAGAATCGACTGAGATAGTGGTAGAAGAGGTAAAGGAGACAAGTGAACAAAAAGGTAAGGACTTAGATTCCTCTGCTCTAGAAGAGGAGGTCCATGATCAAGAAAACATCTCTCCTCTAGTTTCCCCTACAAACTCTAGATTCAAAGGAGAAGAAAGAGTAGAAGAGAAGATCAATCAAGAAGCAAAAGAAAAAGAAGATGTCATTAGCAAGGCTACAGAAGGAGAGAGAAATCCAACAGAGAAGGCCACAGATGATAGTGGTAAGGCTGCAGAAGGGGAGAAAATTCTATCTCTGGCAAGAGACACAATAGAAGTAGTCAAAGAGTTCTTGACCAAAGAGATGATAGAATTTGATGAACTAGAATTGCTTCAAGGTCCATTCAATTTTGATTCCCTCTCTCCAGTCCAAACCATGAAACTAGCTTCCTTCACTCAAGTGAAGGCTAAAGAGAAACTTCTAAAGTCTCACATGGAAGACTGTGAGCTGCTAGAAATTGCATCCAGTGTGCTTGAAAAGATCATTCCATCCTTTTAGAAGGATTCCTCAGCTTCTTCATCTAGTAATCACGAGTCTCTTGTTAGTTCTATCAGCATTCATTTTGAATCTTTAGAGAAATTAGCTGAGGTGAAGGTCCGGTAAGAGTTTTTGGATAAGAGATTCTCTGAGTTACAAGGCTTAATAACCAATGATAGGAGAAATATGGATATAGGGATAAAGAGCTTAGAAAATGCTCTTAAGGATGGAGGAGAAGTATATAAATTTTGTATATCTTGGACTAAAGCAACAAAGGATATTGAGAAGAAAGTGAAAGAACAAGAGGATAAACTATTAAGCCTCTCTCAGAATTTTGATCCTCTCACTGTATCCATAATAAACCAGGAATGTCAAACTATTGTAGTCATGAATGAGATTAAGAATCTTGAGAAGGAAAGGAAGAACATATTAAGCAGGATGGGTGAACTTAGAGGGATGATTATCCCTAAATTAGAGGCCATGCATGAGGCCCTAACTGATGCCCAGACCACAGCCCGAACCGGCAATCCGACAGATCATAAGAGGGCAAAAGCTTTTCCATTCCTGTTGAGTGGTCACATCTCAATTTTGGACAAGATGAAGCAGAGTTGGGAAACATAATTTGCCCAGTTGAAGACATCTTTTGCAGATATACTATAGCATGTATATATACTTATGCGGCTAAGTATAGATTGTTTTTGGGAAATTTTAGTGTACGGACCCTACCCTTTGCCATTGATGTCAAAGGGGGAGTGAGGAGCAATGAAAAATGTGGAATCCAGCTAAGGGGGAGCTCCGGTAAAATGCACAATAGAATAGAGCATCAACCAAGGGGGAGTGTAGTATAACACTTAGTCATTTTTCACTAAGTGTTTCCATCAATGCCAAAGGGGGAGATTGTTGGCAAGAGACATTGTGTAGCTTCATTGGTGTTGTCATTGATGACAACAAAGACCATTCCACACATCCATAGGACATGGTGTATCTTTACCGGAAGTTAGATTGAAGAATACTTTGGTCTCATAAGCAAGAACAGAGCGTGCAACAAGGTCCGACAGTTAGGACCAAATTTCTTAGAGGAAATATCTTTGTAAAGTACAAACTTGGGGAAGTCAAGAGGAATACCTCAACTAATTGATTCCAGGGATTGAGCCTCTGGTGATGAAAGACTGAAGAGATATGAGCATCTAAGTATTGGGGTCCGGTTTGGCAGAGTAGACAGAGGAAGAACTGACCGACAGAGCATCATAATTATTCCAGATGAGATATTGATGGTGATCAAGGTTCTTAAGGTATCATCCATGATTGGCCAACATGTTAGATGACTTCTATAAGTATCTCCTTGATTCGCATCACTTAGTAAGCAAGGATTCTGCCGACAGACTAGAGTTTGGGAAAATATTGATTATTCCAGATGCTGACTAAAAAGAGGATGAAATCCTTTTTATGGATATATATACCAGATGGATTTAGATGTGAAGTGTGTGTGGTGTATTGTGGTGTACAAAGAAAAGTAGAAGAGCAGTGTGAAGACAGTAAGATAGGTCTGGAATGTAACAGGACAGCAGCACCTAAGAGAGTAAGAATGAAGTGCAACAGATCAGTATATTGAGCTTAACCGAAACTGAACCTCAGCATATGTGGATGCTTCTCATCAATTCAAGTATCTAATTTCCTTGTATAAACTATTGAAGGTAGTGAGCCTCTTGTGAGCAGTGTGCTCAGGCAGTGAGTGCTAACTGGCAAGTGACATTTTGTACTATCTTATTCTTCTAACAGAGAACACAATCTTGGGTTAATCACACCGTGGTTTTTCCCCTAACAGGGTTTTCCATGTCAAAATCATTGTATCATGTTATTGTTGTTATTTCCATTTCATAGTCATGTTTACTTATTTAATTTAATTTGACAAGGAAATTCAGAAAGATGAAATAACTAAGATAACTGATTCACCCCCCCTCTCAGTTATCAACAATTGGTATTAGAAGTAAGTTCCTCCAAACAAATCCTAACAACTTGAGGAAGATCTGGGAATTCAAATGGATGTGTATGGTATTACGGAACAACTATAGTCTACCCTAGATGATCTTGAGCAATCTAACTCTGAAGTCAATGAATTAAAGGAAAGACTCAAACATGCTGATGATTTCATAAATGAACTAAAAGGGAAATTGAGTATCTCTATGAAAAAGAGAAAGGATCTACTTCAGCAATTGACTAGTCAAGGTGAAGACAATGATAGAAATGAAGATCTGAAGGAGAAAACCAAGTAATGTGAAAAGTTATCAAAAGAGGTCATTATGGTAAAACATGAAATGGAATCAGGAGTTATGAAATTTACCGATGAAATTGAAGAGAAAAGAAAAACTGAAGATGATCTAAGACAATCTGTCTACCACTAAGTGGGATGCCTATCTCCTCATGTGAGGACAAAATTTACATTTGGTCACCTTCTACATAGGATGACACATCACTGTGCCAACTCCCACAAGATGACAAAATAGGATTTGCATCCTAATTACACAATAGGAAATAAATAAATATATACAATAAATAAATGCAAGGAATTACCAAGGTTGAGACACCTTAATTTCCAATATTCTCCCACTTTTCAAAAACCTTGTAAGAGCCAATAGAAATAATAGGATTTAACTGCTATAGGCCAAGAGGCCCATAGACTCTGAACACCATCTGAACTTCTCTATGCCCACTGGTTTCGTCAATGCATCCGCAACATTCTTCAAAGTGTCTACCTTCTCCAAATTTACCTTTCCATCCTCTACCATGTCTTGCACGAAGTGAAACTGTACATCAATATGCTTTGTTCTGGCATGGAAAGTTGGTTCTTTGCTAGGCAAATTGCACTCTAACTATCACAACAAATCGTCATCTATCCTGCATCAACACCAATATTTGAACACAATCTCTTAAGCCAAATGGATTCCTTGCAAGCACGAGTTGCTATCATATACTTAGCTTCTATCGTGAACAAAACATCCACAGGTTGTCACTTACTCATCCAACTAATTACACCACCCAAACATAGTAAACACATAAGCATTGGTGGATCTCTTGCTATCAATGTCACCCACCCAATGAGAATCCACAAATCCACAAATACAAATAGAATGTAGAGGTCCTGTAGGATTACCATGATAGCATCTAGAATACTTGGAAGTACCCCTTAAATATCTAAACACTCACTTTAATGCATCCCAATGTGCCTGTCCAAGATTAGCCATAAATCGACTAAGGACTCCCACTACTTGGGCAATGTTTGGTCTTATGTAGACCATAGCATACATCAAACTACCAACAACACTAGCATAAGGTACTCTTCTCATGTCCTCCACCTCACTAGGAGATTTTGGACAATCATTAATAGGCAACTTTGTCTCCAAAAAAATACGAATGCACAATGGTCTACAATCTACCATGCTCAACCTATCCAACATGGTCTTCACATACTTACTCTAGCTTAACCAAAGTTTTTTATTATCTCTATCTCTTCTGATTTCCATTCCCATAATGTACTTAGCTGCCCCTAGAATTTTATCTCAAATTGTGTTGACAACTAAGACTTCAAATCAGAAATCATATTCCCACCATTCCCAATCAACAACATATCATCAATATACAATGCAATAATGTGAATACGTTCATTGTCAAATTTATAATACACACAATGATCTGATTTCAATCTCAGAAATCTAATCGACAACACAAAGGCATCAAATTTCATATACCACATCCTAGGAGACTGCTTCAAACCATACAAAGACTTTTTCAGCTTGCAAACCAAATTTTCTTTACCTTTCACTATGTAATGCTTTGGCTGTGACATGTAAATCTCTTCCTCCAAATCACCATGAAGGAAAGTTGTCTTCACATCCATCTTCTCCACCTCTATGTCATAAGCAACTATAAGAGATAACAAGAACCGAATGGATGTCAGATTTGCAATGGGAGAGAAAATTTCACCATAATCAATTCCCTCCACTTGTGAGTACCCCTTCGCAACCAATCTAGCCTTGTACTTTTCAACACTGCCATCTGCACTGAATTTCTTCTTAAACACCCATTTGCCTCCAACATGTTTCTGTCCTTTAGGCAAAGGTACCAAGTCCCATGTTTTATTCTTCTCTAAAGAAGCCATTTCATCTTCCATGGCCTCCTTCCAGCAACCTGCATCTTTCATGCCCATAGCCTCTATCATAGTTCTTAGCTCATCAGTGTTAGTAAGCAAGGCAAAAGCACAACTAGAATCAAGCAATGAATAACCAAACCTATCAAGTTGCTTTCTTGTTCGTGTAGACCTCCTCAATGGCTGAGGTTGAGGTTTTGCTTCTTCTTTTGAGCTTTCAGAGTTGCTAGAGCTCTCCTCATCATCAGATCTCATAGGATCTGTCAGTTCAGTCTTCTCAGGGATAGAAGGAAACTGACCACATCCTCTTTCTTTTCTGTTTGTTCTGGCTGTAGAACAATGGAAGAAGGTGTTAGCTCTCTGAAGATAATACTTCTGCTATACAATATTTTTTCAGCCATAGGATCCCAAAGCTTGTATCCTTTCACACCGACACCATAGCTAATGAAAATACACTTAACAACCTTGTTCTCCAATTTTAACCTTTTCTCCCTAGGTACATGGGCATATGCCTCACAACCAAAAACATGGAGATGTCTAGCTAAAGGCTTCTTCCCAGACCACACCTCCATAGGTGTCTTACCAACAAGAGCTGATGTAGGAGACCTATTTACCAGGTAGCAAGCAGTGGCTATAGGTTCAGCCCAAAACTTTTGTTTGAGGCTTGCTCCACTAAGCATACTCCTAGCCTTCTCCATCGGTGTCATGTTCATCCTCTCTGCAACTCCATTTTGCTACGAGGTGTACAGAGTTGTCTTATGTCTTTCAATCCCTTTCTCTTTATAGAACATATCGAACTCTATCAAACAAAACTCACCACCGTTATCAGTCCTCAAATAGTTAATCTTTACTAGTCTGATTCTCAACAAAAGCTTTAAACTCTTTGAACCGACTAAAGACTTTAGTCTTGCTTTTGAGAAAATAAATCCATGTCCTTCTACTATAATCATCTATGAAAGATACAAAATATATAGATTTAGAAATCAAAGGAACATTAACAGGACCAAACACATCAGAATGAATAAGGTCCAACACACCAAAAGACTTGTGATAACTAGAGTAAAACTAAACATAGTTTTACTTCCCATATATACAATGTTTGCAAAATTTGAACTCGAGATTACAATCATTTAACCCCTTGATGAGATTTTATTTTTTAGGGTTCTACGACCCTTCTCACTAATGTGGCCAAATCTCATAGGCCATAACATTGTCTTTTTAGCAGGAAGCTTAACTTCCAAAGTATGAGCACCCTTGGGTACCCATGATGCACTACCATCAGAATTGGTTACAACAGATTTCTTCACTGCTAATCTAGATGGTGCAGAGAAGTGACTGCAGCTCTTTTCTTTGAGTCAAAAGAAGTATTGCACTATGAAGTGCATGCCTCTAGCTGAAATTGAGTACCTCTTCGCATACCCTTCGCAAGCACCATAGATCCTCTAGTAATCTTGTATTCATCCTTCAAAAAGACAACCTGCACATCTGCATCATTCAACAAACTTACAAAAAGCAGGTTTCATGCCAAGCCTGGGATGTGCATAACCCCGGTGATCCCCTTCACTCATCCATCAAGGAATCAGATTGAGACTCTTCCATGACCAACAATCTTCAGATGAGAATTGTCACCCAGGTACACTCTTGATCCACCATTGAACTCTTCATACTTCGTGAACTAGGTTTGATGCTAGGTCATGTGGAATGATGCACCAGAATAAATCAACCACACATCATTAGATGCATGGGTGGCCAGGGCTGTGCTGAAAGCATCGCCATCATCTTGTGACTTGTCAGAATCTAAATCTGGGACATTCTTTTTCTTCCTTTTCTTTTCCTCTTTGCTTTCCTTTCGTAAATGCCCAATTTTTCCATAGTTCCAGTAGAGGGCCTTAGACTTTCTAAGATATTTGGATCTCCCATGGGATTTGGATCTACCCTCCTCATCTTTCTTGTCCTTCTTTTTCCCTTTTTCTTTAGGTCTTCCACGAACCACAAGAGCCTCTTTGGCTTCTTTAGAAGACTTTCTCTATATCTCCTTAGATAACAGTGAAGATACCACTTCATCCATATTAAAAGTGGATGTGGTTCTCCCAGTAGCCATAACAAGATGATCCCATGAGTCTGGCAAAGAACAAAGTAAGTTGATACAATGATCCTCCTCCTCCATCTTCACACCAACAAAAGTTAATTATACAACTAACATGTTGAAAACATTTAGATGATCAGTAACAGATCCTCCATCCTCAGAGAAAATAGCTTCTTTCTCAAAAAAAACTTGTTCACTAAGGATTTGTCCTGATAAACATCTCCCAGCTTCTTCCAAAGGTCTTTCGTGGTCTTCACCTCATGGACATTTAACAGGATAGAATCAGCTAGACTGAGTCTTATGAGAGCCTTAGCCTTCTGATCTTTGAGATCCCAATCCGCTTGTGCCATTACTATTGGTTTTACAACAGATACGTTTTCCCATAGGTTTCGATCAACAAGCATGTCTTCCATCTTAAGTTTCCATAACTCAAAATTTGTGCCATTGAATTTTTCCACCTCTAATCTTCTGGATGTGTCTTCCAACTATTTTCCTACAACAATATTATAGAATACTCTACACAGAATCCCACTCAATCAAAGATCAGCTCAAAAAACCCCTACCCAACAACTAGGACCAAAGGTGATCAAGCTTTGATACCAACTAAAAGGAAGCTAGGTGTGTGAAAATTGCTTCCTACACTAATCTAATGAGGAGAAATTGATGGAGATTGATTGTCATTGATGTCAAAAGGTTTTGCAAGTTCACAAGGTGTTGATATTGATAGGGGTTGTTCATCATGTTCATGGTTTGATATGATTGATATGATTGTCTCTTGTTTCAGTTTATAAATGATGCAATGCATATATCTTGTGATATAAAGTTGGTTGACAAAGTGTGTTTCATGTAGCCATGTTGTTCATAGGCTATCCACTTGGTTTCAATGGGTTAGAAGACATCTTTATATGGTTTGTATAATGCTTATCAGTTTATAGGTTGCAGTGATGTTATTCATCTCATCTATGCTTTGATGCTTGTTGATTTGTTGGTGGAACAGAATGTCATTATAAGGTCAAGATTGGAGTATTGTATGCAAGTACTTTTGATTTGAGTTGAGAAGTACATCATTAGGTTGGTTAAGGTATTTGTAGAATTGAGTGAAGTTGGGAGCTAACAAGATTGGTTTTGATTTAATCATGTTCATCATGCTTTCAGGATCTTAAGATGTCATGGTGTTGAAGTTATGATGGTGTTGGGAAAGTAAATAGATGTCATTGATATATGTTAAGAAGTTCATGCTTCATGATGTCAAGAGTTGGGTTACCTACTAAAGGGGTTTATAACATGTGTGACCAGTTCCTTTACCTTTCCAAGTGGTCATCTCCTAAACTTTATGAGCAGCAATAAAAAAAACATATCAAAAATTAATATTTAATATGGGTGAAGGTTTTTTGTTTTAAAGAAAAAAGTTTTTTTAAAAAGGCAATTTTATAAGACTATTTTTAGTCTTTTAAAAGGGGATTTTTAAGAGCTTTTAAAGGAAGTTTTACGAAGTTTTTTTAATTTAAACAAAAAAGGTGGGCCTCCCTCTCTCTCACATGGATTTTAAAAGGAGGAGTTAATTTTTAAGGAGGGAGAGATTCTTTTAAGAGATTCTTCCTCCATTTTTTTATCTTTTTCAAAAAGGCTATTTTTAGCCATTTAAAACAAGGTAGATTTTGTGGGGTTTGAAGCTTCATTTTAAGAAATCTTTTTCTATTTTTGAACTCCTCGAGTGGATTCCCTTCATGGCATATAAAGTCTATAAAGGAGGAAGTGGATTTGCCTTTTAAAGGCTATTATTAGAATTTTTTAGAAAGGCAGTTTTTTGTTTGGTTTTTTAAAGCATTTCTTTTTGGTGAGTTTGAGACTTTTATGGGTCTTTTGTGTAGCTAAGAAAATGAATATTTTTTTATCTTAAGAAAATATTAATTGCCTTTTTAATAGGATGGTTTCTAAAGTATTTATTTCTTCTTTTTAAGAAGAAATTATTAATGTAGAGAAGATTTTTTTAAGGGCAGGTGCATTGTGATGAATTGAATGAAGATTTTTGTAGAGGAGAAATTGAAAGGGTTTTTGAAGTAAAAATGCACAAAGGATATTATTATTGAAGTTTTTGTTATGCAAGAAGATGAATGATTTTATCAAGGCAGACTATTAGAAGAGGAAGAGTTTTTTTGTGAAGACGAATGGATTCAAATGGTTGTGAAAAATATTTTTTTTGAAGGCATCAAATACTTTTGAAAAGAAGAATATAATCTCCTTTTTTGTAGGAGAATGATTTGTTTATGTAGATGAAGATAAATTTGTTGAAAATAAGAAAATGAAAGTGAAATTGTAAAAGCAGAGAAGAGTTGAATGTGAAAGGTCATATGATATTTAATGACATTACAGATGCTTTGATTATAGAGTTGGTGTGCAGATGAACAGAAAATAATGAAGATAATTTGATGATACAGTTGTAATGAATGTGAACCAATATGAAGACAACTTGTATGACACAAATTGAATCAAATAAAGTATGAAGACAATATGTAATTGAATGTGTAGAGATAATCTAAATCAGGTGAATTGATTGAGCATCGAATGTAGGTTGAAGACATACACATGGAGAAATTAGAAATGGAGTTTGTATTATGCAGAGATGGGATAATGGATTGAATGGAAATAGAGTAACCCTCTAATTTTGTTTATCTTTTCTAATGGTGATTGTGTTTGCCAGTGAGGCACAGTATGCCAATGAGGCTTATAGGTCGGTGACACCTTACATTTTTCAATGAGACATATATTGTAGCTAGTGAGCCAAATTCAGTCAGTGAGGCATCTTGTAGCTAGTGAGGCTTGTATGGTCAATGAGACCTATTTGTATGTATTAGGGGTTGGTGCTCCTTGAAGTTGGTGCTTCTAAACATTGTAACTAGTGAGGCAGTTTTGAGTGGTTTTTCTACCCCAGGAGAGTTTTCCACTCGCTAATTTCTTTGTGTTATGGTCTCATGTCTTTTGTAATTACATATGATTGAACATTTGATTTTGGTTGTTCAAGTATTGAATTCAATTTTTGATAAACTTCATTGTCAAGTTTCAGAAGTCATAAATTGTGGTTTTTGACTCAACATTGATTCACCTGCCCTCTTAGTGTTGATTGTACTCCTACAGAGATGAGTGCAAATTCTTTTCAACCTTTACAATTATAGAGTTATTAATCCAATAACAGAGATATTGTAGCAATACACAACACAAGAATGTAAGATAGAAGAAGAGAGAGAGAGAGAGAGAGAGAGAGAGAGAGAGAGAAGATATATGTGGGGAAAACCCATACAGGTGAAAAACCCTAGACTCCAAAACACAACACAAATGTATTATCTAAACAATGAGGTTTACAATATAGTTACAGAGCCAATGCTCTTGTAGAAGTCTTCGACACTCATATCTAGAGTTAATCTAGTAGCATAACAGTACTTGTCAATCACATAATACATCTCCTCTCAAAGTACCTACTTAAATAGAAGTTTACAAGGAAAAAATGAGCTTTCCTTGATATGGGCATCCAACATGCGCTCATGGCCCAAAACCCACACCTAAGGACACTTATCCAACACTATAGCATGGTCATGACACTTGTCATAACACCTCATCCCAAAATGGTCACCTATTCCCAAGTTGGGTAATGAAAGATGCACTTACGACTCTTACGATCGTCATATAATCTGTCATACTAACATATCTTACAGTTGTAAGAGGATATGTCATACACAGGCTAAAAATAGCATATTCTCTTACAACATGTCATAACCCTCCTTGAGGTGCCAAAAGATGCCTTGTGATACATGTCTTCACCTATCATAGTAGATCTTCTATTTTTGACTTTTACGGGTCATCGATTCTGTCATAGGAATATGTGATAACTGTTTCAGTCAAAATTCCCTTACACACTATTCAAAGTGTTGACACATGGAAAAATACCTCTACCACTAAGTGGTAGATGTATCTCCTCATGTGAGGGCAAAATTACATGTGGTCACCTTCCACGTAGGATGACACATCACTGTACCAACTCCCACAAGATGACAAAATAGGATTTGCATCCTAATTACACAATAGGCAATAAATAAATATATACAATAAATAAATGCAAGGAATTACCAAGGTTGAGACACCTTAATTCCCAACAAGTTACTCCTTTCATTGTCATCTGGAGCATATGGCTAGAAATAAATAGGAAAACATTTAGAAAGGAATACAGATCTCTAGAGGATATTCTTTACTTGATTGAAAAATTAGTCTGTGAATCAGTGGTGGCTCATCTTAACAAACTTGGTATTTCTAATCTTTCTTTTTCTAGTTGGGATTCACTCATGTTAAAAAGTTGGAAGTATATTACTCCTCCCCTAAAAAATAGTTTCTCTATGAAAAAAGTGGATAGAAATTCAATTGTATGGTCTCCCCCTTCAGACTTGCAAATTGAACTTAACTTTGATGGTGCCTCTAGAGGGAATCCAGGGTTATTAGCTATTGGATGTCTACTTAGGGATTGCATGGGAGAAATTATTGTTGCCTTTTCTTCTTGTATCCAAGAAGGGACAAATAACCAAGCCGAAATCTCTGTAGCAGTGGAAGGATTAAAACCAGTTGTTCATTGGGGGGTGTTGTGTGGTTACACAACACGCCCCATTTTGCATTATCAAAACAGGGACCCAACTTTTGGCTTGGCTTGTGTTGTCTACTTTCTGGCGGTTTGGTAAAAATGAGTCAGGTGCATCATCATCATGAGGTAGGACATCATCATGAGGTTAGTTTGTCAAAGTTCATATTTTGTTTCTATGACCTCATATTTAGAAAGAGCTTGAAATTCCATGAAGGTTTGCCTTTTACATCACCTGAAAATTCGTCCATATGAGGGAGTTATGCATAGTCAAAGTTTTGGTCAAACCTGATAATCGCAAGTGATCATCATATTTTTATCCTCAGTCATGTTGTCAAGGTCATCCTGATTTTGATCTATCAGCCGATAAAAATCATGCAGTCCCAATATCCGGACGTCAATCTTAGGTGATAGTGTGTTTTACCCATCAAATGACCTTATGCGCATCGTGAGCATCATGACTTTAGGAGGGTCATATTTCATAACAACGAGCATCATGATATTTTTAACATCACCTGATATTATGATATCATGCTGATATTACAATATCACCCTGCTTAGAAAATCCACTATCTGCATAATTTGAATGCGCATGTCAAAGTCCTATCAGAGGGTCATCATCCTGATCTTTGAAGGGAGGGTCATATTTGCTGATATTTGCTATATGATGATAACGTCATCATATCCTCCTGATCTCCTTTTGCATGATCACGATGATCACCCTATCTTTTAAGGGAGGGTGATATTCCATTCCTTAGCATGATCATATTTTAAATATCACCCTAGCGCTACCCTGTTGATGACCTCAACTCATCCTCGTGCTTCGAAGACGGAATATACATTCGATGAGGAGGATCATCATATTTTTATGCTATCATGTTGTCAAGATCATCATGATCTTGTTTGTCACCCGATATTTCGTAATGCCCTCCTGCCGAAATATGACCTTTTGCGGATATGACGATGACGTCATCCTAACCTAAAAAATGAAGAAGCAAATATCAGGATGACATCATCATCACATTTCCCTTCGGCAGGATATTTTCCAAAACATGATCCGGTTCGCGAATATGACGATGACGTCATGTTCTCAGTTTAACAAAAGCCCCGGATATCCTGATGATCATCATCATCCTGATCTTTCGAGAGGGTTACCTTGGCCGCAAAGGGGTCATATTACATTCACCACCTGATCATCTTCCTTAGGTGACCCGATATTACATTTATCCCCTGATCTTAACTAAACATGACGGTGACGTCATCTTTTGCATTTTAATGAAGCCCGGATATGACGATAACGTCACCATCATATTCCTTTCCTCAGCAGCAGGATCATATTTCATATCCTCCTATTTTCCTTCGACATGATGATGATGATGTCATTCTTTTCCCCAATATACAGAAGCGAAACATGACGGTGACATCATCTGGACATTCGGAAGGGGGAGCATCATATTTCCAAATTATCATGCAGACGAAAGTTTTACGTCTTGCTATCGGCCTTATCTTGAGTTATCATGCCGATAGAACATGTCTTCCCGATGGAAGGACATCATCATGATTTTGGCGTCGGTATAAGTTTAGCCGTCGGCCTAATGTAAAAATTGTCATTCCGATAGTATGTTGCGATGCATGATCATATTTGGAACCCGATATACAAGGAAATGGGCGGGAAAACAGAGCGATAGAAATTTGGAGCCCGATTGCCTGTAGCTGCATATTTTGAGGCATGTTTAATAAAACATTTAAATTCCTATTGTTTATCCACATGATGATGAACTTAATGTTTGTCTGTTTATTTGCAGGAAGTCATGATGCTGTTAGAGCTGTTGCTGATAATTACAAAGTTGCACATGAAGGCAACATGAACCAAAAGTGAGGAGGATATTGTCAAATATGTTGTTTGCCAGCTGGAGGCTGAATCAAATTGAAGATGCTGGAATATTCTGTGCCAGCTGTACATTTGCCAACTGGCGAAGCATGTGCTTTTCATCTGGACCGTTGATTACTATGAGAGGATCCTGATCCTTGGATCATTGTAACTATTTTTTGGCATTTGTTCTATATAAGAGCCAGATCCTGAGACATTAAAAATAGATACAGGGGGGATATACACAGACACATCTGGCACATTAAGGCCAATTACTGTAGAATCAATTAGGAGATCGGATTACTGAGACTAATGAGGATAGAATTGTTGAAATGTCAAGGTTCTTTCTTCAGATCACTGTAAATGTACCTGTTCTTGAGCATACTAAATGGATATGAAGTTTCAGATTACATCCTGATTGTAAATTTTACGTAATCTTCATGTTGATTTCTGGATATGTACTGGTGAATGCTGTGTTCAACTGGAAGCGCTTTCATTTCATTACATGTTGTTGTCAATTTTTCCTTTGAAGATTTGCACTAGATCATGCAGATTTGTGGAATATCCTGGTGAAGTATGATTCTAGTTTCCTTCTTTTCATTGCATGTATGGGAGCTTGTATGTGGATCAGTGATCTAAGTCAAGTAGTTTTGGAAATCTCATTCTTTAACCCTTTTCTCTTTTTAATTTCATAAATTCATCATCATAACTGCAAATCATGATAAATAACAAGCAGAAACAGAGAAATATGCTGAAATCCCGTAGGTAACTGAAAACCATTAGCATATTTGAGTTAAATGCATGCACAATTGAAAATATCATGCAAAGAATCATAAATAATGGTAGAAATCATGCAAATATCAGCCTGTAGGCACATTATTTGACTAAATTCACAGTGCAGAGGTAGAATTATTGGAGATTTATGCAGAGTAGACATACAGAGCAGGATATTTGAAGGAATGATGATGAACTTTGCAGAAACATGTAAGGCCCCTGAATGGAAAACAGCAACACACATCAACCACTGAGTAACGTCAGTAGATTAAGACCTAATCAATGGAGACTTGGGATCATGAATTCTCTGAATTCATCGTATCTTTCAAGATGAGTAAAGGTTGTTGTGTAACTTTTATTCTATGTTTGTGAATGACTAACATCATGACCAACATAAATTGGCACTAGAAGGAGGGCCGCTGAGCTGTTTCTCAGCATCATCAACAGAAGGAGGGCAGAACTGGAAAAGACGCCATTGCTTGAGTCATCATTCATATCTGCAGGCCCCTCGCTTCTAACGCAACATAAATTGGCGCTAGAAGGAGGGTTGAGCTGTTTCTCAGCAAATAAATTCTTTTCAGTTGAAGTGATATCCCCTGCCTTAGTATAGCCGCTTGCCCTAAGTCTTGCAATTAATCTGCAGGCCCCTCGCTTCTAACGCAACATAAATTGGCGCTAGAAGGAGGGCAGAACTGGAAAAGACACCATTGCTTCAGTCATCATTCATTTTATGCAGGCCCCTCGCTTCTAACCCAACATAAATTGGCGCTAGAAGGAGGGCAGGGCTGTGAATTTCTGGATTTCTGCAAATATTACATAAATATTTCAGCATTTGAGTTAAATGTCTGCAAATATCTCTTATCTAAGATGTTTTGGTTGCACCTTTGCCAAGATCTAGCCCAAAGCATCAAAGATTAGTTTGATTTTCTGAACTTTCAAGTTTTATTCTGAGATATGACGGATCTCCTTAAAATTTCAAAATACTAAAAGATTGAAAAATAGAGTCTCATTTTGATGGATGTATATGAAGGCAATTGTCAAGTTAACATTCCTTTATTTCAAGAAACTTTGAGTAGGCAGCTTTACCCTCACAGTTTGTCTAATTTTGGTTTATCCACCTGTTGCAGGATACACCAGACTGTAGAACACAGCGAAATAAATTGTTTAACTTTCCTTACAAGGTTGGATTTATACTTGAAAAGACTAATATTCTTCCTGGATGTGTTCAGGGCCGAAATTTGCCAGGAAAATGAAGAAGTCTGGCAGGAAAATGAGGAAATTCTGGAGCAACAAGCAGATGCAGCACCAGAAGTTATTAATTGTCCAGACACTGAAGTGGATCGTTCTGAAGATTTTGAATTATATTTGTCCAGAAATATACAGTGTAGTCAAATATTAGGTTTATCCACTGATGATGTTCTGATTGAAAGCTGGTGCAGATTACATGATGAAGAGCATTCAGAGAGAGATTGTTACGCCTGCTTGATCATGTTGAAAAAGATTCTCAAAAATACAATAGCTGAGTCGGTTCCAGAAGGTAATGAAGAGGAAACGTCTTTCCTGGATTCATTTTATGGTGAGATTGATAGGAGTTCTCTATTTCCTAATCCAAGTAAGGATAAGTCAGTATGCAGGTATGAATCTTTTGAAAATTTTAGAGAAGAAACCACTCATCAGGATAATATTTTTGATTCTGATCCTAATACTTTTGATAAAGAAGATGAAACATCTTTCCTGGAGTCATTCTATGGTAAAGAGAAGTGTAAATAGATAGTAGAGCAATGTAAATTCATTGCTGATGATGAAGTTCCTATGATAGTAACTCAGGAAGTCATAGAAAAGAAAATAAATGCTGATTTATTACCTAACTGGGTTGAATTGAATGATCAAATGCAAGAATGTTGCAGGTTAATGGAACCAGATCCTTTACTAGATAGAAGATGTGAATTATTTAATGAACAATTCCTGAAAGATGAAGATGTAGAAGACTTTGGAGTTGTTATGAATGATCAGATGTCACTCCAGAAATATTTTGAGAATGAAACAGGGGAGTGTCCTTATCAAGTGAAAGTTGTTTCTCTTTTACAGTCACATGATTTAGAAATGATAAATTTCTGTATATCAGGTTATGATGATAAAGATATTTATTTAGATGCTGATGTGCAGGAAATTGAAGAAAATATTGAGAAGTTTCCTGAACTGGAGGATAAACTGAACATCCAGAATGAAGGGATAAAGCTGGATAAAGATGAAGAATTAATACATCAAGAGTCATACATCCTTCAATTTGAAGAGAGACCAGACACTGAGCCAAGCAGTGAAAATATAATGACAAATGGAAGACCAACTGCCAATGAAGAAGCATGTCCAACAAAATCAGAAATACACCAGGTTGTATTTCTCCTTTCCACAGTGAATGATGTTGAATACTATTTTGATTATGGAAATTCAGGAGATAAGACATGCATATGGATTAATCATGAACATGATGAGCTTCCTCAGTTGCTGATCATCAAGAGTTATTCTGTTGAATATAATGAATTCAGAATATCAGAATATTTTTCAGAATATAAAGATAAATTTGCTAGGTTGAGAACCATAACTAATACCCTAATGCTCCTGCACAATCAAAAGAAGTATGCAAATACAGGTGTATTTGGGTCATTTTCTGGTTTTTGTTTGCCTAGTAGTGGTTTGTATATAATTTTGTAGGTTAGTTGTTTGTACAGTTTGCTTGTTTTGCTTTCTTGTTTTGCTTTCTGTTGTTTCCTTTGTAGGTTAGCCATTTGTACAGGTTGCTTTTTGCTTTGCGTTGTTGAGTTTTTGTTTTGGTTGGGCAAAACTGGTACACCTTGTTACTTAAGAACACTGCATAAATTGTTAGATTTCAAAAGTTGGATATAAGTTTTTACATAGGTTGTAATTCATATCAGTGTAGGTATTCTTGATCAGGTCTGTGGTATCATATTCATCAGTACTACTTTTCTTGAGTCAAGGTGATCCTCACAATGACACACCTAACAGCCTTGGGTTTATTGAACATATCAATGTAGGTGTTAAGTGAAAAATCTAAAGGTTGCCCTTGCTACCATTGCAATTCTCAACTTAATTTCAACAAGTGACCATTCCTTGTATCATGAGGCTACAACTGTTATATCTTAAGAATTAAATTCAAAATATAAAATAAATAAAATAATAAAATGGATTTTTTGAAATCCAGATTAAGTCATCTAAGTAACTCTACTGGAGCTATAGACGCTTGCTGGCAGTGGGGCTCTACTTAGGAGAATTGCAACGATAACCTTGCCGGGGCTATGGACGCCTGCTGGCAGCAAGGCTCTATCCGGTTGGTTATGAGGGATGAACCAAACTACGTAGCTTAACACCAGTCACTGACTTATTCAACTCACTTTCAAGATGAGTATATGAATCACATGCACACAATTGATCCCTTATCAATTCATTGTTACATTCATGAACATGATACCAGTTAGAAAGGATTAGGATGCTCATGCTTAATAGGAGTTGGAAATTTATGTTTTAACTTATCCTCACCTTTTGAATTATTTGAATTTTGTTGTTTTCTTTGGTGGCAAGTTGTTGTGTGGTTACACAACACGCCCCATTTTGCATTATCAAAACAGGGACCCAACTTTTGGCTTGGCTTGTGTTGTCTGCTTTCTGGCGGTTTGGTAAAAATGAGTCAGGTGCATCATCATCATGAGGTAGGACATCATCATGAGGTCAGTTTGTCAAAGTTCATATTTTGTTTCTATGACCTCATATTTAGAAAGAGCTTGAAATTCCATGAAGGTTTGCCTTTTACATCACCTGAAAATTCGTCCATATGAGGGAGTTATGCACAGTCAAAGTTTTGGTCAAACCTGATAATCGCAAGTGATCATCATATTTTTATCCTCAGTCATGTTGTCAAGGTCATCTTGATTTTGATCTATCAGCCGATAAAAATCATGCAGTCCCAATATCCGGACGTCAATCTTAGGTGATAGTGTGTTTTACCCGTCAAATGACCTTATGCGCATCGTGAGCATCATGATTTTAGGAGGGTCATATTTCATAACAACGAGCATCATGATATTTTTAACATCACCTGATATTATGATATCATGCTGATATTACAATATCACCCTGCTTAGAAAATCCACTATCTGCATAATTTGAATGCGCATGTCAAAGTCCTATCAGAGGGTCATCATCCTGATCTTTCAAGGGAGGGTCATATTTGCTGATATTCGCTATATGATGATAACGTCATCATATCCTCCTGATCTCCTTTTGCATGATCACGATGATCACCCTATCTTTTAAGGGAGGGTGATATTCCATTCCTTAGCATGATCATATTTTAAATATCACCCTAGCGCTAACCTGTTGATGACCTCAACTCATCCTCGTGCTTCGAAGACAGAATATACATTCGATGAGGAGGATCATCATATTTTTATGCTGTCATGTTGTCAAGATCATCATGATCTTGTTTGTCACCCGATATTTTGTAATGCCCTCCTGCTGAAATATGACCTTTTGCGGATATGACGATGACGTCATCCTAACCTGAAAAACGAAGAAGCAAATATCAGGATGACATCATCATCACATTTCCCTTCGGTAGGATATTTTCCAAAACATGATCCGGTTCGCGAATATGACGATGACGTCATGTTCTCAGTTTAACAAAAGCCCCGGATATCCTGATGATCATCATCATCCTGATCTTTCGAGAGGGTTACCTTGGCCGCAAAGGGGTCATATTACATTCACCACCTGATCATCTTCCTTAGGTGACCCGATATTACATTTATCCCCTGATCTTAACTAAACATGACGGTGACGTCATCTTTTGCATTTTAATGAAGCCCGGATATGACGATGACGCCACCATCATATTCCTTTCCTCAGCAGCAGGATCATATTTCATATCCTCCTATTTTCCTTCGACATGATGATGATGATGTCATTCTTTTCCCCAATATACAGAAGTGAAACATGACGGTGACATCATCTGGACATTCGGAAGGGGGAGCATCATATTTCCAAAATATCATGCAGACGAAAGTTTTACGTCTTGCTATCGGCCTTATCTTGAGTTATCATGCCGATAGAACATGTCTTCCCGATGGAAGGACATCATCATGATTTTGGCGTCGGTATAAGTTTAGCCGTCGGCCTAATGTAAAAATTGTCATTCCGACAGTATGTTGCGATGCATGATCATATTTGGAACCCGATATACAAGGAAATGGGCGGGAAAACAGAGCGATAGAAATTTGGAGCCCGATTGCCTGTAGCTGCATATTTTGAGGCATGTTTAATAAAACGTTTAAATTCCTATTGTTTATCCACATGATGATGAACTTAATGTTTGTCTGTTTATTTGCAGGAAGTCATGATGCTGTTAGAGCTGTTGCTGATAATTACAAAGTTGCACATGAAGGCAACATGAACCAGAAGTGAGGAGGATATTGTCAAATATGCTGTTTGCCAGCTGGAGACCAAATCAAATCGAAGATGCTGGAATATTCTATGCTAGCTGTACATTTGCCAACTGGCGAAGCATGTGCTTTTCATCTGGACCGTTGATTATTATGAGAGGATATTGATCCTTGGATCATTGTAACTGTTTTCCGGCATTTGTTCTATATAAGAGCCAGATCCTGAGACATTAAAAATAGATACAGGGGGGATATACACAGACACATCTGGAACATTAAGGCCAATTACTGTAGAATCAATTAGGAGATTGGATTACTGAGACTAATGAGGATAGAATTGTTGAAATGTCAAGGTTCTTTCTTCAGATCACTGTAAATGTACCTGTTCTTGAGCATACTGAATGGATATGAAGTTTCAGATTACATCCTGATTGTAAATTTTACGTAATCTTCGTGTTGATTTCTAGATATGTACTGGTGAATGCTGTGTTCAACTGGAAGCACTTTCATTTCATTACATGTTGTTGTCAACTTTTCCTTTGAAGATTTGCACTAGATCATGCGGATTTGTGGAATATCCTGGTGAAGTATGATTCTAGTTTCCTTCTTTTCATTGCATGTATGGGAGCTTGTATGTGGATCAGTGATCTAAGTCAAGTAGTTTTGGGAATCTCATTCTTTAACCCTTTTTCTCTTTTTAATTTCATAAATTCATCATCATAACTGCAAATCATGATAAATAACAAGCAGAAACAGAGAAATATGCTGAAATCCCGTAGGTAACTGAAAACCATTAGCATATTTGAGTTAAATGCATGCACAATTGAAAATATCATGCAAAGAATCATAAATAATGGTAGAAATCATGCAAATATCAGCCTGTAGGCACATTATTTGACTAAATTCACAGTGCAGAGGTAGAATTATTGGAGATTTATGTAGAGCAAACATACAGAGCAGGATATTTGAAGGAATGATGATGAACTTTGCAGAAACACGTAATGCCCCTGAATGGAAAACAGCAACACACATCAACCACTGAGTAACGTCAGTAGATTAAGACCTAATCAACGGAGACTTGGGATCATGAATTCTCTGAATTCATCGTATCTTTCAAGATGAGTAAAGGTTGTTGTGTAACTTTTATTCTATGTTTGTGAATGACTAACATCATGACCAATAGGGGGTTCAAAATATTTGTGTAGAAGGAGATTCTTTGATAATTGTGAATGCTCTTAAAACCAAAAAAGATTTTAACTAGCAGTTAGAATATCTACTTTTGGAGGCTTGGAAGCTCTTGGATACCTTTGATAAATTTGAAATCAGACATTGTTATAGAGAAGCAAACTCACTTGCAGATGGTTTGCCAAATTTGGCTTTTGTTCATAATTGGAAGAGTAAACAATTGAACTCTTAATCATTAAAAGTGTTTTCTCATCTTGCGCTTACAGTTCAAAAAGAAAGTGTTGGGGGTGCTGGCTCTCGAGAATATGTATAAAAGAAAATAATTCTAATGGTTGCAAAACAAAGATCAGTGGTTGGTTTTGAATTTTTTTTGGTAGGAGTCTTTGAAAGCTATCAAAAGTAGGGAGCCCCTAAGTACAACAGTGATGTCACATCTCTTGGTGGGTGTCTTTGAAAGCTGTCGAAAGCAGGGAGCCCCTGAGTATAGTAGTGATGTCATGTCTCTATTTTTAGAGACATGAAAAGGTTTTTAATCTAATGGTTTCTTTTTTGATGGCAGGTACCAAATTTAGTAGCAGATGAAAAAGTAGTTATTCTTTTCCTTCTTATCCAATGCTGGCAAACTTGTGCAAAATAGTTTTCTTGTAGATTTTGTACTCACTTATTAATAGGTCTTTGATGTTTCGAGATCCAAATCAAAAGATAATAATGTGGTTTCAATTCTCAAGTGGCGTCACTTATTAAATATCTATCATTCCTTCCTATTTGTCATTCTAAATGTGAAGTATTCTGGTGAAGCTACACTGCAAGTTCCTTGTTTGGTAACTAGTTGCAATATGGGCTCTCTGCAAAGAAACAAAAGACTATATTTTCCCATTCAAAAGCGGGAGAAGCCTACAAAAGGGTTGTTGTTGCCAAGTACACTTGCAAAGGTGTTTAAAAACTATAATGAAGAGGTCTAGACTGCAATTATAACTATTTGTGGGCATGAAATGCTTGGGTTCCTTAGGCCTATCTATCTGTCACAAGTCGTCTCCCACTTCCTGTCAAATGCAATGGATCTCATCCAAAATGTTGATGTGGTAAGGAATTTGGGTTTGTTGTTTGTCTAAGACTTATTCTTTTTAGTGGACATGTTTAATCTTTGTCCGATAGATTATGATTTGTACCTATGGACTGCTCCTATTGGTGGTTTATTCTTTCATAAAGACATTGATTGTTCTCCCCTTATTCATTGTGCATTCACATCCTTTACTCACGGTCTACAAAATGAATGTGTTGTGTCTTTTCAAAATAGCATCCATTGCCATGCAGATGAGCTCAGACCAATCTTGGAAGGTGCTAGAAGGGAGATATTCTAGGCTCTGTTCTTTCTAATACATTTTATTCCCCGCCACCTCCTCCAGCTAGTGGTAATGGAGATAATATCGAACCATCTCAACAGGGTTTCTTAATTGAAGATTTGAATGGGGTGGACTAAGTTTAAGGCTTCTGTATGCCTAAGTGTTAGTAGATAAATACTTTACTTTCTTTTAGTTTTCAACACAGTCTATATCTATATATGTCTTTTGTTCAAATAATGAAACCTTTTTGTTTGTAATCCTTCTCTTCTCTATTTTTTGTCTTGGAGAAGGCAAAATGGTGTCTATAATGTTTATGTCTGGCTTAGATGTTGAAGTCATTTTCTTTCATCCCATGAACCTACAAATTGGGGCTTTTTGTAAAGTTCTTATGTAATACTCTTTTTAATTTATATATTATATTTTAGGTGCCCTACACCTCTTGCTTAACGAAAAAAACTAATGATACAGTTACCATTTTTTCACCACATCTCAAAAATTAGCAAAGTTGGTACATTGTTCATTTTAAGGTGAAAATTTTCAATTTTTATTTCTACCTTGCTTAATCCCTTTATAGATATTGATTTTATAAAAACATTAGTTGTGATAGTTTCAACTAGTGCATGAAGATTATAGTTCAATTATGTTGTTCAAGAAAAGAAAAGATTTTTAGATCATTCATTGCATTACAAAACATTCACAGGAGAGATAAGTATTTCATTCACTACAATGATTATTCGTTTACAAATTGAGATACATAAAAGGATAAACATTGCATTGAAAGAAATAATGATAGATCAAATGTCCCACATAAGCCATGGGAATAGCTAAAGAAATGCAAATATAGGAGGGTACTATGCATCTAAAGATAGGGGAGAGAAAATCATAGCCATCATTGCCTTGTGAAGTCTTCAATCTCCAAGGTTGTCTTCTATCCTTGCTCCTGATCTTCAACAAGAACCTACAAAAAGTTGGAAAAAGTCATGTTAGAGGTCTGGTTATGAGTTCTCTGTCCTATGAGAAGAGGCATAACACATTGCCTATAATGCACTAATCAGATATACATCATTCACATACAAAGGAACTAGAAATGAAACAATCATTGAACTCTATTGTTTTATCTAATCTGTTTGTTTCATGTGCAGGTATATGATGAGTCATGTAGTTGTTTAAAGACAAATCAACATGTGGTGTCAAGTGGGCTCCCACAAGGGTTGATCTCGGCATGCTACCTCAAATAGTACATGAGTTCTAAGCTCAATACCCATTTGTGACTATCTGTTCAAAGTAGCTTGAACTGAGAGCCACCCATGAGTATTGAGCTCTTTATGAGGCTATCAATGAGGTATGAAATTAAACATCAAAGTTGCAATGTCATGTATTGTTCATATAAATTTTTTAAAGATCATGATATTGATTGAGTAGTCAACTAGTAACCATGAAATATCAAGTTACTATTCAAGTGAAATGGAACAACACTCACAAAATGCACTCATGATGGAGCAGAATCATCTCTATGAAGTTTCAAAGCGATTATCAACTACAGGGCAGCTAGGAGGTGAATGCATCATCATCATAGTTGCAGTAAATCAAGAAAGTAAACATCATAATTCAAATTGAATATAGCCACATATGACTGTATAAGTATCAAGAAGCAATTATCAACATGATAGCATTAGCTAAGATAGCAGCTTTGGTTGATATATTTCAAGAAAGAGGAATCTCAGTGTCTATATAATGCTACAGTAAGGTTGGATATAATCATGCAGCTACAGGAATCATGCAATGAGGAAGTGAAGGTACATATGTACCAGATAGACAAGGAATTTGCAAAGTACAAGTGACTGCAAGTGACATCCATAGTCATCTACAGGAGAATACATTCATCAAGTCAATCTCAATGAAGTTATAATTGTGAATGTCAAGATATCATTTGTAATTTCAATGCTACAGGGGATAGCCCAATGAACAACATTTGCAATATTCAAAGTTGTAGAACAACAACATCATTTATGGTAGAATAGTCATTAGAATAGGATATGTATATGTATAGTTGCATAAATTCAAGAAAACAGAGTGCACTTTTGATGACAAGAGAAATGGAATTTTAATGACACATACAACTGCAAGTGTACAACATGCTTAAAGAATGACATATCAAATGCTTATACATTTTGAGCATAAAATATATACAAAAGTTTAGAAATAGCAAGAGAGGTTGTTTTTGTAATGAAGTTTCACTGTCACAACAGCCACTGGACATCAAAGAAACAGTAACATTTGTATCTTGTAATGAACATCATATGTTTAGTGTACTACCATTCTAATATGGTGTAGTTTTAAAGGTTTGTCACAACACCAAGGAAACGAGTGTGGAAATTACAATGGAGACTCAGCCACTTAATATGAATCACGTCAGTCTCTTGTAATCAGAAGGCATGCATCATATAAGGAGTGTGTGGCGAGAATGAAAGAAGCATAGCCTCTAAAGAATAGAAGACTCTATCATACCTAAATCAATACACAAGTTAAAATCATGGAGCAGCCTCTAAAAAGAGAATACATAGCCATTTCAGGATGACATGGTCCTTTTGAGGTGTAGTCTTTTGAGAACAATATATAAACCAACTTGGGTTTTCAAAAAACTACAAACTCAGATACATGGAAAATAATGAGTTCAAGTTCATACAAGAGAAGTACTTAGGGAAGTGGAGGAAATAAAATTTTATAGCCATGGATTTCAATGAAGAGAATGCACATAAGGGTCTACAATTTCATGCTTAGAAGTGCAAGGCTGGTCGTGACCTTTATTTCAAAAAGCACCATAAGACCACAGGGTTTCAATCATCTTGTTGTCTTTATGATAGCTCGGCCCAGCCATGGCGACCTTAGCCCGAATACCAGGTAAGGAATGACAGTGAAAAAAACAAACAAGTCTATCAGAAACAGCTACAGCCATGGCTAAAAGCCCAAAGAAAACTATGATAAGTAAAAACAGTTCAATCTATGATAGACAGATGGTCTTACCTTCGTTTTCCTGAAAGAAATTCCAAGGAAATGTGCTCAAAAATAGTGAAAATAGAGGGGGACAATATCCAAACCTTAGCATCAGTGGCGGTGGAGGCAGAGCCTCATTCTAATGAAAATAAAATTGCAAGTAATGAGAGAAGATAGGGCTTCAAATGAATTCTGTTTGCCCTAATTCGAATGTGAATTTTTATCACATTGAATTGAATTTTCATCTGTATAACTAAATCCATCGTGGCTTTCTGTCCACCTTGTGGGTGCCTTGTCAAATAACTTAGGTTGTGAAATGCATTAGGTCCCTTTCACATGTTTTGGTGCCTTGATCATATTTTGCCTTCAAAATCCATTTAAGTCCCCTTGGGGATAGGTCACATGCAGCTTGCAAAAAACATTTGAAAGACAAGTCAACATCCAATATGCCTTAGTATATTTTGTAGGTTAGAAGGAAAATAAGCCTTGTGGGCTTTTATTTTTTTTGCAAAACCATGTAGACCCAAAGGAGGCATCTTGTTTTCTTCAAAACATTTACTAAGGCCTTCATATTTTTATGATTTTATAAGAAATCAAATTCCAACTGGAAGGTAATATACTTGGCAAAATAAGAAAAATAAAAGCCTTGTATTATTTTTGTAAAAGAAAATTAAATCGGAACTAGATTAGGAAAATCAAAGAAATAAAACTACAAACCTATTGTAGACAAATATTAAAGCAATATTCTTTATAAATTACTTTTAATATTTTGTCATTATATGCAGTTAAAAGAATAAAACAAATCAAGTTTCCTTTTCCAGATTTGCTTTATTTTGAGGCAAATGAGGACAAAAATTTGAGATTTCTAAGTAGAGAAAGTAGATTTATGGTGGGTTGAATCTCAAGGATGATTTTGGTAGCTTTCATATATAGATTAGGGGTGATTTGAAGGATTTATTTTTGACTTTTTTAGTGGAACTTGGGAATGAATAAAGATTCTATTTTTAGGGGCTTTTTTCCATCTTTCAGGGAGAGATCATTTTCACAGGATATATGAAAGAGATACTTTTTTTTGAGAAGTTCCAATTCCAGTTTTTGGTAGGATAGAGTAGAGATCAAAGTTCAGGATATTAGAGTATTCCTCTCAAATTAAGAATGTTGTATTCCAGTTCATGTGCTCATTATTTCTTCAGTCTATAGAGAATCAGTTTTCCTTCACTTTTGCCTCTACCTTTGCAAAGTTAATTTGATATTGCATTGTGATAAGTATTTATCCTCTATCTTGTCTTGATTTTGTGATAGTTATGCAATTATTTTGCTTGGTTCAGGTTGCATGTCATGTTTTGGTTGAAGCTTCATGTGAAATATTTATGAACTAGGCAAAATCAAAGTGTTGTGAAGATTAAAGTTCTGTAGTCTGTTTGTGAGTAAGATCTGATAGGAGTTTAGTTTTGGTGCATCACCTTAGAAGTTAATTCCAATTATTTATTTTAGTACACCTTTATCATCCCTTTTCCCCTACAAGTCAATTAGATTAGAAAAAATCATAAGGAGAACTAGCTCACTCTAGAAATTCACTCTCACTATAGGTCACCCACAACCTGAGAGTGCTTCCATGTGTCAACAAATAGCTAAGTCTTCTGTAAGCTTAGCATAGAGTGCATATCTTATTGATAACAATTTTTGGCATGTCTGGTGGGATGAAAGCACATTTTCCCTTTGTTGTTTGGTATGCGTACAAGGTTTTCAGCCTTTCAGAGGTAAAAACAACATACTTGGTGACTCAAATTTCTAGTTTTTGCATGCAGATCTAGTGAACAACACATGAAGAAGGTCACATACTAAAGGATGAAGTGTTTTCTTTAGTATCAATAGTGTTTGAAGGTTAAATTATCAAACACACTAGCGACTCTAAGTAAATGGCCAGACTATATCCTTTTGTTGCATTTAACGAGGCAGTCTATTACAACTTGTTCAGCATGATGATATTCTAGTTATAGCCTTTAAAGGACTACCATACTTCACTAGAGAATACCACACTACAACTGCTAAGCACATTCAAGATGTGGCAAAGCTGTGTTTAGTACATAATGTCACCCAAGAGAATGTGGCAATCACATTATTGGTTGCATCATTAAAAGGGAAAGCCTTGCAATGGTTCAGAAGTCTTACAGAGAACTTAATAGTGTCATGGGATGATTTGGGAGATGGATTGCACAAACATTTTAAGGACAAATCCAATCTTTTGTCTTTGCTATAGTAGTTGAGTACCATCAAGAGGGCTCCACACGAACATATGTCTGATTTCAATTACATCTTCTAGAAGACTTGGGACATGATCCCTACAATGGTAAGGCCTACACCATAGCATGCCTTTTTATTCTATCTTAGAGATTTAAATAGTGAAATATCTATTATGATTCAGGCTCCAGATGGATCTACCCTTCTCGATGCTTTTGAGATTGTTGTTAGAGCAGAAAACTACCTTATTATAGCAGGGAAAATTGCCCCAAGGCCTTCCTTACCCATGTTTCCACAAATCCAACCACTTGTACCCATGATAGTTCCCCTTTTGGATGTTGTCCCAGAAGTTCTAGCGATAGGACACCAGACTGCTACTTAAGACACTATTATTCCAATCCAAACTCAACAATTCTAATAGCTTCAAAACACACTAAAAACCATTGTGAATGAGTTGGTAAGTTTCAGGAAGCATAATGGTCAAGAGTATAGGCCTTACCAGGCCTTGTATCAATCTAATCAGCCAAATAGGCCACCCTTGCAAACTAATCCATAGGGCCAAAGAAGAAATTGTAACCCTGAGGTAGTTTTTATGAATTGGTAAGGCACTGAATTTTGTGATGTGAATTATCCCCAAGGCCACGAGATGGGTTTTAAATGCAAACAGACTCCCCAGGAAATCAAACTCCCAAGTTTCAGAAGTTCTAATTTTGCTCAAGAGCCTGTCTGCATTCAAGACCAGTCCATTAGTTCTTAGTTTTAGCCATATCAAGAACCCAAACTAATTGAAATCTCATATGTTAAGTCAGTAGCTTAAAAATCAAATAGGGAGCAAGAGGTTGCTGATGTTTGTGTTGCATCCCCAACTGATTATGAGCATAATGAATGTGTAAGGGAAGTTGATTCAAACTTGATCCTGAACCTGTTGCATTTTGATTCATTTGACAAGTTTTCTGATGCTTTTTATAAGATGATTCAAAGCAGGATGCAGAGCTTGGAGGGTGAAAGTCTTCAATTGCAAAGACACATTACTTAGGTTCAAATGGAGAATAGACCAGAAAAAGGATACGACTTAGTTTTCTTGTTTGCTTAGCTACCCACTTATGTTGGAGATGAAGAAGACAATAAGCAGGAATCCCATTTATCAGCTGATTTGGGACAGCTAGAAAACATTGTGAAAAATGATGCACTGTTGTTTCAAAAGGGCAATGATGAGATTGAGACCTCAATTTAGTTTCAAGAACAAAGAGGCCATTTTGTCTCTGAATCTAGCATGCTTGTTTCACATGAAGACCCTGAGTACTAGGTTAAACATAAGGTTAAATCAAATCAGATTCTTTATGAGGATGAAGCATTTAGTTTTTTCTCAAATCTCCCATTATAATGTAATGAAGAAGCTGATATGAATGAGACTAAGGTAGCTTGCCTTGATGAGCAATCAAGTCAACCAGCTGGAGATGATCAACCTATCCAAGATGAATTCATACTTGATTGTCAGGATTAGGACTGACTGTTTGGCTTGTAAAGAGCTTGGCACTCTACTGATTTCTTGTAGCAATCAAGAGCCCAAGCTAGCAAATGATAAGGATAATAAGTAGGATCAAGAGGCTAATGTTGAAGGTATGTGTTTTGAAAGTCATTATGAGAATAAGTTAGAGCATACATTGCATGATGAAACTGTTCATCGAGAGGATTTATTCTCAACTATTGTTGAAGGTTTTTGCTCTAACGCTGTCGATAGCTTAGCACCTTTTAAGACAAAGGTCTATGATTAATATGGTCAAGTGATCAAGGAGGTTGTGGTGGAAGATGCAATTCTTGGAGTAGAAACTAGCAAAGAGGGTTTTCAGTTTATCATCTCCAAGGGGTACCCAATTAGGCATCTTTCTAGGATGGAGCCTAAACATGAGAGTGTGGTTGAAGAAGAATAGACTCAAGTCATTATTGCACCCCAAAATAGCAGTGTTTCCAATCCAAATAAAGTGTTTAGTGGTCTTGTGTATATTCTTCAAGATGTGGTGTAGTTGGTTCATGATCTTTTGATCATTGTTCTTTTTCAAGTAGCTGTTCACAATTGTGTGAAACATCAAATATTATGTAGAGAGATCATCTACTTCACCCAATCAGTGAATGGTTTTTTTTTACTAGCTTCCTTGGCTAGTTAGAGTAGGGTTAGGTTAGTGTTTTCAATAATAAGTGCTCATGCACATTTATTTTCAGTTAGTTTTGTTTTCCTAAGTGCTGCTGCATAGGTTTTTTCTAGCCACTAGGGCCTTTTAGTTTGTTTTTCAGTTTGGTTTGTTTTTGCTTTTTGTTACTGTTTGGACTGGTTGGAGAGATGAGTTTCAGTGTTTTCTAAGTTTGAGAAGAGCAGAGTATGACTCAATGCCCAATGGATATTCAAGGCAAATGATCTAATGCTTAGCAGGCAAGCATGTAGTAGAAGTCACCAGAAATGTTACCATTTTTCACCACAGCTCAAAAATTGGCAGAGCTGGTACATTGTTCATTTTAAGGTGAAAATTTTCAATTTTTATTTATGCCTTGCTTAAGCCCCTTATAGATATTGATTTTATAAAAGGATCAATTGTGATAGTTTCAAGAGGTGCATGAAGTTTACAGTTCAGTTATGTTGTTCAAGAAAAGAAAAGACTTTTAGATCATTCATTGCATTACAGAACATTCACAGGAGAGATAAGTATTTCATTCACTACAATGATTATTCATTTACAAATTGAGATACATAAAAGGATAAACATTGCATTAAAAGAAATAATTATAGATCAAATGTCCCACACAAGCCATGGGAATAGCTAAACAAATGCAAATATAGGAAAATACTATGCATCTAAAGATAGGGGAGAGAAAGTCATAGCCATCATTGCCATGTGAAGTCTTCAATCTTTAAGGTTGCCTTTTGTCCTTGCTCCTGATCTTCGACAAGAACCTACAAAAATTTGGAAAAGGTCTTGTTAGAGCTCCAGTTATGAGTTCTCTATGTCCTATTAGAAGAGGCATAACACGTTGCCTATAATGCAATGATTAGATATACATCATTCACATATAGAGGAACTAGAAATGAAACAATCGTTGAACTCTATTATTTTATCTAATCTGTTTGTTTCATGTGCAAGTATAGGATGAGTCATGTAGTTGTTTAAAGACAAATCAACATGTGGTGTCAAATGGGCTCCAACAAGGGTTGAACCTGGCATGCTACCTTGGACAGTGCATGAGTTCCAAGCTCAATACCCATCTGTGATTGTCAGTTCAAAGTACTTTGAAGTGAGATCCACCCATGAGTATTGAGCTCTTTATGAGTCTGCCAATGAGGTATGAAATTAAACATCAAAGTTGCAATGTCATGTATTGTTCATATACTTTTTTAAAGATCATGAGAATAGTCAACTAATAACCATGAAATATCAAGTTACTGTTCAAGTGAAATGGAACAACATTCACAAAATGCACTCATGATGGAGCAAAATCATCTCTATGAAGTTTTAAAGAGATTATCAACTACAATGAAGTCAAGAGGTGAATGCATCATCATCACACTTGCAGTAAATCATGCAAGTAAACATCATGATTCAAATTGAATATAGCCACATAAGATTGTATAAGTATCAAGGAGCAATTATCAACATGATAGCATTAGCTAAGATAGCAGCTTTGGTTGATATATTTCAAGAAAGAGGAATCTCAGTGTCTATATAATGCCACAGTAAGGTTGGATGTAATCATGCTGCTACAAGAATCATGTAATGAGGAAGTGAAGGTACAGATGTACAGACAACCATGGAATTTGCAGAGAATAAGTGACTGCAAGTGACATCCATAGTCATCTATAAGAGAATACATTCATCAAGTCAATCTCAATGAAGTTATAACTATGAATGTCAAAATATCATTTGCAATTTCAATGCTATAGGGGATAGCCCAATGAACAACATTTGTAATATTCAAAGTTGTAGAACAACAACATCAACTATGGAAAAACAATCATTAGAATAGGATATGTATATGTGTAGTTGCATAAATTCAAGAAAATAGAGTGCACTTTTCATGGCAAGAAAAATGGAATTTTAATGACAAATACAACTGCAAGTGTACAACGTGCTTGAAGAACCACATATCAAATGCTTATATATATTAAGCATAAAATATATACAGTAATTCATAAATAGTAAGAGAGGTTATTTTTGTAATGAAGTTTCAATGTCACAAGAGCCACTAGACATCAAAGAAACAGTTACATTTGTATCTTGTAATGAACATCATGTTGAAATTAAGGAACACTGAGAGGAGGGGTGAATCAGTGTTCTGTAAAACTTATTATTATGTTTCTTTATCAATTTACCACATGCATTCAAAAGAAAGAACCATGAACTTAAGAACAAAAACAATAAGATCATCACACATGAACACCAGGATTTTTACGTGGAAACCTGGTTAGAGGAAAAACCATGGTGGGGGTTAACCCACAAGATTTTATACTCTGTTAAAAGTATTACAAAATGGGAAGGCACAAGCCTTCAGGCGTACTACCCAGAGCTCACTGCTCAAAGGAGGCTCACTACCTACAAGATCATTTACAAGAGTGCACTAAAATGCTTGAACTAAAGAACAGCATCTAACAATGCAAGCTTACAGTTTCGGTTAGGCTCAATATACTTACTTCACACACTTCATCTCTCACTACTCTATTTTATTGTTCTGCCATGATCCAGAGCTTAGATCTCCTTTCTTTGCACTTGATTCTACCACTCTTTGTACCTCTCACTTCATATTTGTACATCCATACTACAAAATGCTTGAACCCATCGATTATATATATCCGCAACATGAAATTTCATCAACTACAGTCGGCCTTAAGAAAACTTAGAAACTTTTTCAAGATCACTATTCTATGGGCTAAAT
Source organism: Cunninghamia lanceolata (assembly GCA_027924645.1). Classification (NCBI taxonomy): domain Eukaryota; kingdom Viridiplantae; phylum Streptophyta; class Pinopsida; order Cupressales; family Cupressaceae; genus Cunninghamia; species Cunninghamia lanceolata. The sequence goes on from BSBN01001400.1 coordinate 12,522,345, forward strand.
TCATGCACAAACATCAATGCAGAACAAAACCTATGTATTCAAGTCACCACACATGTTGGCCAATACCACTAGATCTCATAAATTGCTGAACCAGCCACTTCTCTTAGTCCGTACAAGGATCAGACACCAGATTGGCTTGTTCTTCACCAGACTGAACTGTATAACCAAAACTTGATACTCAGAAGCTTGTAACTTTCAATCCCTTCATCACCTCAGTCTAAAACTTTGGATTTAGGTAGACCTAACATCCCTTAACATTCCCTCAGATCTGCAACACAATATGATTACCTGTAGAGAAAAGTGGACCAACATGTTGAACCCTGTCATATGCTCAATTCTTGTCTATCCAGACTTAGGCAAATCTACACTCTAATTTCTGATATGATCAAATGATACAATACAGATGTGTAAGATAGATTTAGTTGCCATCAATGACAACACATGACATGCCTAGCAGCGTCTCTTGCCAACAATCTCCCCCTTTGGCATTAATGGCAACACTTAGTGAAAAATGACTAATTGTTAGAACAACTCCCCCTTACTATGAACATTTGTGATTTTCAATGCTCCCCCTTAGATGAATTCCTCATTTTTCACTACTTTCCACTCCCCCTTTCACATCAATGGCAAAGGCTGAGATTCGCATACCAAAATTCATGCAAAAACTCTATGTACATGGGCGCATATATACAAACAATCCTTATGTCTTGTCTACATGAACTTAAACACATCACCAAAAATGTTTTTCAATAGTGCCAATTCATTGTCCCAACTTTTCTTCAAGCTACCCAAAACTGAAATGTGACCACTGAATATAAATGACTATGACTCTACCTTTTGTAGATCAGTGGGATCACTTGTCAAGGCAGTAGCTTGAGCTTCTGTCAATGCATTGAACATTGTTTCTAACTTAGGGAAAATTAATCCCCGAAGTTCAAACATCCTTGCCACATTGTTTTCCTTTTTTTTCACCAATTTCTTTATTTCATCAATCAAGGTAATTACTTGACATTCTTGACTTGCTACAGATACTGTCAAAGGATTAAAGGATTGAGATACATTTGACAAATTTTTCTTAGAATCCTTTATTTTCTTCTCAATATCCTCTACAACTTTTGGCCAAGATAAACAAAATTTGTACACATCTCCTCCTTCAATGAGGGAATTTTGAATACTCTTTACACTAGTATCCAACATAATTCTATCATTGTCAATTATTCTTTTCAGTTCACTAAATCATTTGTCCTTAAATTCATTCCAGACTTTAACTTCCGTTGACTTCTAAAAAGACTCAAAGTGAGTACTTACAAAATTTATGAGATTCTTCAATTGACCAGAGGGGGATGTTGATGAATCCTTCTAAAATGTAGGCATGATTTTCTCCAAAATACCGGATGCAAGACCAAGCAACTCACTGTCTTCTATATGGAACTTCAAGATTTCCTCTCTGGCCTTAGCTTGTGTAAAAGAGGCCAACTTCATATTTTGTACCGATGATAGAGGATCAAAATTGATTGGACCTTGTATTATATCCAGATCTTCTATAACTTGTTTATCTTTCTCCAAAATCTCTTTCACTGCTTCTGTAGTGTCTCTTACCCAATATGATGTTTCAGTTTTATTCTCATTAGGGCCTGCATCTTCTCCCTTTCCGAAGTCAACCACATTGTCTTGCTTATCATTTTCATTCTTTTTCTTTGCTTCTGCTCTCTCTCCATCATTAGCAATGTCTTTTGCATTCTTTTCTAGAGGATTTTTTTTGTATCCTCAACCGTAACATTATCAAATTCCTCAACAGCTGGAATGAAGGAATAAATCCCATCATCAGTTTCTTCTTCTTGATCTTCCTTGTCCTTAACTTCTTATGCTTTTTTCTCTTTATTCTTTTTAGAATCACCTTCAGTAGGAGTATTTGTCTCCATATTCATCTCTATATTTTCTTTACCAGATTGATCTAGAGGAATTTGAGTATCTTCTGCACCATCAACATTATCTTCCTTCACCATCTCTTCATCTCCTTGATTTAATACTTCCTCTTCCAAAACAGAGAAATCATCTACCTCAGCTTGTTGCTCATTTTTCTTCAACTCTTCATCATCAACAAGTTCTTTAGTGACAACATAAAACTTATTCTTGTCCAGGGATTTCTTCAGAATTTGTATGTTTCTTTAACCACTTCATCAATGTCTCCAATCATGAGCTTATTCATCCTAATCTTGCTTTTGAATTCATCTTTAACTTCTTTGAAAATTTTATTTGCTTCCTTCCTAGAGATTACCAGACATAGACTAGACAACACATGTTCTCTTAGCTCCAAATCCTTTGCTTTAGCAACTTCTTTTCTCATCTCCAAAATGTCACTTAGACTCTTAGGGATTTTTGACAAAATTTCCACAAGTGCTCTGTTGAATGTATTCAAATATTTAACAGTAGCATCCTCCAAAATTTTCTTGTTGACATTATTAAAGTTGTCATAATATTTTGTTATGGGCTTCAAATTCCCATGAACAGTTACTGCATTCACAATGTCTTCAACTGATAGGGTGGATTTTTCAACATGGGTCTCAGTCTTTTGTATTTTACTCACCCTTATACTTCCAGAGGGCTTGTCTTTGGAAACCCTTGATGCTTCTATTTTTTCTAACCGTATGCTTTCGGAGGGCTTCCCCTTAGACACTTTAGCAGCCTTAGTACCTAAGGCATTCAACTCTTTAACCTCACCATCTAAAATAGTCTCGTCTTCATCCTCCTTCTCCACACTAACATATGACCTTTTGGCCATTACTTTTGCCCTTTTTCCTTCCTTACTGGTAGGTTTTTCTTTGAATTTCTCTGCAATAGGAGAGGGTGATACACTAGAGGTTGTACTAGAACTCCTAGTAGTCCTTGATTTAGAGGGTGGTTCTTCCAGAATACTTCCCTGTTCTCTATCCTACTTCTGCTTCTTAGCTTTCTCTGTCCTTTCCCTGTTTTGTCTCACAAGTTCCTTTGTTATTCCAATACTTTCTGCATATAATTCAACTTGCCTTTGGACATTTCTCTTAATTTCAAGTTTCTGGAGCTCAAGATAAAGTTTCAAACTAAGCTCACTATATGTACTGAATCTCTCAACTAAGGTATCCTTTAGTTTGCTCAGAATGTGTTGAGCATACATTTCCAATATTTGTTCATCAACTTCATATCCCATGGGCATGATCCATACAGTCCTTGGTTCAACAGCTCGCATCAAGCATTGATTTGTTTCCACCATGAAATAAATTGTATCCTTATACTTTTCCACCATAGATTTAGGAATTCTTTCCCTTGATTGCATCATATTCTTGAAATTCTTGAAATTCTTGAAATATCCCCAAAGAGCAGTCTTTTGGGCATTAGAGTCACCAATATTGTGCAAGTGCTCTGCTATTTGTATGGCAACAAGCTTGTTATTGGTCCAACATAGGCTTTTCTTCCTGGGCAACTCATTCATGAAATAAAAGAACAAGCACAAGACCAATGTACCATATTTGAATGTATTCTTCTTGTCCTTCTTGATCTTGTTCAAATTCTCCATTAGCTGGTTTTGCAGTAGTTCACACAAGTCATAGTCAACATTTTCTCTTAACATCTAGTAAGCAGCATAAATGGTTGTACCGAACATTAAGTTTTCCCTGTCAGAGTGGTATATCTTATACCCAATCACCATAGATGCAAATTTGACATTCGGGTTAGTTATCATTTATACTCATTACTCTCTTATCAAACTTTGATCCGGTAGCTTTAGTTACAGTCTGATTCTTCACTAATTTTAGCATCAACAGTCCAATGGATGAGTTCAATCTTGTTATGGCCTTGATGGCATCCTTTGTGATCTTAAAGGGTTTCATTAACCACATGAATTTAGCCTGCATCTGACTCAGTACATATTAGACCCACTCGTTCTTGTCAAAGGATGGGAACCCAATAACCTAAATGAAATGTTTGTCTTGTAGCACCTTATACTTAGGTTTAAGGCCATAAATCTCACCCCTTAGGTGATTCTTGAACAAATCTACTAACTTCAAATCCCCAAACTCATCTATGCTAGCATGAATGTAAGACCTAATATCTTCAATGTGTAACACACCATGTGGAACTTTAGAAAAGGCACCTAACAGTTCAACCTCTACAGATTTGTGTGGATGCTTTTTGAATTTAGGTCAAGGCCTTTTGGTGATGTCAACAACCAATGGAGTAGCCATATCCAGAGATTGTAAATTTAGAGAGCTTTATAGAGAATACCTTGTTTCATTGGTTAGGGTTAGCTGTTGAATTCACTTTTTGCACTCCAAATCTTTGAAATCTCATCTCAGGTGCTCTTCTCCTTGTTCTCTCTAAATGCAAAGTGATTCGAATGTTGAGTGAGTGACCTTTTATGCTCTACAAAACCTAATTCATCATTGTAATAATTTTTTTCCCCAATTCATCTGGTTACTCTGTTTCTGAATATAGTCAATCTTCAATTGCTCCGCAATAAATTGAATTAGATTTTTTTCTTCTGAAATTTTCTTCAACATATCTGCAATGGGATTCTTTATCTTCATTCATCGTGCCACATTTAGGCACCCACTTACTAGCAAGGGGAATTAGATTTTCAATGCAACTCCCCCTAAGCCAGAGCTCATATTTTAATTCCCAAAAGAAATATCAGCACTAGATTCTAGTGCGGACCCATCACCATCATTCATTGCACCTTTCTTCACCCATGTTTTGTTCATTTCATTCTAGATCTCATTCAAATCTGCTTTTCCCTTGCCTTTATCTTGTTTTTGCACATTCTAGTTTCTGTTTACTGGACATTTTCTATCATCATTCCTACTTCTGTAGAATCTTGCAATATGACTAGATCTATTGCAATTAAAGCACACAACATTCCTTTGCTCATTTACTTGATTTCCTCTTGATCTACACTGATTAGCCATGTGTCCAAATCTATTGCATGCAAAACATTTCCCATTGAAGGAATTGACATTTCCTCTGCTGTTAGAGTTATTCATCATCATACTTTTGCATTCATTTGATCTACGACCATACCTTTTACAATTGAAGCATTGACCAGGGAAGGATGGACCACTTTGATTCACTTTACTTCTACAGTGAGTAGCTCTATGACCAAAATTATTGCAATTGAAATAATTTCCATTGAAAGATGGATACCTTTGAGCATTAGGTTGTCTTATCGGAGGCCTTCTAGGGTTCCTTCTTGGATTTCTTCTTTCAGGATTTCTTTGACTGGATCCAAAGCTTTCACCTTTCTCATATCCTAGACCATGCTTATCATCTGTCTTCTTCTAACTATCAAGAAGCACCTCAAGTTTAGCTGAGCTTATCTTGAACTTCTCTTTGTATTCATTTATAGCTTCTAGGTCATGTTTGAGAATAACAATTTGCCTTTCAAGTTGTTCCTTATTATACCTGGTTTCTTGAAGATCATACTCTAGATGGCCAATTATTTTGTCTAATCTACAGCACTCTTTTGTTCTTTCTTTTAGATATTGGTTTAGGTTTTCTTTAGTCTTCTTCCTTTCCTCAATTTCCTTGGTTAGCCTCATCACCCTAGATTCCATCTCATGTTTTAGGACAACAACTTCTCTTGCCATCTTTTCACATTCTATTGTCTTCTCCTTCAGAGTCTCTTCCATGCCATTGTCTTCATTCTAATTTGCTAACCACAGAAGTAGCTCCCTCCTCTTTTCCATGGATTTGCTCAGTTGCCCTTTTAAAGTTTGAATGAAATCTTTAACATCTTTAAGATTCTCTTGTAGTTCTTTGACTTCTTCTCTGGAGTGATCAAGATCTTCTAAAGGAACTTTAAGTTGTTCATTGATGCCATTAGAATACCTAAGTGAACCCATTGAAACACCTTCCTAGATCTTCCTCAAGATGTTAAACTTCTTCCAAGGAACCTAGCTCTAATACAAATTGTTGAAAGTAAGGAACATTGAGAGGGGGGTGAATCAATGTTCTACAATAATTACTATTATATTCCTTTATCAATTTACCACATACATTCAAAAGAAAGAAGCATGAAATTAAGAACAGAAACAACAAGATCATCACACATGAACACTAGGTTTTTTACGTGGAAACCCAGTTAAGGGAAAAACCACGTTGGGGGTTAACCCACAAGATTTTATACCATGTTAAAAGTATTACAAAATGGGAAGGCACATGCTTTCAGGCGCACTACCCAGAGGTTACTACCTACAAGATCAATTACAAGAGTTCACTAAAATGCTTGAACTGAAGAATAGCATCTAACAATGCAAGATTACAATTCCGGTTAGGCTCAATATATTGACTTCACACACTTCATCTCTCACTGCTCTATTTTACTGTTCTACCCTGATCCAAAGCTTAGATCTCCTTGCTTCACACTTAATTATGCCACTCTTTGCACCTCTCTATTCATATTCTCACATTCATACTACAAAATGCTCAAACCCATCAATTATATATATCCGCAACATGAAATTTCATCAACTGTAGTCAGCCTCAAGAAAACTTAGAAACTTTTTCAAGATACCTGTTATGTCCACTAAATTCATCTACAAACATCAATACAGACCAAAACCTATGTATTCAAGTCACCACACATGTTGGCCAATACCACTGGATCTCATAAATTGCTCAACCAATCAGTTCTCTTAGTCTGCACAAGCATTAGACACCAGGTCAGCCTGTTCTTCACAGGACTAAATTGTCTAACCAAAACCTGATACTCATATGCTTGTAACATTCAATCTCTTCATCACCGAAGGCTAGAACTTTGGATTTAGGTAGCCCTAACATCCCTTAACATTCCCTCAGATCCGTAGCACAATATGATTGCCTGTAGAGAAATGCAGACCAAGATGTTGAACCCTGTCATATCCTCTGTTCCTATCTATCTGGACTCAGACAAATCTGCACTTTGACTTCCAGTATGATCAAATGATACAATGCAGATGTGTAACATAGATTCAATTGCCATCAATGACAACACTTGACATGCCTAGCAGTGTCTCTTGCCAACACATCATAGACGTAGTGCACTGTCATTCTAATATGGTGTAGGTTTAAAGGTCCATCACAACACCAAGGAAATGAGTGGGGGAATTACAATGGAGACTCAACCACTTAATATAAATCATGTCAGTCTCTTGAAATTAGAAGGCATACATCATATAAGGAGTGTGCGGCTAGAGTGAAAGAGGCGTAGCCTCTAAAGAACAGAAGACTTTGTCATACCTAAATCAAGGCACAAGTTAAAATCATGGAGCGGCCTCTAAAAAGAGAAGACAACCATTCCGAGACAGTATGGTCCTTTCGAGACATTGGCATAGTCTTTTAAAAACAACATATAAACCCACTTGGGTTTTCAAAAAACTACAAACTTAGATACATGTAAAATAATGAGTTCAAGTTCATACAAGAGAAGTACTTAGGGAAGTGGAGGAAATAGAATGTTACAGCCATGGCTTTCAATGAAGAGAATGCACATAAAGGTCTACAATTTCATTCTTAGAAGTGCAAGGCTGGACATGACCTCTCAAAATATGTTTATCAAGCTGCAGTAAAAGGAATAACGAGAAGTGGATGCAGAGTAGGACCATAAACTTACCTTTATTTCAAGAAGCACCTTAACACTGCAAGGTTTTAGCCATCTTGTTGTCTTTATGATAGCTCAACCCAGCCATGGCAACCTCAGTCTAAATACAAGGTAAGGAATGACAGTGAAAAATACAAACAAGTCTATTAGTAATGGCTACAGCCACAGCTAAAAGCCCAAAGAAACATGTGATAAGTAAAAATAGTTCAATATATGACAAACAGAGGGTCTTACCTTTGTTTTCCTGCAAGATTTTCCAATGAAATGTGATCAGAAACAATGAAAATACATGGGGACAAGCTCCAAACCCTAGCATCAGTAGCGGTGGAGGCAGAGCCTCATTCTCATCAAAATAAAATTACAAGTAATGCGAGAAGATAGGGCTTCAAAGGAATTTGGTGTGCCCTAATTTGAATGTGAATTTTTATCACATTGAATTGTGTTTTCATTTGCATAACTAAATCCATCATGGATTTCTATCCACCTTGAGGGTGCCTAGTCAAATAACTTAGGTTGTGAAATGCATTAGGTCCCTTTCACATGTTTTGGTGCCTCAATCACATTTTGCCTTCAAAATCCATTTAAGTCCCCTTGGGGATAGGTCACATGCAGCTTACAAAAAACATTTGAAAGACAAGTCAACATCCAATATGCCTTAGTATATTTTGCAGGCCAGAAGGAAAATAAGCCTTGTGGGCTTTTATTTTTTGTAAAACCATATAGACCCAAAGGAGGCTTTTTGTTTTCTTCAAAACATTTAATAAGGCCTTCATATTTTTATGATTTTATCAGAAATCAAATGCCAAATGGAAGGTAATATACTTGGCAAAATAAAAAAAATAAAAGCCTTGTATTATTTTTGTAAAAGAAAATCAAATCGGAACTAGATTGGGCAAATTAGAGAAATAAAATTGCAAACCTAGTGTAAGACAAATATTAAAGCAATATTCTTTATAAATTGCTTTTAATATTTTGTTATTATATGCAATTAAAACAATAAAGCAAATCAAGTTTCCTTTTTCAGATTTGCTTTATTTTGAGGCAGATGAGGACAAAAAATTGAGATTTCTGAGTAGACAAAGTAGATTTTTGGTGGGGTCAATCTCAAGTATGATTTTGGAAGCTTTCATATACAGATTGGAGGTGCTTTGAAGGCTTTATTTTTGGCTTTTTAGTGGATCTTGGTAATGAATAAAGATTCTATTTTTAGGGGCTTTTTTCCATCTTTCAAGGGGAGATCATTTTCACAGGATATATGGTAGAGAGATACTTCTTTTTGAGAAGTTCCAGTTCCAATTTTTGGCAGAATGGAGTAGAGATCAGAGTTTAGGATATCAAAGTCTTCCTCTCACACTGAGAGTGTTGTATTGTAGTTCATTTACTCATTATTCCTTCAATCTATAGAGAAGTAGTTTTCCTTCACTTTTGCCTTACCTTCACAAAGTTAATTTGATATTGCACTGTGATAAGTATTTATCCTCTATCTTGTCTTGATTTTGTGATAGTTATGCAATTATTTTTCTTGGTTCAGGTTGCATGTCATGTTTTGATTGAAGCTTCATGTGAACTATTTATGAATTAGGTAAAATCAAAGTGTTGTGAAGATTGAAGTTCTGTAGTTTGTTTGTGAGTAAGATTTGATAGGAGTTTAGTTTTGGTGCATCGCCTTAGAGGTTAATTCTAGTTATTTATTTCAGTACACCTCTCTCATCCCTTTTCCCCTACAAGTTAATTAGATTAGAAAAAATCATAAGGAGAACTAGCTCACTCTAGAGATTCACTCTCACTATAGGTCACCCACAATCTAAGACTGTTTCCATGTTTCAATAGATAGCTAAGTCTTCTGTAAGCTTAGCATAGGGTGCATATTTGATTGATAATAGATACACTAATCCTATTTTGGTAATTGAAAGTTCTGTTTAGGAAAAAGGTTTTCCACCCTCCAAGAAAGAGAGGGAGAGCATCATCAGAGAGAGGTGAATAGACGTATGGAAAGAACAAGTAGTTTCCATCTAAGCCTTGAGTTGCATAGTTTAGTGAGCCCTATTAAGTTTGGTAAGTTTATTTGTACTTTTGGCCTTAGTTGTTTTTCGATTAGACAATAGTCAATTTGATGTCCATAATCCTCTATCATAGATTTTGTCAAAAACCCTAGAAGGGTTAGTCATCTATTAACAAGATGTAGATGATAGTTCACATTTTTCCTGATATAGTTATATTCAAGAGTGAATACATGTGTTTGGTTGTCTATTTTTTCTACATTGTGAGACAGAGAGGGGGCGAATCTTGTATCTCGTTAAATCTTTTGAAACAATGTAGAGTATACATTGTGTATGTTTTGTTTATGATGTATATATATATTTATTAAATTTGATATTTAATAAGAGCTATTGAGATAGGTCAAAGACTTCTTAATGAAAGAGGTTATGAGTTAATGTTTTGTTTTTTATTACATAAGGCAGCTAAACAAGGGGCCGAACCCTTAACAGAAATAGAAAGGCCTGAAGACAAAACAGGGCCTTAAACCAGAAACAGCATATACCACTAGTACATAATGCCAGCAAAACCAGCAAAACAAGCCACTAAAACTAAAGCCAAAAAATAGAGTATCAGCAGTAAAATAAAAAAGACAGAGGAGACAACAGGTCTCCTTACTAGACCATAGAGTTAATAATAGCATCCACTTTTTCAACCAAATCATCACTATCAGTATTGACAGTAACCCCCAAATTCTTCAGCACAGAGAGGTTGAGGAGAATAGAGGTCCTGAGCACAATGGAGAAAAACTGTTCCAACTTCATAATGCGGACCCGCAGACCTACAAGATCAGCCCCCAGACCATCATCAGTCTCCATAGCATCCTTAGCTTCTTCCACAAACATATCACCCACTATGTCAGCATGTCCAGCAGAGTCAGCAGTTTCCTCCCCTGTATCATGTGTTTCCTGCTTGTCTTCATCATCACCTGAAATGTCCTGAATCTCCACATCCCTGTCATCCTCCCCCCAGGTGGATTCATTCGAGATGCTCTCAGAATAGTCAATGAACTTGGCAGAGGGAGCCAACTTGCCAGCAATATGCCCAGACTGCCGAACACCAGAAGAAAACCCTTCCCCACCAACCTTCATAGAGGAATCCCTTCGCTGTCCCACCGGGGTCCTACCAAGGGTTTTAGGGGTCCCAACCACTGCATTCCCAGTACCCATTTCACTAGTAACCTTCCTCTTTTTACCCTTCTTAGAGGTAGTCGGGCCCGGGGAATCGACAGGATTAGCCACAGGAGTGCAAACTTCAGTAGTTTTGATAGGAACAGGGGAGGGCCCGGGTTCATCAACATCAGGAATATCCTTAGGGTTAGAGGAGGGCTCGTCATCCCCACTAGTGGCTGGAATGGATTTAGAGGGCTCGAGGGCAAGATAATGATTATACAAACAGAGAATAAGGCCCTGGTGGAGAGGGATAGGCTTCAGAGTAGGGTTTTTAGCTAGTTTCGCCTAAACCCTAAGGATAGAATGCTCCAGGGAAGAAAGCAAATAAAACAGAAAACTAATTTTAGCATTGCGACGGAAATGATTTAACAGGGAGAGATGGCAGTTATAAAACCTGGTAAAGCACCCCTCCAGGGTAACATATTTCATGAGGATAAAACATATAGCGTCCCATGGCTCCGGCAACTTGGCTCTGTCAAAACTACCCTGGTAAGGGACCAATTCTTCACCATCTCTGAGGAAAAGCTGCTGGCTGGAGAGGTCTGCAATTTTTGTTTTGCATTGCAGCTTCAAGCCCTGGGTAGACATACCGGTGGCCATAGCTATTACGCGTTCAAAAACTTCAAATCTGATGCCACCCACCGAAACCCATCGATTCTGCCAAGACTGCGCAAATTGTTTATAAAGAGCTTCATTGTAACCATTAAGCCTCTCCAAATAGGGGCTAATTCCACCCTCCTTGCAGTAATACCAAGCAACCAAATTGTCCCTAAATTCACAGCACGAGACGGGTTCAGTTCTAATTCTGTCGCCCCCCATAGCGGTATTACAGCGCATTCCACAGAGACCCCTAGACTCCTCAGTTGTCTTAACAGGAGAATTACTATCATTAACAAGGCAGATAATGTGGGTAATAACATCACACACAATCTCATAATAATGGGAGGCCTTACAGACACCAATCCCATGCTTAACCATAATTACTCGGCACAAGCCATGATGATCTGGCCATCCGTGATGAGAAAGAGGAGTGGATTTGACAGTAGAAAAAGTACAAGGGGATGCGTACTTCAAGGGACACGTCAGCCCCTTCCCAAGGAACTGACAGTATGAGCTATCTTTCAAACACATCAACCACATCAAGACCCGGCCACGTCTTTAAGAATAAGATTCTTAATATTCGAAGGAAGGTGATCAAATTGGTGCCAAACCCTCCAATTTGAATATCGCTATCTGAGTTCAGCACAAGCGTCCGCCACGCCATTGCCCTCACGGTAAATATGTGAGATATGCACATTAATAAACCTCTACAAGAGAAATTGAATATCTCTGATAATGTCTTTCAACTGAATACCAACATTGGACTTATTAGTTATGGCATCAATGACCATTTTAGAATCTCCCTAAATCTCCAAATTTTGAATACAAAGAGATATGGCCAATTTAAGCCCCCAAAGAAGAGCCATAGCCTCAGCATAGTTATTGCTGTGACAGACCAGACCTCTAGTATAGACAGCAAACATCCACCCTTTATCATCACGGATGATCCCTCCCCCACTAGCTGTACCAGCAAGCTTAGAGGCCCCATCAAAATTGAGCTTCATCCAGTTAGAAATCAGAGGCTGCCATTTAGTATTAAGTCTCTGCAACAATTTAGTATTGTTGTAAGCTAGAATATGGTTGAGAACCTTCTAGTTTACCACAATTTGTTCTTCCTCCTAAGTCAGAGGTTTCTCCGCAGAGCGGATATGGGCCGAAGTAACACTCTCCAAAAGAGTCTTAATGAAAGTATGAGAGACCTAAGAGACCTCTCGAGCAGTATCCCTAAAAATCTGATGGTTGTGCTCTTTCCACAAAGTCCAACTCAAACACGGCAGAGACTGATTCCATAACTCAACGAGCCAGGGATGGGAGAAGGGAGGATACCAATTGTTAATAACTTCCAGGATATCAGAGTTGCAAGCCCACTGAATACCAAAATTGCTGAGGATAAGGCTCCAAATGTCCTTAGCAAAGTTACAGTGAAAAAATAAATGAGACACTGTTTCCTCCTTTTCACAGCATAGACAGCATCTGTTGACCAAAGTGAAACCTCTCTTCTGCAAATTATCTTGGGTCAGAATTTTGTTATGAACAGAGGCCCACAAGAACATGTTAATTTTCGGGATCAATTTTTGGTTCCAGACTTTTCTCCATATCTCCTTTCTATGAAGCTCAAGGACAATAAGTGATAGGCAGACTTAACAGAGAATCGGCCATTCTTATCTGGCCACCAAAATTGCTCATCTTGACAAGGGAAGAGGGGAATTCTAACTTCCTGAATCAACTTTTGAACCATCTGAGCTTTAGAAGCAAGATCAGGGTGATGGGGGCAGCAATCCAACAAATTCCTCCAGCTCCTGTGACCATTATTGTTTGATATATAATCACTAACTTTATGGCCAAAAAACTAAGTAGCAACGCCAGCAATCTCACCCATATCCCTCTGAGAGATGAGAGCCTTGTCTTTTAGCCAAATATCAGTCCAAAACTTGATGCCCATGCCATTTCCCAACTTCCATCTGATCCCTTGCATGAGTAGATTTCTAGATTTCAACATTTTGTTCCAAATGACCGATCCCTTAGGAAGACCTTCTTGTTGGAGGAAGTTAGACCAATCAATGACATGCAAATATTTGGCTTGCATGATTTCTCCCCAATCTTTCTGATGATGGATCAAATTCCAATTAATTTTAGATAGCAGGGCTTTGTTCATATTATGTATGTTGCGGATATTGAGACCTCCATGGGATTTAGGAAGAAATACTTTATCCCAGCTGACCAGGGACATCTGCTGTTTATCTTCATCTCCCGTCCATAAAAATTTTCTTTGAATCTGTTCCAACTTAGCAGCAAAAGAAGTAGGAATACCTTGCAAGGAGGCCCGAAGAAGCTGCAATTTACCAGCACTGCTGAGGACTTTGCCCTTCCAACCAATCAATTTCCATTGGGTTCTTTCCAAAAGGTTGTTCCAAAAATTTGGGGAAACTTCTTTAACCGTAAAGGGAAGACCCAGATAGATAGCAGGAAGAACATCTTCAGCACAATCAAGGATATGGATGATTTTTTGATGGAGAGAAATGGGAGTATTAAAAAAATACACATTACTCTTTTGGAAATTAATGCTTTGCCCAGAAGCGAGGGCATAAAGGTTTAAAATATTCTTCCATCTCTGAGCTTCAATCACCGAAGAGATGCCAAAAAGAAGGGTATCATCAACAAATTGCTGCACAGACATAGGGGCAAGGGAGGAAGCAGGTTTAATGCCCACAAGATGTTTAGAGACCACGTTAGCTTGAATGAATCTCCCAAGAGCCTCAGCCATGATGATAAACAAGTAAGGAGAAAGGGGATCCCCCTGCTGGAGTCCACACGAGGAGGAGAAAAAACCCCGAGGAATCCCATTAACCAATATAGAAAATTTGGCGGAAGAGACAGCCGTCTAGATAAGGAGATGAATTTTGTCATTAAACCCAAATTTTCTAAGGACTTGAAATAGAAAATCCCATGAGACCCTATCATAGGCTTTAGAGATATCCAACTTAAGGGCCATACCCAGAATTCTACTCTTCTCCATGGAATGAATAGTTTCATGGGTGGAGATCACAACATCCAAAATTTGGCACCCAAGAACGAAACCTTTTTGAGAAGGAGAGATGATTTTGTCAAGAAAAGGTTGAAGTCTCATGACAAGGACTTTGGTACAAAGCTTATAGACAGTATTACACAAGCTGATAGGTCAAAAATCAGAAAGATTGGTAGGTTTCAACTTTTTAGGGACAAGGACAATAAAGGTGTTGTTGAGCTACTTTAAGAGCTTACCAGTTTTAAAAAAATCCCAAACCACAGCAGTGAGATCAGCCCCCACAATATCCCAGTACTCCTGAAAAAAGATAGGAGGGAAGCCATCCGGATCCAGAGCTTTAAAAGAACCCATAAAGAATAAAATAGCATGAACCTCCTCCTCAGAAATAGGCCTCAGCATTTCCAGATTGTCGTCCTCAGTTAGGATAGAGGAAATATTGTCAATAAACTGCTTAGTAGCCCTGTCATTATCAACACCAGTGGCCTATTCAGTCAACAAGTTCTGAAAAAATAACATAGCTTGTTCCCCAATCTCATTGTGCTTAGTGATAACATCCCCATTGTCCAAACACAGTTTTGTGATGGAGTTAGCCTTCCTATGTTTCATGGCAGAAATATGAAAAAAAGCAGTATTGCGATCTCCCTCCTTAAGCCACTGAACCCGGGATTTTTGCTTCCAAAAGACCTCTTCACGGCCCATAAGATTCTTCCATTCTGAAATCAGATCATGTTCTTGCTTAGAAGTATCCTCAAAAACATCACCTTGAGCAATCCGCTACTGAATATCCTCAAGTTTTCCAGCTAAAGATTTCTTCTGCCAAAACACATGACCAAAACTCAGTCTATTCCATCCATAAACCTCCTGTTTAATATGCAGCAGCTTCTTAACTAATCTGAACATAGGAGTACCCTGGATAGGAATTTGCCACCATTGGGTCACTGGTTGCCTGAAATCCTTATGCTTAATCCACATAGCTTCAAATCTGAAAGGGAAAGGACCCCGATGACAAGAACCATGCCAATGGAGGAAAATAGGGCAGTGATCAGATATGGTTCGCCTGTAATTGCATATTATGATGATTGTCCTAGTTACTCGATATAAGAACCTTGTCTAATTTAACCTAGATCAAATGGTCCCCACGTCTCCTATTGGACCAGGTAAAAATCTGATTTTGAAGCTCCACATCAAGTAGTCCCCAATTATTAATAAACTCAGCAAAATCAAACATGTTGTTAGAGTAATCAATGTTCCCACCATATTTCTCAGAGGGATACAAAGGAGTATTGAAGTCACTAGCCAACATCCATTTGGAACACGGAGACTTGGTCAGGGTATTACTCAAATCAGTCCATAAAGACTGTCTCTGAGCTCTGGTGTTAGGAGCATAAATATTGATGAGATACCAGTTGAAGGAGGGTAAGGAGAAATTGGTAACCAAGAAATGCTTGTCAGAAGCCACAAAGGAACCCTAAAATTTCATACTGTTCCACATAGTAACAATCCCACCAGAAGCCCCAATAGCAGGACTAATACAAAACTCGGCCTTAGGCCAAATGTAATTAGCAATTTTCTTAAAGTTTTCCTCAGTCATCTTGACCTCTTGCAGGAGCAAAATGTCTAACTTATTATCCAAAATACAGTTTTTAACCTCGAACTGTTTTGAAGGGCTATTGAAACCCCTCAGATTCCAGGATAGGATCCTCATTTTAAGGGTTTGAGGGAGGAGACCTCTAGAGTTTTCTTCTTACCACTGGCAATTTCCTTAGCAATCTCTCTTTGCCAAGTTTCCCGAAGGGTTCGTCTCCCTTGTTTTGAGTCAGTGCCAACATCAGCAGTCTTCTTACCTTTACGAGTCTTCCTCTTAGGGGTAATCCAGCATTCAGGATCATTCTCGCTACCACTTGGGCCAATGTCAACTGTCAGGGAAGGATCGGCAATATGATCATCTACTTCCCGCACAGGGTTCCTGGTTGACTCAAGGTCATTAGCATCTAAGGGAACAGCAGAGGAAGCCTGTAGATCAAGGGCTATATCATCTTCAACAACCTCATTGATCAAACGATCCTGTATTTCGCCCTCCTCACATCCAGAAGAATTATGTCAGACCGTCTAACTAACCGTGTCAAAAGCCTCATTCTAACAACCTATTTCTAGAAGCTGTTCAGCATTCTCCTCCAGGAAAGTAGTATCCTTATGAGTCGCAGCTGTCGGGCTTGTCTTGTCCTTAGCCTGTTCAGGATGGTCTTCTGGGAAAGCATTTTCTGCATTACCCCCCATTCCCTGATGGTCAGGGGTAACAGCTATTTCTAAGTGGTCCTCAACCTCATTATGGGATTCAGTCTGCCAACCCGTTTGCTTAGTTTTACATTGAGTCATTATGTGGCCCTTCTTCTTGCATATTTGACAGAAGGTGGTGGCGTTTTCATAAAGGATTGGCTGAGTCCATACCCCATATTTAGAGTTTAACACAATGGACACAGTAAGGGTTTGGTTTATCTCCACATTGACACAAAAACAAGCAAAAACATAGCGGGATTGAGTATGGGTAGTATGGTCCATAGTAACAAATTGGCCAAAAGAGTTACCAATAGCAGAAAAAGATTTCATCCCAGAATTCTAAGGGAAACCTAGGTAAGCGAACCCAAACAGGAGCAGATTTATTAAGATTTGAGCTAGGGTCAAACCCAGGTTTCCATTGGCATAACGCAAGCGAGTGCGACCCATAAAGCCAGGGTCCCCCAGCAAGAGTAGCAATCATATCCTCCCTATTGGTAAATTTAAACAGGAATACTCCTCTTGCCATAGCAATGACCGAAACACTACGCTTAACTCTCCACCGAGAGGAAACCCATTTACGGACCATCTCAATGTTGGGACGGAAGGAAAAGAATTTACCTACCAGAGCAAGATCCTTGTTTGCCACGATTTCTTCAACCAGACCATCTGGAATAACCAGAGTCGTGCCATCTGCAGAAACTTTCTGGACAGGCATACCCGCCATGCATTTAGAAGACCCCAGCGGTTCCCCTGTTACCGTTTGTTTCCATCCATTAGACGGAGCGTCTGCCATCACAGCCCCAGAGGTACTGCCCAAGGCAGCCGCCTCCATTGGCACTGAAAGCAGTCAAAGCAAAAAACCCTAGAAAACCCTAAACAACCATGGATAGCATAGTGCAAAAGTTGTAACCATATACGATATTTAATAAAGGATCTGAGTTAATGTTTTGTTACTACTGTGTGGTACGTGGTCTTTTGATCTCCTTCATACTCTCAACTATTTAAGGAGAATGGAGTGTCTTTTTGACCGAGTCATGAGAGGTCTTTAATAACCATCATCTCCATACTACAAGCTATCATGTAGAATCATGATGGAGGATTTAATATTAGATGATGGCATGTAGTTGGGGAGATAGTGTGCTCTATTTTACAACCGTAGGAGCTCTCTGCATATAGGATGTTACTATGGGAAAGAAAGAGTATAGTGGAATTCAAACTAAGGAAGGATGAGAGTAGTGGAGCCTGGTTGATCATCGTTTACATAGGTTCTTCATTCTTTTTATGTTAGTTTTATTAAGTAGAGAATACTGTGTTTTGATATCGGCCTCGCAAAACTATCTATTAATGTTAAATAATAGATGATAGTAAATCTTTCCTTCTATGTTTATGGGCAATCGAAGATGTGTTTTTATCTTTGAGAACATAAGCTGAGAAGCTATTCTTTTATTGTTGTATAGAAATTGACAACACTAGCATTACTGTGTTTTCTTTAGAAAGATAAGAGATTAGGATTATCTTTGTATTTAGAAGTCGAAGGCTCTATTTATTTATGTGTTTCGATATGATATATATATATATATATATATATATATATATATATATATATATATATATATATATATATATATATATATATATTCTTTATACTTGCTAGTATTAATTCTTGTATTGAAAGACTTTGTCATCTTTGTGTCTTATATTCGAAGACCTAGTTAGCTATGTGTTGGATGACTTAGTTGTCTCTTTATTATAAAAAAAACTAAAAATATAGATGTCTCTATGTCTAGATTCAACAAATTGTTTAGTTATATCTATGCATTTAGAAATAACCGTCAACTTTTATCAACAGTGCATTGACAATATTTGTGCATTTGTAAAATATAGAGCTACATTTATCTATTGATATAGAATACTATTAGCCTCATACTCTTTTATTAGAAGAGATTTGTTTATCATTTTTGGACGAAAGACAACATATCCTGTGTAGGCCAAATGTCAATTAGATAATATAGCCTATGTAGGTTGAATGCCAATTAGACAGTATAGTATGTGTTAGGCTGAAAGGTTTATAATACAGTAATATAACTTATAGTTTCAGATAGAAAAATTTTCTTAGCTGTGTATCGACACTAAGAATTAAAGTGATATGCATAGAGGATTGATTAATCTAGATGTGTCTAAACTCAAACAATGGTCTAATTAATTGCTTTGGATGTCTAAGAGTTATTTTTGTGCTCAGGACATTAGTTAATTATAATGTTGTATTTTTCTCTTAGCTTATTGGAATCTTTATTTAGAAATCATGATGAGCCTCTTAAGATTGTTGTTACACATCTTATAGATGAGACTAGAATATTTTATATAGATGTCCTTTATCTCTTAACTCATTTGACTTTGTTGTTTTTCAAATGAAGACTTTGGGAAATATTGTTCCTTACTCTGAAGAGTATAAGATGATTGAGATATCATTAGGAATATTTAAACTATGTTATATATTTATATATTGACCAATATGTTTATTCATCTGAATTGTGTATTTCTATGATGTTCTATCATTCTTAATATTTCTATATCAATGAATGAAGTATGACCACTACTTCAAAGACATCATTTCTTAGATATCCTTTATCAAATTAAAAGATTAAAAATTTTCAAGGATATATTCTTTTTCTAAAGTCTATTATGACTTATTTTTTAGAAAAGATAAAACTTGAGAACTATATGTGAAAGGTGGAATTGATCAAATGACTAGGTAGTCAAGATTCGATGAGTGGACACCTTATTCTTGCAATATTATTGTTATAATTTAATTAGTTTTTAAGGGTATTTGTTATTGCAAAATATTGGATTAGATAAGTTGAGAACCCTAGATTTTATGTAAAGGGATTAGAATTCTTTAACTCTGAAGACATTTATAATATTGTATAGTCTAGTGTGTTGTTTGGTTGACAGATGAAAGAGTCAAGAAACCATAGATCTTGACATTATTAAATGACTAAGAAACACTTTGTTGTTAGAAAGTCAATATTAGTTATATGTATACCAAGTTTGGTTATCATTGAGTAGAGAGTAAATGACAGAAGGTCATAGACCTTAATAAATTGTGGATATGCAATAAGGTGCTCTCGAGAAAGATAAAGATATCTAAATTTACATATGGTGATTATAACATAGATAAGGAATATTTCTAAGTCAGATGGACTAGAAATTGAGTTTAGATTAGACAAGTACATCTATAGTTATTAGCCGAAATAAATTAAACTATAGGATGAGATAATCTTCAAGTCGAGTTAGAGGTGTTTGAACACAAAACTATGTTTATTGCAAACATTTATTTATATAGAAACTTTGGCCAAAGTGATGCATTTGTCTCTACTTGCATTAGTCGATTCATAGTGTCTAGATGGCATAACTGGTCAGTATGATCATACTTAGCTAGAAGGTTGTCTAGAGTCATACATGGTTGATTAAGTTACATAGGACACAACACTAGGAAATAGATGGCAACTTGCTAGATCCACGTGTCTATTCTCTTCGTGAAGGGTAGGGCCACTTCCAAGAAAGAAGATGAGTGAGGGACTGCTGATTTGTGGTTGAAGGTAAAGGACTCGGATGATGCTCTCCCTCTATAGCAGAAGACTCACCAAGATTTGACCAACAATTATCAAGATTCCAGAGATAGCACTATTTATATAAAGTTTCATGATATGATTATGATGTAAAATTACGTTTTTTCCAAGAGCAATGTATGTGTAATTATAAAGTGAAATGTTATCTCTACAAGTTATCTTTGAATATAATGAATTTCAAGGTTGAAAAATATTCAAAAAAGATGTACTTTTATTTATTGATGTTTATCAAATGATTAAAATAATATATTCCATTATTGTACTTCATGTTCTTTACTTTCCTAGTAAATTGTGTGTGTAAATCTGAGTAATATGAGAAGGCATGTTACATTCTAAGAAAACATTCTTTACAGCTAGAATATGTCAAAATTACATTTTGTTCGATAAAAAACTACTTTCATACATCAAAACTGCCTGTGACATTTTCTTCAAAACTGCTTAAATCTAGTTGAAAACCACCTTGTACAAAAAATATGGTTTTGACGGTGAATATTATATGAATATTCCTTGTAGGAGGGTGGTGGTGATTGGGCCAATCACTAGTGGCATTATTGGTGGTCATTGATGGAGGCAATAGTGGTTGTATTATCTCCCTAGTGTGGGTTGCACGATGGCACTACCGAGTAGATGGCTATGTAGTGGCATTGTGTAAGTGAAACATGTGGTGGTGCACTAGAAATGCCACCACTATAATACTCTATGTGTATAATGCATAGTATATATATCAATCCATCTATCCATCCCATTGTTGCCCGCATGGCCAACAACACTAGCCAATCATCCAATCAATCCATCATCAATTTTTAGCTTGACAGGGGAAACAACCTTGTTTATATTTTTATCTTTTGTGCATGCTTTCTTTCTTGTATGTGTTTATCATTTTATCTTGAATTTGTATCAGTCCTTGTAGCATATCATCACCACAACATCATGGTCTTCCATGTCATGGTACCTAATGGCAATATGTTTGCTTGTGACCTTTTATCTTTCTGAGTCAATTCTTTATGCACGAGACACATCATCACCCCTTGGTGTATAATGTCTAGTAGTATATCAAACTATATGATTGCTCACCCAATGTGGCATAACCTATCATTCCTCCATTTCATCCATCACTTATATTTCCTCCATCTCCTTAACTAATCCATTTCATCTATTTTGAGAGCATACCTTGGTTTTTCTAACCTGCCTATCCTCTCAAGGGGGCATACCATCACTCCATTATTCCTCCTCGTCACTCATCTAAGTGGCTGAGGCATCCCTTTCTAACCCAATGCTATGTTTTAATCTTCTTTAAAATGATGTTACTTCCCTTGGTCGCAACACCACTTCAAAAAGGCGAAAAATGTAGACACCTAAAACTAACCATGTCTCATCGACATATCACTTTTGACACCTTGTCAACATCATCTTGGGACACCTTTTCGACATTACTTTGTGATACCTTTTGACATCCTTCATCCTAAGACTATTCCCTTTATTCCAAATTAATTAAATAAATCAAATTTATTTAATTAATTAATCCCTTATCCTTGATTAATTAAATAGATCATATTTATTTAATTAATTTATCCATTTATTCCTCTTAGATAAATTAATTAAATAAATCCTCACATAATCCCTCTCTAACAATTAATTAAATAATTTTTATTATTTAATTAATTGTCTTGCCACATGTCCTTATCCTCACTATCTCACAAAAAGACAAAAAAAGTCTACTCGCCTCTAAATCTCCACCCTTCATTTCAAACTTACCTTTTAATCTCTACCATTCACAAAAAGATGCCCTAGGATTCAATCTTAGCAATTGATCATATCCTCAACATTTAATCATATCCATTGATTCCACCTCTTTCTTCCATTTGACCTCTCCACCTCTCATTCTTACACTACAACAGAACAGACAATTAGAGCCTAAAATAGTGCTGGAATTTAGTGCAATTGAGCTCAGGAATTGGTCACTTTGTCTGACACCAAACTTGGTGCCATTTTGCATGCTTACTTTGGTGCTGGATTTAGCACCGACTTTAGTACCAAAAAGCAATAGACAAATTTGGCGCCAAATTTGACACCCAATTTGGCTTCCAATTTTACTTTTGGTTTTGCTTCTAGGTTTGCTTCTTGTTTTGCTTCCATTTTTGCTTCTAGTGTTGTTTCTGATTTTGCTTCCAAATTTGCTTCTAATTTAACACTAGATTTGGCACCCAATTTGGCTTCCAATTTGGCTTCTGATTTTTCTTCTAGTTTTGCTTCTTGTGTTGCTTCCAAGATTGCTTCTAGTTTTGCTTCTGGTTTTGCTTCCGGGTTTTCTTTTGGTTTTGCTTCAATTTTTGCTTCTGATTTTGCTTCCAATTTAGTCCCAGATTTGGCACCCAATTTGGCTTCCAGTTTGGCTTCCAATTTTGCTTCTAGTTTTTCTTCTTGTGTTGCTTCTAGTTTTTCTTCTAGTTTTGTTTCAATTTTTGCTTCCTATTTTGCTTCTGATTTTTCTTCCAAATTTGTTTCCAATTTAGCATCAGATTTGGCTTCCAGTTTGGCTTCCAATTTTGCTTCTGGTTTGGCTTCTTGTGTTGGTTCCAGGTTTGCTTTCAGTTTTACTTCCAATTTTGCTTCTAGGTTTGCTTCTAGTTTTTCTTCCGATTTTGCTTCCAGGTTTGCTTCCATTTTTGCTTCTAGATTTGCTTCCATTTTTGCTTCTAGGTTTACTTCTAGTTTTGCTTCTAATTTAGCACCAGATTTGGCACCCAATTTAGCTTCTAGTTTTTCTTCCATGCCTGCTCCCATTTTTGCTTCTAGTTTTGCTCTCAGTCATGCTTTGTATTTTTCTTCTTGTATGGCGTCAAAAATAGCTTTTTTTTGGCTTCCTAATTGATGCCAAGTTTTGCTTCTATAATGACCTCCTTTGTTGCTTTGGGTTTTGCTTCCAATTTAATAAGATAATTATATAAAAAAACAAGATAATTATTATAACATGATCATCATCTATAATTAAAACAAGTGAGTCAAATATCTATAATTTAATTGAATTTTACAACATTCATCCTAAGCAGTAAATTAAAATCATCATACATAATAAATATCCATCCAAAAATCATCAACCACTTTCAATATATATAAATTGACAAGTCAATACTAATAAGATCATCATCATATATAACTAAAATAAGTGAAAGTCAAATATGCCAGTAGATCAATAACATGTCAAAATGATACATGTCCAGTAGTCGACATAAGTCAAAATGATACATGTACAAATGATATAAGTAAAAATAATAAATTATGTAACTCAAAATGATACAAGTCAAGATGATACATGTCCAAATGATATAAGTCAAATTGATACATGTGAAAATGATACAACTTCAAATAATATGGTACTGCAAGCCATGAAAATGATACATATGATAGTAACCATGAAAAGAGGCATCATAACGATATATCAACAATGATCCATGATGCAATCTATATGATCATGAATGTCACTGGCTACTACCAACAACTACCTCATCATCATCACCACCATCGTGATCATCATCATCATCATCATCGTCATCATCATCATCATCATTGGCCTCATCTTCTATATCTATATCATCATCATCCTCTGCCATGTGATCTGCACCAGAACCAATATAATCTAGATCTATATCATTAGGATCATCTTCATCTTCTGGAAGACCTGTGTTCTATAAAAAAAACATTTAATATGAAAAGTTATTATCTATTTCATGTAATAATTTAATTTTCTATTATATATATAATATTCCAACATATGAAATGAAACCATAATGATATTACATCATATCAAAGTGCACATACCATAATAAAATTTCAAAAAAGTTACAGCTAATATGTCATTCCAACATGATGTAAAACATGCAACAATTCTAAAAATGTTACTAAAGATCATAAAAAAAATTGTTATACAATTTAACTATCAACTGTAAATTCTATTACATAACCTTAAGTGCCACAAATTGTGTGGTCAATGTATGTTCTTATTCACTATTAATCTAATAACATGCATTAGATAGAAACATTAAAGAGTTTTTAAGTAGCAGTTGATTAAATTCTCTTACATGTCATTAATGAGTTCACAGTTTTTTTTCAATAATTATTTATCTTAATGTTCATGAGTAACCTTAAGATAAAGGTCTAATAGTTGTTCCATGGGGTATGTTTAACAAACCAAATGTAATTGCCAACTTTTCACCATGTTGGCAGAGAAATAATTCTTTTTCCCATCCTTCCACAACATTAAGTAAATTCTTGAATCTGGAAAATACCTTGCTGCCTTCATCTTCCAAGCCAATTTCTCCAACTTTGCATAGGTCTCCTTTGTCTATGGATGTGATCTATCTCCTACACAAAAAGGAATGTACCATTTTATGCCCTTCAATCCAATTGCATCTGGGTATTTTTTTAATTCCTCTATCTTTCATCAATCTCCTTACCTCACCACACCTGCCCACTTGTGGATAGATGTTTGAGAGAACATAAGTTGTGCATAATTTTTAGGATCCAAATCAAGAAGCAGTGTTGCTATAAATACTCCTAAGCCTATATTGATATGTGATCTGCAGGCACCAAGAAAACACATGCATACAACTAGCACAAATTTAATAGGTATCTCAATGATAAAGTTTAGGGTGTCTTCAAGATAGCCAGCACGAGTAAGGAGGTCAACCATGAACATATATAGAAAGGCCAACGGGGTGGCCGATCTCCTAGTGAATTGAGGGGTTGAGCAATAAATTATCTGAAGAGGAGGAGTTAGACAATTAACTTCTAGGAACACTAAATGGTACCCTTCCATTAGCCTCAAGGGTTCAGTAAAAAACATAGTGGCCCTAGTTAGCAGGTTGTATGGGGAGAAGGATGCTTATCATTTTCAAGAATCCTAAGTCTCATTGCTACATATATTGCTTAAAGAAGGGCCAATTTTAAACTAGGTATTTGTTTTGTCACTCGCTTTGTGCAATGAAATGACGAGAGTCGAGTCTCCTTATATCACTGTAGATTTGCATACAATAACCTCCAATACAATAACACCATACAATGTACACTTAACTTTACAGTACCTTAGCCCAGACATGATGCTATAGAAATCTGAAGGTACCTCCTACTAAAGATGTCATTCCATAGACCAGATACCACTATATAGTATATATCACATCTATAGTAACAATTTCCTTCCAAATGTAGGGTTACAGTCTATGATTAACTTGCATAGACCTTTCTAGTGTTTACAAGATAATTTCTTAGTCAACACCATACTAGTGTCCACAAGATGTTTCCACAGTTAAAATAAGAAATTAATGCTACTTTGCAAACAATAAGCAAGCCTTCAAAGAGCTTAAAGTTTCCATTTACATCCATGCACAATAACTTAATCAACCCTTAGGATTTTATGGACAATGAAACAAAAGGTCCTATATTCCATTTATGAGTCCTCTATCCAAATGATGCAGTGATCACAAGTACATAATATCTACTATTTCGTGGGTAGTGATCAGTCATTCAAACACAGGGAAGTCCATACTAGGATAAATTTGTTCACAAACAGTCTCCAATTTAATAAATACTAGTTTGAAATCACATTTCTAAGTTAGTGCAAGTCGTTACAATGAACTCAAAGGTCTTTCTCATCAAACGAATGTCTTCACAATAGATTGTTCTAGTTACAAGTATAATACAACTATTGCAATGTTACACAACTGTATCCAATTGATAAAACCCATTCTTTCCAAGAGTTAATTGGTAATCAAATACAATCATGTAGTGTTGTTTCAACATTGTATTCCATTGTGGCTTGAGTAATGCAAACCTCATAACCTTGGAGGGAGTGTTGGGGGTAAGTTGACTCAAACCAAGGATCCAAAACCATACCAAAACCCCACATAGGAGTGGCATTATTAATCCCAAGAAGACCTCGCATCCACAATTGAGAGAGTGGACATTTATAGGTGAAATACCAACACCATTAGGGTTTACAACCATGACAAAAAAGATAACCATGAACCAAGCCAAGTTTCCTCAAGACTCATAGTATGTTGTAATGATAGAATTCTAACAATTCTAGCTAGGGTTTGAAACTTCACCTCAAACTATGACCAAATTAATGTAGCTTCCTTCATGATAGAAATCTAAAACACAATAACCAACAGTTTGCCACAGTTTGTAAGTCCCATGATCTTAAGTCTAAACTCTCATATTTAACAATATTTTCCTCATCCAAACCCTTTAGAATAGGCTTTCACAAGACCACATACAGTTACACAAGTTAAAAGAAATGTTTCACCAAAATGGTTAGTGTAATTTTACAAGAATGGATGACAAGGAGCTTTACTTCAAATAAAGGTTAGCTTAGTTGAAGAAGACCAGTTGGTGATTGATTCTTAGTCTCCAACCCAAACAGCAAGACACTCAGCCAACATGATGAGCACACCCAAAGTCTCCCTTTCTCTAAACCACTTACAATCCAACCATCAACCTTCCTTCCTTGACCCCAAGGCAAAAAGAAGAATTCCCCCCCAAAATGGTTCCCCACTCCTTTCTTTTCTCCCTCACATACCCCAAAACCAAGCACATTAAAGACTAGTCCTTCCCAAAGATGTTATGGCAGAGGAGAGTTAATGCCTACTACCAATGATGGCTCCTTCTCAACAAAAAAGAATGTGCATATTAAAATTTAAATGTCCACTATTATATTCCAAAGGTTTGAAATATAACCAACAACATAACTATAATGCATGCCCCCCTTTAAGTCTTATAATAAAAGGTTAGGAAACAAAGACTTGAGATAAACCCTTTGGTTTGTTTACTTAGGATCCCACTTCAAAACTCAATGATAACTACATCCACATGATCAACACGAATGACAAGCGACCTATGAATAACAATCCACTTGAGTCAAAAAGACAAGAAGACCAATAAAAACCAAACACAACAAATAGAGTACAACTATAACTATTTGTCTCAAGTATCACTCTATAACCTCTTCAAAGATTATTGAAACTCAACAGAAGAAATGCAAATTGACATATTAACACAACAATATCCAACTAAGTTATTTAAAGTCAACTATTGATACCTCGTTCTCCATCTAGATTACAAAATTGGTCCACTTTTTTCTTTATAACATTTCCTTTTTTGAATTGCATTGGTTTCCGACCATATTTCTCCTCCTATCAAAACATGGCACATGGACTAGTTAAACTAATTAATATGCAATCATTTACATTTTCCTAGGAAATAAAAAAAATATCATTTAAAATATACTTACAAATGTATAGACCAAGGCCTATAAACCTTTCTGGCCACTGTGATGAGTGGCATGAAGTTTGTCAAGCCTAGCCTTGGAGGTCGTGTCCTGAAACATATACTAATTCAATTTAATTACGCACAAATAAAATTTATAAATTGTTTAATAAATTTGATATAATATTATGAGAAAATTCAAATACCTATGTATGCTCCTCACCGGACTTCCTCCGTGCATCGAACTTCTCATATGCTTTTACAAGCTCTTTCCATACTTCTAGACTTACATCAATTGGCCTTTTTTTGAGCCTTAGCTCAGGAGGGATTTTTTTTTCTCTTCTTTGTTTAGTTGCACCAAAATCTCTTGCAATTTTGAGACATTCATAGCTTTATTTTCTTTACAGACCAACTTGTGCCAAATTCAATCTCCATGTCATGGATAACTGCTTTTTGTAGGTGCATGGGTATCTTTGAGAATGGCAAATGTAGATGGTCTTTGAATCGTTTAAGGCATGATTCCTTCAACCTATTCACAAATGTTTTTCCAACATGTCATTCGGACTTCCCCTAAAACCACATCGTATTCTATCTTGGTATCGTAGCTACCAATGCAAGATGCAAAACATGGGTTGCTGGTCGAAGAAGTCTGTGTCCCAGGAGTGGCTAGGATAGTGGAAGCCTCTACTCCCTATTCGACATTATTAGAGGTTATTGATATTGATTTCCTCTTGGATCTTTTGCTCGATCTAGGACTAGTTGGGGAATCAATTGATTCCCTTTGATACTGTTGATTTGGTTGCAATATTTTAGGGGTTTTACTAGATCATTTTTCTATGTATCTAGCAAGCATTGTCAAGTCCATACCATCCAATTTGTTCACTACCTCTACCCCTAATATGGAAGCCAATGCCTCTTTATCTTTGTTAGTCTCATGTCCCTATATATATATATATATATATATATATATATATATATATATATATATATATATATATATATATATATATATATATATATAATAAATTTCTTCTTTTAAATTTATAAATAGAAAACTAAATACTAAAAATCAAAGAAACAATGGAAACATTTACAAATCTATAAACTAACAGTGAATTACCTCATTGTGGCCAGAGTTTGCTCCCTTCCCTCTATTGGTTGAGATTTTGAGGTGACCTAGGGCAAATTATTTTCATCCAGTCTGTGGGGGCAATCATAGCTAGGTATGAATTAATAGCATGCTTGACCAATCATAGCCAAAAACAAATCCTAACAGCTTGAATTCTGGGTATGATCTACAAAGAGACCTTATTTGACAGGCCTTCCAAAAATGGTAGATGCAAGTTATATTGCAAGAAAGGATAATTAACAACATTGCTACTCCAATTTACCTTAAAACATGAGTACAACATCTTAGAAAAATTTTCTTTGATCTCAAAATTATATCAAAATTGATAAAAACCTAGATCAAGAGTAAATTACTCAACAATTAGAACTTACTTTCTAAAAGGCAAACAAACAAGCTTGATTGAATAGCTGAGGTAGCTAGAAACCCCAAATTTAGTAGCTACCTAAAGTAATTTTTTATCTTCTGGATGTCTAGAACCAAAAATAAATAAAATACAAATTCATGGATCCATTGTAGAAAGTTTTTAGTAACTTCTATTTTCAACCTAATAAAGTCATCGCTTCGCAGCCTACAATTCTTAGAAGGAAACCTAAAAGAGAGGTAGAGTACATTGTGTTGTGGGATTAAATGTATTAACTTGAATTTGTGTTTTTTTTGTGGTATGTTTTAACGTAGGCAGGAATTTAAAAAAAAAAATGATTCATTAGTTGGCTCTAAAGTCAACGTCTCTAACACCGACTTTAGCTCCAACTTTCAGCCCTAAATGTAATCTCTTTGGGTCACCAAAACTGGCACAAAGTGTGCCTAATTTAGCAGCTAGTTGTGCCAAACCAAAATGTTCCTCATGCCAACATGCCGATTAAAAAGCTTATCAACAAAAGCAAGCTAGTCGAACTAAAGTTTTCAAATTACACCGATCTCAAGCGTCATGCCAATGGACACTTTCTTGGGGAGAAACTTATATACTCTCATCGATAAAACAAAAGAACATGTGTTGAGGAGACATGAATGATCAGAGTAAGTCCCTCATATATCTCTGACTGTATGGGTTACTCTGATAAGTAACACCAAAAGAGTTTTCAATGAAAGTCCTACTAATTTGTCCCAATCAACAAAGCAATGCAAGAAACAGGTCAAGGAGACTGATTATATCAGAAAAACATCCCATTCTCTTAGCGTTGACACATGTCAGCTTGATAACAATAGGAATGACTATTATTCATCGGAAGGACACTTGGCGACAACTAAAAGGATTTCTAATAGTTTAGATTGCCTTGATATTGGGTAAACATCATATTGTTCTCCCCAAAATGTTAAGTAAGACAAAAGGCACCTATGCAATATCGATGAGATTACTAAATGTCTTCCCGACTAAATAGGAGAACTAAAGGGATAGTGCGTATCAAAAAGACATTTAGTGAGTCTTGGCGATCAGTTATGAATATATAAACAAAGATGACACCAAATTCAAAAAATATTTTGCATTCATTTCTAGTGATGGACATTAATGGCCATGCGAATGAACATTATATGAACAATTTTGATTGAAAAGGGATTGAACTGAAAGCAATTTTCATAAATAAGAAGCAACAGGGTGAAACTAGTCAGTCCAAAAATAAGAAACAGAAAACTAAAACAAGGTGAGAATTGAAAGAAAAGGAACAAAAATTAAACCAAGACCTAATTGATCAATTGCCTGGCTTAGGGCCAAAATCTAGGAGGTTTGCACAATTGAGGGCTGATGTAGAAAGGTTAGAGGATAAATGCAAACATATAGGAAATTTATATAATCTGTCAAGAAAGATTTGTTGTTCATGTGTGGCTATCTTGATTGGTTTTTGGTTGGAGTGAATTAAATATCCTTTCAAATATTTCATTTTGATTAGTTCCTGCCAAGGATTAAAATCCTATTAAATGATTATTTTGATTAGTTTCCCTCAAAGCCTTATTTAAAGTTTATTTACTTTCTCAAAACTACAAATTAGGAACAACTCACAATCTTATAGCTGCTTCACACCTCTTTGCCATTGTGAAGGTTAAATCAAGTCTGCACCAATCATTAAGGTATACCCATCTAGGTCTAGCAGACCCTGAAGTGAAGCAGATTTAGCCATATCTTCCCTGTGACATTAGCCAAAAGCATTAAGAGAGCTTGGCAACCTCTTGGTGCATAGTTGTTATGTGACTACTGTCATTGTTGTGTATTACAGGATCTAAAGGAGGCCATGGAGAGAGGATGTGGATGGTGTAGAACTAGTAAATTGCAGAGAGGAAAGTGGGTGGAAATAGATATGACAATGGAATCTGCAAATAGAATAGAGGTAAGAAGATCAAGCAACCTCAACTAAAGGAGGAAGGTGTTTGAAAATTAGGATGGCCAAAACATGATATGAATATGTCACATATATGACTAAAGTGTGGTTTTGTGTTGGATAGCATATTCATTGAAATGATATAATTGGTGTACTAAACATTATTTACTATGCTGTGTATTATAGGGGCCAAATGAGGCCATGGCAACATATTGTGTCATATCAAATGAGGACACAATGGATGAAGCGGGACATCAGGTACTCAAATTTTGACTTAACTTATGAAAAAAAGATCTGGTGACATTTTGTGATACATCCATCTTTTTTCATAGTATTATTGAAATTTATAATGTGTTATCCAATCTTGACATAAATTAATGCATGTTGTTGATTATTTTAGATGGAGATTGGAGAAAATGTAGAGCCTGAGCATTCAACTAGCAAAAGAAAAAGATATGTACCTGGATGTGGACCTAAAACTGTTAAATCACGTAGATGATAATGGGTGGAAGAGGATATGACAATGGATCCTACAAACACAACAAATGATTGCACTGAACAAGAGGTTGGTTAGGACTATAGTACATGGGATGAATACTTTGAGAAAATTATTGTTTGTGGATGTTCTATATGTTGTGGAAAGAAAAAATTCAAACGAGCGATTGTACAAAGACATTACATATGTGATGAGCTTCTAGTTAGTAGTATGCCTCCTACAATCAATTCAAATCCAATAGGAATTGTGGTAAGGAATTTTTCAATTTGATATAAATAACATGTATACTTCGTTTAAACATTGTTTTATATTATTTAAATAACTAATTTTTTTCTTAATGGATACTTGCAGGATAAAGTTCTTGGCTTAAAGTTTCTTGGATCACCAAATTCTAGCCTAGAGGGCAATGATCATTCATTAGATGATACATCTAACAAAAATATGTGCCAATATACCAGCTCTGAAGACAAGGAATTGATGAAAACAAGTAACAGAACATGAACCAGTTTAAAGATGCATAATTTGCTTAAAGACAAGGGGAAGGTGGACTACATACCCTATGAGAATGATTATGATGGAGATGATGACTTGCCCCTAATTTTGAGATCAATTTACAAAGAGACATTTGATCATTGACTATATTGCGCTTGGCCTAGTGATCAACAACTACCTAGAGTGTATATTGTGTTTCAATTTTGGGGATACAGCTACATGATACGACCCTCCAATATTCATGGAGCGAATCTAGGCCTCTTTATCATCCAAAATGTACATGTGGGATCTAAACATAGAAACAATTTAGAACAATCCACTAGGAGATTAATGCCATATTATGGTCAATCATATTACAGTGGTGAATGGAAAAGGCTAGTAGAATATAAGCCTAGCATGTTAGCATATGGTCTATATTTGAATATGTATACACATCATCTCCAATTGGAAAGTGGAAAAGAAATGAATAGAGGTCATCTTATGTATATAGATGGACGTGCATACACACACAAAAATATTGCAGGATTTATAAATAGTAGTAAGGGAAGGGACCCTACTGTAAGACCGAAATGTCAATTTGTTGAGGTTATAAATGATAAAGATGGAGATATGCAAAGAGAGGTTGATAGATTGATAATGGTTGAGGCTATTATGGACCTTACCATTGGGGATGAGTTATTGATTGATTACCCCTTCTTAAAATGCACTCCTACGTGAAAGAAAAGGGAAGAACAACATCTCCCTAAAGATGTTCTTAAGGGTAGAAAACCAAAGAATAATAAATGAGTGTGGACTGATGTTTTATAAACTATGTTGTCAAAATTGTGTTTTCTTTAAATTATTGTATAAAAAAGGTAGTCTATAAAATAATGTTCCATTATTCAATTGACGTATATATGTTCATACAATTTATATTTTTATTTTTTAAGCCATATTTGATAATATTTCATTGAAATTGATACAATTTGAATTTAGTGCAATTGTTGCCAAACATTAAATAATGCTTGTGTTTGTTGATAGGTAGAAGATGTTGATGAAACAAATACTAATACCCAAGATCCAACTGGGTTATTAAGGTTTGGATGGGATGATCCAAACCATCATTTAAACCATACCAAGTAGAAAAGAGCAACATTGAAGAGAATACTACCAGCTGAGAAATTTGAACTACCAATGAGATCCGCATACACTAATGACATGCCAGCTAGCCTTAATGATGATGATCATGATAGTGAAAATGTAGTGCATGAAGAAGGATTAAATGAAATGCTTAGAGGTTTCTTTGGGGATGGAAATAATGATGACAATAATGATCATATGGTTGATAGTAACGATGATAGCAGGGGTAATTACCACCAATGTAATGTTGATGATAACAGCTTGAAAGACTCCATCAAGCAAGCAATGAAGACACCCCTGTTCAAATCGGGTGCAAGTAGAACTTCAAAACTAGCATGCACATTAATATTATTAGAAATCAAGTCACTATTTGGTTGGTCAGACAAAGGATTCACTACCCTACTAAAGTGAGTTGAAATCTATTTCTTACTTTGCATTGTCAATTGGCATACATAATTCATAAACATTCATCAACTTCATTCATATTTCTTTAAGGGGAATTTAAAACCATATATTATATATAAATAGTCCTAGTATAGATTGACATATAAAACATGTTCATCATAAGTCAAACATTCAATTGATTTAATCTCTGGCAATCTTACAAGGCACTAAAAACTAAAATATTCCCTAAAGAGAATGTGTTGCCATCAACTTGCAGAGAGGCGCGTATGTTGTTGGTTGAGTTAGGGGTTGAATATAAGAAAATTCATTCATGTAAAAAATGATTGCATTTTATATAGAGATGAATATGAAAACAATGTAGAATGCCCTATATGTAAAGAGAAGAGATATCATACAGATGTACAAGGTCCTACAGTTCCAATGAAGGCTTTACATCACATGCCAATTATACCTAGACTTCAACGAATGTTTCGTTGCAAGTCACTTGCATAATTGATTGACTGGCATGCAAAGAATAGGAGTAAAGATGGATTCATGTGAATTTCGGCCAAATCCAAAGAAATGAAACACATAGAGGAAAAATGGCCAAGAAAATTCAAAGATGAACCCCGTAGTATCAGGTTTGGTCTTGTAATTGATGGAGTGTGCCCATTCTCTTTCCTAAGCTCAAATTATAGTGTTTGGCCAGTTGAATTGATAGTATACAATATTCTCCCATGGATGAGTTTTAGAAAGGAGCACCTTATGCTAACTCTCATTATTCTAGGAAAACATCAAGTTAAAAACATGGATGTTTATCTTGCGCCTTTTATTGATGAGATGTAACTGCTATGGAAAGGCATAAGAATGTAAGACATATCACGTCCCCCATCAAATAGGTCCTTCATGTTGTATGGTGTGCTATGTTGGACTATTCATGATTTCTTAGAACTTGATGTTTGTTCTGGTAAGATGAAATATTTATATATTTACACTCATAATTTATTTCCATCCCAACTTTCATACTTAGTTTTATACTATTTTTTTGATGTTATTAACTTTACTTATTGAATTGCAGGGCTTCAAACAAAGGGGATATTTGCATGTCCAAGATGTGCAAAATAATTTCAAGGGTGGTATTCTAAAGATCTACATAAATTTATTTACAAAAACAACATAGTTTTTCTACCACTAGATCATAAGTTTAGAAATCACCTGAAGAATCAATTTGATGGAAAAGTTGAAAATAGAGGCCCTCCCATGATTATGGGTCCAGGTGATTGGCTTAAAAAGTATGAAGATGCTAAATTGAAAGCTTTGGAGGATTTTTTTGATTGGGGTGATTCAATTGAAGAACCAAAACAAGTTGTAGTTAATAAGCCAAAAGGAAGGAAAAGGAAATCCATATTTTATGAGCTCCCTTACTGGAAGGATCTATTAATATATCACCTTTAGATCATATGCACATCTTCAAAAATGTCCCAGATTCTATATTTTGACATATATCAGACAAAGAGGACACCTTGTCTTCGAGGAGAGATATTGCTCTTTTGCGTACCAAAATTGATAGAAAACATTTGTGGCCAAATAGGGAAAATGAAACATATGCAGAAGCTCCATGGATTTTGAAAAAAAAATATAGCTAGACCAACTAAAAAATGTCATTCGTTCAATAAGGACACCTACTAGCTATGGGTCATCATTGGCTAAAGCTTTTACAGTTGATGCACATATCATAGGATTTAAAACACATGATTTTCATAATTTTATGAAGGTATTATATATCATCATTTAAGATTTACTGGTAACATTGACTAAGTACTAAATATATTTTGATATTTTGTTGTGTGAGAAAACACTACTAATGACCTTTTCATAAATGTGTTTGATAGCATATCATGACATTAGCAATTAGGGGAGATTCATGTCTTACAGTTGAATTAAGGAATGCCATAAGTCGATTGTTAGCATTTATAAGGTATGTGGTTATATGAAATGTTCATGTGTGAGAGACATAGAGATATTATATTGCATTTTAATTTTTGACTAAAGCTTCATACTAATTTACTATTCTTATATTAGGTGGGTGACCTCCAAGGAGATCCACGAATGTGAAGTGCCAAAATGGAAGAAGGAAGTTATAGAAATTGTATGTGTATTTGAGAAAGAGCTCCCTACAAGTTTCATGGACCTACAAGTCCATTTACTTATACACCTTGTCGATGATATTGAATTGGCGGTTGTCATATCAACGAGGTGGATCTTTTTCTTTGAGAGGTATATGAAAACTGTAAAAAGATATGTCCGACAAAAGGCACATCTAGAGGGTTGGATGGCTGAAGGGTATGTATTGAATGATGCATTTTTCTTCCTGTGTGAATTCCTTGGTAAGGATTTTGAAGATGGGCCACACTTCTGGGATGAATAACAAGCATCAGATATTATTGATGGAGAAAAACCACAATCTAATGTTGTTCAAGTAGAAATTAGTAAGTAAATTCATGATCAGTGTGGTTGTTTTTCATGTAATCATTAATTTACTCTGTAATTTATTTGTCAAATTAATAGCATGACATTTGGAGTTTGAAATAAACATGTTGACATGTAATAGGTTTAGACAAAAGTGTTATACTTGACAAGTTCATTCTGTACCACATGGACTTTATGAAAAAATGGACCGATCTGTATGATAAAAAGAGAGAAGAGACAGTTTAAGAGATCGAACCCAAGGAATACTCCACTTCCCACTAATCTTCTTGGGGAATGGGGCAAAGATTACACACTAGAATGGGTTACTGAACAAATTCAAAATAAAAAAGAAGATGCAATTATAGATTCAAACATAACAGAAGATGAAATCAACATGTCCAGAGGATGTGAAAGCAAGGTACAGCTAGAATTTTACAAAATGTTGTTTCCTTATAGTTTTGACACTATTAACTATTTGAATATTCATCATTATATTTGTTTTCACTAAAATAAATGGTCTTTCACATGTGAGGAAATATCCAGCAATGTGGCCATATGGTCGACATTATCGTGTAGAAAGTGTAGATGTAAAGAGACGATCCTTTGATTGTGGCGTCATGGTTGACTTCAAGCAATCCAGTTGATCAAGATTAAAAGATAAGAATATAATTGAAGGGAATATACAATATATTGGGAAAATACAAGAAATTATTGAGTTGGATTATCGCTCTTTTAAATGTTGTGTTTTTCAGTGTAGATGGTATGAAGCATTTGAGAGGACACGAAGACATGATATGCATAGTGGATTGTTTTCTATAGATTTTTCATGTTTCCTACCAGAGGATAAGGAGCTTTATGTTCTACCAATTCATTGTGAGCAGGTATTTCTTTAACTCAAACAAGAAGCGGTAGTGATCATAAATCTATTAATTCATAGTTTATTGCGAATATATACATGTGTTTATTAATCAATAAAATTGTTATACCATACATCTAATATATGTGTGTCGTTCATGTGCAGGTATTTTTCTATGAAGATATTTTGGAGCTGAAATGGATATTTGTCATACATTATGATCCAAGATTAACGCATGTATTTGATGATGCATTAGTGGATACTGAGGAAAACAATGATGGCCAACAAAATGAGAGAGAGGGATTAGAGAACATCGAAGAAATTGACATCCATGATGATGTTGAAGATGGTTATGTTCAGGCACAAGAAGACATCAATCCAGAGTTAGATGATGTTATGGAAGACAACAATATGGATGGTATAGAAAATGATGATCCAAATACATCTGGTAACAATATAGATGATCTACAGTCAAATTTCAATGATGATCAAAATGATGTAGGTCAAGATGAGGATGATGATAATATTAAATACTTGAAAGAACATATGAACATTGACAATGATACACTTGATGACATTGTAGCAGATAATAATGTTAATGACCAAGACTTCTAAATTTTTAGAATTATTTGCAATCCATGTTTAAAAAAGGATGATTCTTATGGCCTAAACTTTGTAATGCTTCAGTAATATTATTTGTGTCAATACAAATTACCTGTTGCAATATCATTAAATTGTTCAATCTTTGGTATGAATTGTTGGCAGAAAAAATTATGATTACTTGGATGCAATTTCCTTTTCATTGCTTTATATTTTTCTTTAATGTCAAGGTCTCAACCTAATCCTCATTTTGCACTAAGAAGGAACCTTAGGCCTAACTCTACAATGGCCTCGATTCATTGCGAGGAAGTTATGATTGAGGATTTGATGACTACAACATATTTGAATGGGGAATATGTTTTCCATCATGATGCACATGTTGTACATATGGATAGGAAAGACATGAATCTTACTTACTACACAAATACTTATATCAGACCTTTACAAAATTGAGCAATAATGTTAATTATTCAAATTTGATTGATGTATATATGTGAATGATTTTCATAAGCTTAGCTGACATTCAAGTTTCATGGGGATAAATTGGTATTTGCCTTACAAACACCACCCAAGATTTAATACTCAGTTATCTTTGCTTATGAATATCCTTATTGCAATATGTTCTTCCCAATATTTAACCTAAAACATTTAATCTACTCCTTGATCAAAAGTAAAAGATTAAACATTTAATATAGAAAAACCCATATCCCAAAACCTCAAATAACCCTTAGCTATTTAGATTCAAAAGAAAAACACACACAACATGGAGACAAATAGCTGAATACATGCAATGAATCATTACTCATATAACATCAACATGAAAATGAATACATATATGCAAACATACATTTGACATATAACTCATAAACTTACACACAAGAGATAGAACAACCCAGAAAGCTATGTATATTCATTACGTCTCCAAAATTTCCAAGTCTTCAACAACCATAAAATGAGTAATACAATTCCATTATATAATAGGAATGTGTACCCTCATCATTTAATACATTATCTTTCAAATACAATGGATACAGATAGGCACCAAATGGTGTTGAAGAAACATTAATTGCACTGAAGGAAAAGAGAAGAAGATGTGGGTGGCCTTGAGAAGCACGTGAAGATGCCTAGGGATCTACATTGTTGTGGTTGGGAGATAGTGGTTGAGTTGTCATCCAAGAGATCCATACTTATCCTACCACTCACCGAATGTACTTTCAGCCAGCCAAGGGAATGAAATGATTTCTGCTATCTTACCATTGTGGCTAACATATTTTGCATCTAGGATACTTTTGACATTTTTATTAAATAACTCGAATGTGATGTCCACAACATGCAACCTATCAAGCATCCAACTTAACACATGCAAAGCTGGGTCTCCCTTATCACAACAAGCTAAAATTAACTGATTTCCATTAACAATGATTTCCTGCTTCAACTTGTTCATATCTTTTATTGGCCCATCAGCTTCTAGAATGTGGGGTAACCACTTTGTGTCTTGCTTCTCAATTGCTTGCATTTTATCCTTCAATATTGCATCTAATTTCAATTGATGAGTAGCCACATCCTAAAATTTCCCTCCCATACCTGCTACTAAGTCCAACTTAGGAGGGGCATTTAGATCATATTTAGAGCACCTAAGAAAATATCTAATTTTGTCAATTCTTGTTAGCCACCTAGTCTTCCTGGTTGACAGCCTTTGTTTATCTAATTCATGTTTTTCAAGTGTTATCCTTAATTGGGAGTAAGACCTATGGGTCTCCTCCAACCTAGCCAATAACCTATTGATCCTATACTTGATCAAATTTGTAGCTACATCCTCCACTTTACTTTCTATTTCTTCCTTCAGCTCCTTATTTTCCTCTTTCAGTTCCTTTATTTCTTGAAGCAGAGGTTGTGTGTCCACTGGTAATGACTCTATAGTCTGTATAATTGGAGGGGTTTGAGATGGGCTATCTTCCAACTTAGGTTGACTCTCATAAGTATTAAGCCTCACCATTACTTCTGTGTATTTCTCTAATAATTCATTGTACTCTTTCTGCAATTTGAGTGTTACTACTTCTGCAAAATGTGTTGTTTGTACATTCAGGCTGGTTGCCTAAGGAGCAGGGATGTCTAACATTATTGTGATTTCGTGAAAGGATTTTTAATTCTATTTTGAAGGAAACCAACCAAATGATCTAATTTAAAGGATTTTAACTTAGGGCAGAACCAATAGATATAAATCATTCAGATGGACTTAAATCAACTTCAACCAGAAACCAATCATATAACCACACATGAATAGAAAATGTGTCCTGACAAATTATATGAATTTGAATAATTTAAAAGAACCACTCTAGAGATAGCACATCAACATGTAAGCATGATAATTAGGACAACAATTGGACACTGAAATAGATCACGATATGAGAATATTCTGCTCCATTATCTTTTCTACAAAGTATATATATATCAATTTTCATAAGTCTTCTAAAAGTATGAGAGATTATGGATGAAAAGTAATTTACTAAATATGCTTCTACTTCCTACTATTACCTCCTTTCTCTATCAAAGCAATGTATTTTCATTGCATCAGTGTAGATTTTGTAATCTCAAGCCGATCTATGTATTTATTTAGGCATTATCATTATTTATGAGTATTCAATATGATCGCCAAGACCAACTGAATATCTCTTCGATAAGATCTATCGTTTGGCAATTTTATTCTATTAGGAGGACTTCTTAGTTTTCTAGTCCATGTGCTTGTCTTTTACCCTTAATTCTTACCTTTTTAGGGAGACATTGTAAACCTTACCTGATGTACTAGTTGGAGCAATGATTCCTACCATCATCGGTGTAACTTAAACCATCTCCATGAGATTCACATGCCATTCCAATGCTTTGGGTCTTCTTGACATGTTTCTCGATTACTTTATTCATCGGTAGGACTCTTCCCGAAATATCCTTACAGTTTTCACTATCAGCATAACCCACATATTTGATGAGATCAAATGAATTTACTCTAATTGTATATGTCCCTCTAATGTGCATCCTTTGTTATTCAATGTAATGGGACAAGTCGGCAAGACTCTTATCAAAACTTTGTGGTCTTTATCATCAGAGTGACCCATGCAGTCAAAGAGACCTAGGGAGCTTGCTCTGATTATATATGTTTCCCCGATGCAATTGTTAAACTGTTCTGCTCTATCGGTGTGAGTGTGCACATCTCTCCCTGATACACATCCATCGGTATGAGGCACAAGATCGAAATAACTTGGAGATCTTGTTCCGACTATCTTCTTTTTGTCGATGAATATTCATTAGTGAAACATTAAGTGACATCTTGCCAATCATTTATTCTTATTGTCTATGGACCTCCTATCGCTGAGAGTTTACTTATCTCTCCCTGACCATGGATAAAATACTTTGTATAAGATTTTGACTTTAGGATCTTGAAAGATATGCCTAAGGTCTTGCTGATGAGGATGAAATTAAGGTTTTCTTGACTATGATCATGGAAATGTTTATCAAGGTCAGATTGATGGGATTTAACAAAAGTTATAATATGGATCTTGTCACACAAATTTTCACAATTTGTATTGATCATAAAATTACACAGTGGCCAATTTATGTGTAGTATGTTGGTTCTAAAAAACACAGGTTTTTAGACCACAAGAGCATGCCAATCCCTTGATACGTCTTTAGTTAACATGACATGATTTATACAACAAAACCCCCTACTCTTTTGACTCTACCAGGCCTAGGTGGGTGTACCTAATCAATAAGGCATATTTGGAAATATGAATGGATTCTGGTTGGGTAATTTTACTCACTAATGGCACACAAACATGAGATATTTGCAGGGTTTGTTAACTACTTTCTAACAAGAATGCTTGAAATATAAAGAATGTGAGTTATACATGTATGAAATGCTTTAAGATTGACCAGTGCCTAATTTATTGGGTAAATAGAGTTGATGAGTGGATTGTGATACTGGAGATAGGGTTTTATAAGATGTGTAGATTCACTTCACAGCTTAACTCTAACAGTTGGGCACTTTTATATGTCTACACCTTATGCAGACGTGCAAGTATATCAATTACCTAGACTCTTCTTAATGATCCCAGTGATATCCTCTTATGTTATTGTGAAGTTGTGAAAGGATTTTTAATTCATATGTGAGGAGAAACCAATTAGGAAAATTTATTTGAAAGGATTTTAATCCAGTCAAGAACCAATCAAAGTAGACTACTCAAAACGTAATTTTAATTCTACTGCACATAGAAACCAATCAACAGTACCACACAAGTACAACAAATGTGTATTGACAAATCAAATGTATTTTCACACTCAATTTGAATAACATAAGTAGCCACTTTGGAGACAATTAGATAACATATAAATATAATATATCCACACAACTATTGAACACTTGCAAGTAAACCAACATTTATGCAAACACCTCCATTTATATTTATCTTAAAAATATGGATATTACTTGCATAAGTCTAAAATTTGATAACATATGAACTAATGAAAAGCTAATAAAGACTTATATTCTTCTCCTAATTACTGATGATCATCTAACCTCCTACCACTATATGTTTATATAGCCATATCCAGAAGAGGCGTGCCTCTTTATAAGTGTCTTTTGAAACTTTTGACTAATAATTACAAATTTTCATTAGCATTTAATAAGCCATAAATGGAATTTGGTAATATGATCTAAGTATTTTTGGCTCAGGTCAGTATCTTCACATTCCACAGTGGTCTTTCCAACAAATTCCATGGCAACCATTTTCCCCTTGCAGGCACAGGCCCCTTCCAATGCTGGGTCTTCATCTTTCACTACTTCCAATGCTTCGTGCAGGATCATTTGGCATTCCTTTATCTAGTCTTACTGACTTCTCAAATTTTTGCCATCATTAATCAATGTAGGTACACCTCTGTGAGAGACATTAATAAATTCATTAGCTTCTTCTTGAAGTTCCTCATGAAAAATTGTATGTGCCCTGATTAATTCTTTTGCATTGGTAATGGCTTCATCATCAAGAATGCCTTTGTCATGAATTTCTTGCAATTTTTCCTTGAGTCTATCAGCCAACCTCTTGTGTTCTTTGAGAGTGTTTTGATTCTTAGAATAGGTCACCCAAAACTTATCCATCCATACCATCATGTTAGCATGTCTCCTCTTGAATATGGTGGAAAGTGCATTGAATCTGGCCTGAGATATCTAAATTTCATCTTTGTCTTTTGCCTGGGAACTCTTGCCTTGGGTTAGCATCCTGGTCAAGATAGAATCTTTCAACAAATCATTTTCTTTGTGCATTCTTTCATAGTGCAGTTTGTACATATCCCTTTCTCAAATCAGAATTTGAATCTGTACTTTATTTAACTTAGCAACATTAATACCAATATCCCCAATGACCACAGGATCTGTTTCTCCGACTTTCAGTGTCATCACATGGCCGAATGCCTTCTCTGTGTCAATAATAGAAAGATTTTGGTGTGGAGGATACAGGGCCCATATCATAAGTAATTCTTCATCAAGATTATATTGCAATCAACTGTACACTTCTGTCACACCTTCTAAGTTGAGTTTATGTTTGCCATCATTATTGTACAAAAAACTATGCAAAACCAAAGAAGACTTCAAATCCAAGCCTAGAAAATTCATCACACCAGCTTCTTCTAGGAGTTTCCTCCCTTTCTCTAGAGTCATATTTTTAATTTCATTTTCAACAAATGTTCTCAGAGGATTCAATAATTGTTTTTCATTATCTAGTGTGATATTTGAAATAGATTCTCTAACTACTTTGCCTTTATGTCTATACACGAAAGATTTAAATTCTAGGGACTCAATAAATTGATCATCTGAAACAAAAGAATTGTAAGCCAGCTACCTGGCATCTATATCAGGTGTTTCCTCAATTTCCAATTCTCTACTTGAAGGCTCATATTCTTTAATTCTGAGTTTAGGAATTATATCAAAGTGGGCTTGGGGTCTTTCGTCATGTGATCCTTCACTATCAGAGGATAACACCTCTACCTCTTGTGCATCTCTCCTCCTCCTTTCCACTTCTTGATTATACTCATCAATGGTGAATTCGACCTCTACATCTTCCAAATTCCTAATAACATCATCATGTGGGAATGGAATATGAGTATATCCACTCAGATTTTGTTTTCTTCTTGCAGAATCAATAAACCCTTTAGGGTCAAACCCTTTTCTTGACATTGCCTTTCTTAAATTAAAGTGCAATAGTTTGTCATGACTGAGGTCATATCCTTCCCTAGACAACATAGTAAAGTCCCTGAAACATAATGTACTTGTCATAAAAGATTGTGTATCATAGGCGCTTAAGTTCATAGCATTTGAGTAATCTAATTGCCTTATGATTTCCAAGTATGTGATTCTGTTTGGTACTGTTTTAGGCAATAAAAATGGTGTATCTTCAAACCCATATACCTTGATTATTGTGGAATCTAGAAAATAATACGAATCACCCTAGTTGTGATTGACAGTTGGTAGTCCACCGAAATCCTTAGGCCTTAAAAACCTTTTAATCTCATCTAACAAAGAATAGCTACATGGATAACCATAACATCTATACAGTGTTTTAACAAAGAATTCTTCAAAATGTGCATAACTGGAATTCACAAACCTACTATCCCATATGGAAGTCCATAACTGTATGGGTAACAGCTGACCATTCTTATCAAACTGTGCAATTTTTAGTTGTTGTGGCCACATTTTTAATTCTTGTCCATAGTATAAAACAATATGCATAAGAGCACAGTAATGCTTAAAACTTATTGTTGGAGCGCCATTTTTAATGGCCATCAGTCCTGAATCAATCCCCTTAGAGAGGTGGGAGGCATAATCAAAAGCTCTGGCATGGTGGCACTGGATATCTGCAGAGATGACAATGGGTGCTATGGACATGAATTCAGGGACCTCTATTCCTAGTACTTGTTCCACTGAATAATATGTGTATTTCATATAAGGTTCAAATAGATATACATGAAAAGGAGGTCCATCACCTTCCTTGAGTGGCACCAAATTCCCTTCTTCTCTGGGTCTATGCAATGGCAATTTACAACCCTTGTAAGTGGTATCCATTCTCAAGTACTCTTTTTCTAAATCTTCATATATTAGAGGAGTATTGTAGGTTTCATCAAGGGCAAAAACTTCACATACTGCATTCTTGGATACATGAATAAATGGTTCTCCTTGCAGGTTGCAGATGGCTTTTAGGTCAGAGTTGTAATGATAAGCCAAGAGTTTTAAAAGATCTATGTTTACAAAAACATCTGTGACAACTAGCTTGCCGAGGTTGAAATTCCACTGATTACAGACGGGTTCCAATTTATTCCTTTTGCAGTAGTGAAACATAAACAACTCATATCCTCTGATAGGGGTCCATATGTTACCTACATGTTTATATTTATCTTCTAATTTTTCCATGTCTTCCCTCAATTGTGTAGTTCTTCTAGCCTTAGGGCCTAAACCAAGTAATTGGTCTATAAGATCTTGATTAA
This sequence comes from Cunninghamia lanceolata, assembly GCA_027924645.1. Classification (NCBI taxonomy): domain Eukaryota; kingdom Viridiplantae; phylum Streptophyta; class Pinopsida; order Cupressales; family Cupressaceae; genus Cunninghamia; species Cunninghamia lanceolata. The sequence goes on from BSBN01001400.1 coordinate 12,567,332, forward strand.
GTTTTCTTTCTATGTTTTTTCCGCTTTCCCTGTCTCAACCTTATGCTTTTTGCCCTTGGTTTGGCTAGTTTCAGTCTGCTTCTTTCTTTTTGTTTTGGAAGGACCCTCCATTCTATCTCTATGCTGAATATTGGATTTAACCTTATAATCAATTAGCAACAGGAAGGTTTGCAATGCTTACTTGTATGTACTCGGTGTTGCAAATTTCTTAGTCTCTTGGTGAATCCCTCGCTCTTCCATTGTAACCCTCAAAAATTTGTTTTGATTTTCAATTCATTATGAACCAGAGCGATTTGTATGAGATTATGCTTAGGTGGCCATTAATGTTGGCCATTGGAATTGAATACAGCAGGCTTCTCGGGCTCCGAAAGTGTCAAATCAATTAATGAATTACATCGGGAAGACTATTTTAATCTCATGCCGATTTGTATGTTTGTTTTGGAGCCATCTTTTGTTTATATGTTTTTGGTCGATCACCTAACCAAAAGTGTCAAATCAATTAATGAATTGCATCGCAAAGACTAGCTTTATGTCTCTTTGATGGGAGGTGTTCCTTTAGTTCTTTGATCTTTATCAAAGAGACTCTCATCGATCTTCCTCAGGTCCACATTACTTGCCTTTTTTCTGTTTTCAACAATTTAGGAAGACTTTATTATTTTCACCCTGATATCAAGGTGATTGTGACTATCAAAGTTGCTTTTGGACATCGGCGAGTGTTTTCCTGACAAGTAGTGGTTATCTTATTGTCATCTGGTTGACAATCATCATCGCTGAGAATAGAATGTCCCTTCGATATATCAAGTTTCACTGATGATGTTTTGTTATGTCTTTTGTTCATGGGGAACATCAGTGAGACTCTTGCTGATTTCCTTTAGTTTCTTCCTATCCGAGTGACTTATAAAGTCGGGAAGATATAAAAAGTTTATCCCGATGGTATATCTCATGCTGATACAACTAGTGTATAGATTTATCAGAGAGATAACATATATGTTTTTCTGGTCTTATATCTATCAGTATGACCTCTGAGATCAGCATAGTTTAAAATTTTCATTCTGATTTTATATCTCTCACCGATACAACTTTTTATCAGCGATACATTATATTGTCTTCCCGATTGTTTTGCACAATCATTGTCTCTGGGTTCTTTGATTAGTGTAACTTCATTTAGGTCTTCCCAATATATATGAAAATATTAGTTAGGGGATTACGACTTATTTGGTCGGAAAGACATATATGTTCTCTTGCCGATAGGGGTTAATTACTTCTATTTGCACAACTATAGTCAAGGAAATGCTTATTTCAAAGGTCATATTTTGTAAAATTGTCATGTGCTACAATATGGATCTTGTCACACAAATTTGAACAACTCGTTTTAATCACAAGATCAATGTATGGCAAATTTCTATGATATTTGGATGACAAGTGAGTGATGGTTGATGAAAAATGGGAAAAACTTTTAGCTCCAACATGGTATATATCAAGGATAAGCAGAATGCACTAAGAAAATTATGAGATTTTTTTAGTCCTAATAGCAATAATATAGGCCTTTGTGAACCTAATGATAATGTCACTTCCATTTCTAGACAAGATAGACATAGTCCTAGAGTCATACCTAGTTGTTACAGCTCTCATTAAGTCTGTGTTTATGAAGACATCAGGGCATATTAATTTGGCTAAGTAAAGGGTCCATGGTGCAGGAGCACCCCTACAAGATAGGACATAAGTCTATTTTTAGTATGTTTGACTTCATGATGTAATAAGGTCCATTGGACCAATGCGTATGTATTAGATCAACCTAGGAGAATGTGCAGGTAGTTAGGAGTTTGTTGTCGGGCTGTCTGAGCTGTCTCCTCCCAGCCGCTGGGAATCGAGTTGGTAGTACTCGTAGGAGATTGCTATATATATCTTAGATCAGTTAGGTTTTAAAAAATGAGTATTAAGGAATGAGTAAGGGATCGAGTTGAGGTTATAGAGGGTAGTTACAGAACAATTCAGATAGGGAAGACATTGTTGTTTCCAGCATTGCAGAAGTAGGATATTTGTGATACATTTAGACTGTGAAACTTGTATGCATTTTTATTAGTGAAAGCAACAGATCTCATCAATTGCATTTATCTGGTTTATAAGCTGTCTGTACATTGATTTCTTTTCGGTTACAAGTGAATGGATTCATTCAACCCTTCCACCGGTTGATTCTCTGAATCGGTGGAAAGGTCATGTATGTTAGTTTAGCTTGCATTTTGTTTTTCTATTTATGCATTTCATGTTTGGGAGATCAGTTGGTAGCATGCTATGAATCATCCTAACATCCTCATGTGCTAGGGTTAGGAGGATAAATTTCTAAGTTGTGATCAGAAGGTGATCCGGCCTGATCATCATGTTTTCTGTGTGGAATTGTGAGGTTTTATGAGTTTGTCTGCAGTTAACGGATATATAGTATCTACATGTGACATTACAGACAGTGTGCATCGCATCGATATCTGTGTGTATATCACTATCCGGATCAGGTCATGAAACTTACGAAAATTGCATGTTTTGAATGCAGCAGGATGATATAAGTCGGATATATACTTCCTGTGTATATCGTCATCAGGATCATCTTTCGTGTGTATCCATCATCCGCATATCGCTATTGTATGCCGGAGTCAAAGCCACTTTTTGGCTAAGGACAGGAGGAGGATCTTATAGTTCGTCATCAGGATATTAGAATATCACCCGACATTTCATATCATGCTGTGGAATATGTAAGTGTCTTATATCTGGGCGACATCATCATCAGGTGCATGTGACGTCATCGTCATCAGGATATTTGCAAATATCACCCAATAAAGATTTATCCTGCTGACGTTAAGAGTTTCGGCATCGGCAGGAGTAATAGTGTCGGAGAGACTTTTTATGGCTTGGCCGATAGGAGAAGTGTTGCCGATAGGCAACTTGACCGATGAAGAGAGATATCGAGATGATATCGGACATCGGGGAAGTGCTTTTGAGTCAGGCCGATAAGTCAAGTCCGACCGATCGGTATATGACCGATAAAATTATCGGGGTGACATTAGTCATCGGGGGTAAATCAGTATCCCTTGGCCGATGAACAATATCTTGCCGATAGGCGATAAAGTGGATGATACATATCGGTGTGAAGTAGTGGTTTTCTTGCTGACAAGGAAGTGAACAGTGGTCAGCAGGAGGATATTTTGTGTTTGCCTGAAATATGATGATGCTGACAGGCTTATAGGCATACATGCTGTATGTTAAGATTTTAACATGATAGTGGATTAATGGTTTTTCCATCCCATTTGTAAGCTTTTGCTACGTGGCTCTGCATCATAGTGGTATCAGAGCAAAGGTTGGATCTTCTGGAAAATATCAGAGTATAACAAGATGTCAGATGGAGAAGGAACATCAGAGATTTTGGCAAGGATGACCAACGCTAAGTTGGCAGCCCTGGTAAAGAAGCAGATTGCTGAGAGCAAGGTCGTGAAGGCCCAGAATCAGGAATTGAAGGATAAGTTAGAGGAGTTGAGGAACAGAGTAGGTTCTGGTAAAGAAGAAGATAGGGAAGAAGAAGAGATCCCTAGTTGGAACGAGGAGGCCGTTCCTGCAAACCAGAGGCCACTGTTGAATGCCCTCAAAGCCATGGAGAGGAGAACCATGGATGTGAAACTGGATTTGCCAGTGTTTACAGGAAAGATGGAACCTAATTCAGTGATGGAGTGGATAGACTCCTTGAACAATTTCTTTGAAACAGAGGAGATACCAGAACACCAGAGAGTGAAAATAGCCCAGTCAAAGATGAAAGAAGCTGCATTGACATGGTGGAATTTTGTCCAAGATGACAGAGTATAGGAAGGAAAGCGTAGAGTCACTACATGGAAGAAGATGATGCAATTAGTAAAGGAAGCCTATGTCCCATTGGATTACAGTATCCAATTACACAAGAGGAAACAAAACTTGAAGCAGAAGGAGCTAGATGTCAACTCATATACAGAGGAATTCATGAAACTCTATGTGAAGACAAAGGTAAAAGAAAGTGAGGAAGAGAAGGTAGCCAAATACCTTAATGGATTGAGGTTCAACATTTAGGAAGATTTGAATCTGCATAATCTAGATACAGTTCAGAAATGTTTTCAGTTGGCATTGAAAGTGGAAGAGAAGTTAAAGAGGAAACAGGAACAACATAATAGAGGAAGAGGAAAACAACAAAGAGGTGGAAGAGGTCCTTTTAGAGGTAGAGGACATGGACATGGATATCAGGGAGAATCCAGTCATGACAATAGTAAGGGAAACAATAGTCAGAACCAGAGGGAAAGTTACAGTCAGCAAGGAAACTTCAGAGGCAGAAGACCTTTCAGAGGAAGATCCCAGGGCAGAGGATCCATCAGATGTTATAACTGTAACAAAGAAGGCCATATAGCCAGCAGATGTCCAGAAAAGGCCACAAGCTCAACAGGAGAAAGGAGAACAAATCTAATCCAAGAACCTGATAGTCAAAGTATGACAGGCTCTAATGCTTTTCAGAGTGTGAATGCTCCTGATAATTATGGATATCCAGAGAGTGGGGAATCTCTAATGATGAGAAGAACAATGACTACCATGAAGGTACTTGACAAAGAACCCCCTCAAAGAAAGTCTCTTTTCAGAACCATTTGCAAAGCAGGAGGTAAGGCATGTAAAGTCTTAATTGATTCTGGTTCTACTGAAATTTTTGTATCTGAAGAAATGGTGACAAAGCTTAAGCTTAGGAGATTACCTCACCCATCCCCATACAAAGTCTCATGGCTTACCCAAGGTCAGCAGACAGTTGTAGAAGAACAGGCTTGGGTAGAATTCCAGATTGGAGCATACAAAGATAGGTTGTTGTTTGACATTACCAAGATGGATGCTTGCAATCTTTTATTTGGTAGACCATGGCAGTATGATTTGAAGGCATGGCATGATGTTGTTAGAAACACCTATATAATCACTAAAGATGGTAAGGTGATAGAGTTACTACCATTGACAGAGAAGGAGGAGAAATCCAAAGGAAAAGAGGTGAAGGTAATGCTGATGGAAGGGAAACAGTTCATGAAAGAAGTAGCAGCTGAAGGTAAAGTTGCATATGCCCTAATTCCATGTATGAGAGTGAATAAAGAACAGCAACAAGAAGTCAAGGAAGAGGAGAAGCAGAGGTTCGTAGACCTAGCTATCCAAGAGCTATTGGATAAGTATAAAGGTGTCATCTCAGATGGAATGCCAAGATCCCTACCACCTGTAAGGGATATTAGTCACTGCATAGACCTAATTCCAGGATTGACACTTCCAAACAAGGCAGCATATAAGCTAACTCCAGAACAGAATGCAGAAGTAGCCAGACAAATTGAGGAATTGCTGGATACAAGTCTGATTGGGAAAAGTTTAAGTCCATGTGCAGTACCAACTGTACTAGCACCAAAGAAAGAAGGCACTTGGAGGCTCTGCACAGATTCCAGAGCTATTAACAAGATCACAATCAGGTATAGGTTTCCGATCCCTAGGATAGAGGATTTACTTGACTGTTTGGGAGGTGCTAAGTATTTTACAAAAATAGATTTGAAGAGTGGGTATCATCAGATCAGGATTAGGCCAGGAGATGAACGGAAAACAACATTCAAAACTAATGAAGGGTTATATGAGTGGAAAGTTATGCCTTTTGGTTTGTCTAATGCACCTAGTACTTTTATGAGATTGATGAATGAGGTTTTGAGAGAATTCATTGGTAAGTTTGTCATAGTATATCTAGATGACATTCTGATTTTTAGCAACACAAAAGAAGAACATCTCAGACATATAGATTTGGTTTTTAAGAGGTTACATGAAGAGCAGCTGATGATAAATTTAGACAAGTGTTTATTCATGCAAGAGGAGATCACATATTTGGGTTTTATCATTTCACAAGGAAAGCTACAAATGGATAAGGAGAAGGTAAGTGCCATATTGTCTTGGCCAACTCCAAGGACTCCGAATGATGTCAGAAGTTTCCATGGGTTAGCAACCTTCTACAAAAAATTTATAAGAGGGTTTAGTCATATTTGTGCACCCATGCTTGATACCATCAAAGGAGGACAGAAGTGCAGATTTGTTTGGACTCAGAGAGCAGATGATTCTTTTGAAACATTGAAGAAGAAGGTGGCACAGCAGCCAGTCCTTGCACTTCCAAACTTTAACAAAATCTTTCAGGTGGAATGTGATGCCAGTCACATGGCCATTGGAGCAGTACTCAGCCAAGAAGGTAGACCAATTGCATTTTTCAGTGAGAAGCTCAACGATGCTAAAAAGAGGTATTCATCATATGATTTGGAAATGTATGCTTTAGTCCAGTCACTCAAGAAATGGAGGCATTACTTGATGCCAAAGGAATTCATAGTATTCACAGATAACCAGGCTCTGAGTTTCATAAACAGCCAGGAAAAGCTGAACCACAGACACATGAAATGGGTAGAAACCTTACAAGCTTTTACTTTTACACTGAAGCGTAAGAAAGGAGTCAAGAATAAAGTTGCAGATGCCTTGAGCAGGAGAGTTCTAACAGTCAACCAGATTCAGTTGGAGAGTGTTGGCATTGATTCATTACAGACCATGTATGAGGCTGATGAAGATTTTGGCAAGATATATCAGGTATATACTTCTTTTGGAGAGAAATATCATGCTGAATTCTCTAAATTTTTGATCCAGGACAGATTGCTGTTCAAAGGTGGACAGTTGTGTATTCCAAGGTGTTCTATGAGGTTAAACATCATTAAGGAGAAACATTGTGGAGCTATGGCAGGTCATTTTGGTCTAGATAAAACTCTTGATCTTGTCCAAAGACATTAATTTTGGCCTAGGTTACAATCAGATGTTAGAAAGTTTGTAGAGACATGTGTGATATGTCAGAAAGCAAAAGGCAGGTCAACTAATGCAGGTTTATATCAGCCGTTACCCATTCCTTCCAGACCATGGGAAAGCATAAGTATGGATTTTGTCTTGGGTTTACCAAGGACAAGGAAAGGGTTTGACAGTGTTTTTGTTGTAGTGGACCGATTCAGCAAAATGGCACATTTCTTGCCATGCAAAACCATTGTGGATGCTTCATACATTGCAGATTTGTTTTTCAGGGAAATTGTCAAGATCCATGGATTGCCATTGAACATAGTGTCAGATAGGGATGTGAAGTTTATTGGTCACTTCTGGAGAACTCTTTGGAAGAAACTTGGAACAAATTTATCTTTTTCCTCTGCATATCATCCTCAAACGGATGGACAGACTGAAGTAGTGAATCGTTCCTTAGGAAATCTGCTTAGATGTTTAACAAAACAACATGGAGAAAAGTGGGATAATATTCTATCTCAAGCTGAATTTTCCTATAATGATACTGTCAATAGGAGTACAGGGAAATCACCTTTTCAGATAGTGTATGGTATGCATCCAAGAGGAATTTTGGAATTGAGAGATCTACCTACAGTAGACCCTGTTAGTGCCGAAGGAGAAGCTTTTGCAGAAGCCATAAAAGAGGTTCATGATCAAGTAAAAACCCACCTGCAGAAAACCACCTTGAAGTATAAGGAATATGCTGATAAAAAGAAGAAGGATGTCTAGTTTGATGTTGGAGATTTGGTATGGGTTCATTTGAAGAAGGACAGACTTCCCAAGGGCAAATATACTAAACTCATGCAGCGAAAAGTTGGGCCATGTCAGATTTTGAACAAGCATGGACAGAATGCTTATGAGATCCAACTCCCTCCTGATCTTGGTTTGTCCCCTATATTCAATGTATGTGATTTAACTCCATACAAGTCTAATCTAGATGTAGACCAGGAACTCCTACAGGATACAGTCCTTGATGACATTCCAAAGCATGATCTACCTCAGTTGCAGAAGGTTTTGGACACCCGAGTGGTCCAACAGACTCGGAACAAACGATATTTGGAGTATCTAGTGTCTTGGCAGGGAAAACCTAATTCCGAAGCAGTATGGATGACTGAAGAGCAGATCTAGAAACATGGTGCCGATCTACATACTCTCATCTCAAGTGGACTTGAGATTTCTTCTTCTGGGGAGTATGGTGCAGGAGCACCCCTACAAGATAGGACATAAGTCTATTTTTAGTATGTTTGACTTCATGATGTAATAAGGTCCATTGGACCAATGCGTATGTATTAGATCAACCTAGGAGAATGTGCAGGTAGTTAGGAGTTTGTTGTCGGGCTATCTGAGCTGTCTCCTCCCAGCCGCTTGGAAGCTCCCAGCCGCTGGGAATCGAGTTGGTAGTACTCGTAGGAGATTGCTATATATATCTTAGATCAGTTAGGTTTTAAAAAATGAGTATTAAGGAATGAGTAAGGGATCGAGTTGAGGTTATAGAGGGTAGTTACAGAATAATTCAGACAGGGAAGACATTGTTGTTTCCAGCATTGCAGAAGTAGGATATTTGTGATACATTTAGACTGTGAAACTTGTATGCATTTTTATTAGTGAAAGCAACAGATCTCATCAATTGCATTTATCTGGTTTATAAGTTGTCTGTACATTGATTTCTTTTCAGTTACAAGTGAATGGATTCATTCAACCCTTCCACCGGTTGATTCTCTGAATCGGTGGAAAGGTCATGTATGTTAGTTTAGCTTGCATTTTGTTTTTCTGTTTATGCATTTCATGTTTGGGAGATCAGTTGGTAGCATGCTATGAATCATCCGAACATCCTCATGTGCTAGGGTTAGGAGGATAAATTTCTAAGTTGTGATCAGAAGGTGATCCAGCCCGATCATCATGTTTTCTGTGTGGAATTGTGAGGTTTTGTGAGTTTGTCTGCAGTTAATGGATATACAGTATCTGCATGCGACATTACAGACAGTGTGCATTGCATCGATATCTGTGTGTATATCGCTATCCAGATCGGGTCATGAAACTTACGAAAATTGCATGTTTTGAATGCATCAGGATGATATAAGTCAGATATATACTTCCTGTGTATATCATCATCAGGATCATCTTTCGTGTGTATCCATCATCCGCATATCGCTATTGTATGCGGGAATCAAAGCCACTTTTTGGCTAAGGATAGGAGGAGGATCTTATAGTTCATCATCAGGATATTAGAATATCACCCGACATTTCATATCATGCTGCGGAATATCTAAGTGTCTTATATCCGGGCGACATCATCATCAGGTGCATGTGACGTCATCGTTATCAGGATATTTGCAAATATCACCTGATGAAGATTTATCCTGTTGATGTTAAGAGTTTCGGCATCGACAGGAGTAATAGTGTCGGAGAGACTTTTTACGGCTTGGCCGATAGGAGAAGTGTTGCCGATAGACAACTTGACCGATGAAGAGAGATATCGGGATGATATCGGACATCGGGGAAGTGCTTTTGAGTCAGGCCGATAAGTCAAGTCTGGCCGATCGGTATATGACCGATAAAACTATCGGGGTGACATTAGTCGTCGGGGGTAAATCAGTATCCCTTGGCCGATGAACAATATCTTGCCGATAGGCGATAAAGTGGATGATACATATCGGTGTGAAGTAGTGGTTTTCTTGCCGACAAGGAAGTGAACAGTGGTCAGCAGGAGGATATTTTGTGTTCACCCGAAATATGATGATGCTGACAGGCTTATAGGCATACATGTTGTATGTCAAGATTTTAACATGATAGTGGATTAATGGTTTTTCCATCCCATTTGTAAGCTTTTGCTACGTGGCTCTGCATCAGTCCAGGCATGGCAAATTGGGGCTCTGTAATCATTTCACTTATGCCAATGCTCAAACAGACTCCAAGCAGACACATGGATCCTAGCATCTCGAGAATCTACATAGAGGTCATATATTTGTCATTTTTGCCAACCTCTCCTAATTTTGTTAGAGGTTTCTTAGATGATCTGGGAAATTGAATCATGATATCCTCATCTAGGCTACATTTTGAGGTCAAACCTTAACCTGACTAACTCATTTTGTATTTGTGAAAGAAACCTAGGGTTTATGCAATCAACAGTTGCTCTAAATGCTTCAGAAAGTACTTACAGATATAAAGACTAAATGCAGGGGAGAGACAATAACTTACTTTTTTTTTTACATCATATAGGCTTAGAATTGCTTCTCCTTACTTCTTTTGATGATCCTCTAGCTCTGAATGTGATTGCTCCTTGAAAAATGACAGGAAATGCTTACAATTATGTTGTTATAACATCGAATTCATGTACCACTCTCTGTATTAATGGAGCTCATTGCAACCATAACTCTGCTCGTACCACAGTCATTCAAAAATCTCCTTTGTTTTCAAGTTTGAATTTGGACCATTAATCGCTTCATGCCTTTCTAGAATCCATGACTTTGATTCATTAACTAGATTTGATAATCTTAGTCATCTTTGATGACAAGTCATTGCCCAATGAAAATGAGCCAAATCATCAGTACATTCCCTGCACTTTATGTCATCCTTAGCCTGGACTGGATGCATGTCACCTTTCCACGGCATCACAATCAGGGAGGGCCCACCATATACCTACCACATGATGGTATGATATAGCATCCATGCACCTTTATTATACTTGATTTTCAATCGGTGCACACCACGTGTCGTTATCTCGCTGCCTCGCAGCAAATATTCCTCCCAAAAAGATTCCCTTGCGCTAGAGCATAGCCATTGGATCTTAGGCTTGCTCTGTGGACATGTGGCGGCAGACAGCTGGCTGAGGTAAGATTTCAAAGTAAACACCTCATAAGTAGATTTGACATGTGGCAGCCTATCCCAGCATCGCGGCTAGGTCCTGGCGTCATTTGATATGCTTTACTACGGTGCGATATTCACTTTATAAGACCTTCAGACATTTGAACATTGATTAGGTGCTAAACTAAGCGTTAAATTAGGTGCTAAACTAGGCATTAATTAGGCACTAAATTAGGTGCTATATTGCACTGAATTTAGTGCCTACTTGTTTTGATCGGTGCAAAAAATGCCAAAAATAGCACCATCCTAATAAATAGCACCGACTTTTCAAAAAATTAGAGAAAAATACATTAAAATAGTGGGTGGAAGCAAAAAAGGGAGCTAGTCACAGGAATTTGTTGTAGTGTTATTTGACCTTAGCACCACTTGATCTTAACCCTTCATTCCACCTCCTAATCTCAACCCTTGATCTACCCCATCAAGAATCTATAAATCTAACCCTACCTAAACCATCCACATCATACAAATCAAATATTGTTATGCTATTGCTTTCACTCTAGATAAATCAACATATTTATTATCATCTTGAGCATAGCTAGGTAGTAGGTAGGTGCATGCTATCTCCACTCTATCGATGGGAATTAAGTAATCTAAGGTGAAGGTATTGAGTTATATTGCATTATCTTCCATTATTAACCTTTTCTATTTTTTGTTCTTAATAAAGTATGAGTTATTTATACATAGATGTTTGATATTTTTATTTATTAATTATATGTTTTGGCATTCCTCTTCTCTTCAATGCTACAAGGATTAATGGAATTCTTGTCTAAAGATTATGGAAGAAAACGATTAGAGATCCATCCTAATAAAACTAAAGTTATGCTTGGACAATTTTACAAAGTCTAACATCAAGAAGATAAAAATATTATCTTATGCCTAGTTGTAAACAAGTTCCCTAATTCTACTTTTAGAAGACCTACAATTCAAAACTTAATTCTACTTTTAGAAGACCTATAATTCAAAACTAAAAATGAATAGGAGTTCTAAGAAATAGATCTTGAATTTTACAAGATCTACTAAACAACCAAAACATGTAAATAACAAAGAAAAAAGTAGAGTACATGAAAGAGTAAAAATATATTGGCACACTACTATATTATTTGAAGAAAGACAAATATTTCAGAAATTAGTTAAAATTTTGATTAGATAAATCATCACTTACAAGTCTATAATGAAAAATAAATATTTTAGCATGTATATAGTTAAAAAATGAGAATGTAATTTTTTAAAAAAAATTAATTATATTATTTACAAGTTATGAAGTAGTCCTTAATTATTTCTTTGTAATTATAAATTTGTGAATATGAAGAAGATGGAAAAAGAATTATAAAAGAATGAAAATAAACAATTACTATTAAAGTTTATACACAAAGCAAATAGACTAAATTTACTATTACAATCAAAGACAAATTTCTAAATTGATTTATTTAAAATTAAAAAATATTCAAAATATTCTTAGACCTTAAAAAAATTATAATTCAATAATAATTTTATAATCTACCTTTGAAAAATATTTTAAATTAATATATATTATCATAAAACATATTCTAATTTAAAATATTTTTAAAAGGTTATACTTCTTTATAAAATAGTATATATTCTAATTATTTATTAAAGAATTTAAATATTATATCTACAATTATATAAAAATATAAGAAATTTTTTATATCAAATTGGAGTGATCATGTGTGAGGATTTTGGAAACCCTTGCGACATTGCAAATGCTGGTGTGGGCACGGGCATCAACAGAAAGAATTTGTAGGTTGGTGTAGGGAATAAGGGAGCATCAAAAGGCAAGAAGGGCATGAATGCTAAGAAGAAGCTTGGCCTTGTGGAAGGGAGGGATGGGAAGCATCAATACTCCTTTCGTTATGCCATAGGTTCTCAGGATTAAGTCACCCTACTTGCGTCCTATTTTGGGACTTGATCCTCTGGATGTTGGATGTAGTTCGGTTCAAATGGCTGCAACTGCTTCTATTCTAGATCCAGTTTCCCAGGAAAAATGCAAAAATAGGGCAAATCCATTTCATGAATGTAGTGCCTTCTGGTTGGACCAAATTTAGAGGGCTAATCCTTGCCCTTCTCCTCCTTAGTTGCCTTAGGTTCCTGCCTCTACTATCAATATGGAGCTTGAACAGCGCTTCGATAGCATTTCATGTTCCATTGGTGATTCGGTGGTGGTCTTTTCAGATGAGCCTGCAGAACTCCTTATCTCTGATGATTTCATCGGCGAGATCTCCACTAACATTGGAGCTCGCTCACTAATTCTTAGATTCATGTGTAGGAGTCCATCTTTTGACTCGGTTCTTGCCTAGGCCAAAAACACTTGAAATACTATCCCCCTTCTAACGGTTGAATCGTTGGATTTTGGATTTTTTTTGTTTTCCTTCAATTCGGTTGATGACTGCAACTTCGTGATGCAGAATGGTCCTTGTTTTTTTAGAAATTTAGGCATTTTTTTGTCCCCATGGACCACTTTCTTTGATCCTGCCACTGCCAAGGTCACAGAAATTCCTTTGTGGATAAGGATTTAAAATTTACCGAGTCCTGTTATGTAGACCTTAGATCTCATTAAATATCTGATTGATTAGGTGGGTGTTTGTTAAGATTGATTTGTAGGAGGTTGCTTCTTCTTGCAGGTACATAAGGGCATGTGCTTTGGTTGACATTTCCAGACCTCTTCTCCTCTCCATTCGCATTCACTCTTCTAAGGGTACTTGGACACAGTTTTTGAATTTTGAGGGACTTCCCTTCAGGTGTTTTCACTGCAATAATTTGGGGCACAGGCTTGCACTACTAAATGTTTATCTGGTTCGAGATATATCAATCTCAAAGAATGGGTGAAGAAGCCTGGTGTTCCTGTTACTGATTTTATCTAGCGGAATCATGGGAAATTTTTTTCTCCTACCTCAAATTCAAAGGATGTCCCTGAGCCTCCTGCAGTCTCCATCTCCCCCCTCCCGCAGCTCCAATTACTAACAAAGTTGATGTTCTCCTACCTAACTCAAAGGAGGATGGCTCTGATTCAGATGACACTTATCCTTTCATGGAGGATCTGGAAGAAAATTTTGATCTTTTCCAACAGGATTTAGTTTTTGTTCCTCCACCAAAACTTGGGATTGCTCAAAGGGATAGCAGCGAAATCAAACCGGATTGCGGGACTACGAGGAAAAAAGGGCAGAAATATGATGCAGAGAAACTCTGCATTGAAGGAATGGATGCTATGGAAGAGGGTTCTCAATGGACTATGGAGGCTCTTCTTTCACGGTGTGGAAAAATGTTTAGTTTATTTTGGGTTCGGGCTTATTGTCTCATGAGCTTTGTAGCTGGGTTCTCTTTTGACTCTTTCTGGGGTCTGTGTTTTTCTTCCTCTCCTTGGCTCCTCTTAAGTTCTTCTTCTATCCTCCTAGGATTATCTTGCTTCTCTACTCTTCATTATTCCTGGTCTAGCTGGCCTGCTATTACTTATTTTTTATGATTATATAAAAAAAAAAAACCTCTTACGAATCAAAAAAAAATTATAAGACAATAAAATTTAAAATTGTGAAATACAACTTATAATTGAAAAAAAAGTAGCCAAACCATAAATTCTAGTTGCTTATAATCGTGGAGAGTAACATTACCAATATAACAAATTATAATATTTAATAAATTTTAAAATTGTAAAATACAACTTAAAATTGAAAAAAATGGTCACCAGACCATAAATTCTACTTGCTCACAAACACCTGATCCTCACATTAGACATGGCAAGTAACATTACCAATATAACAAATTATAAGACTTTAACAAATTTTAAAATTGTAAAATACAATCTAAAATTGAAAATGGTCCAGACCATAAATTCTACTTGCTCACAAGCTCTTCATGAGACATGGAGAGTAACATTACTAATATAACAAATTATAAGACTAAATAAATTTTAAAATTGTAAAATATAACCTAAAATTAAAAAAATAGTAACCAGACCATAAATTCTAGAAGAGCTTAAACAACTGGTACGTTGTCAATGTACCGGCGCAGAAATTTTGTCTAAACCTACGGACTGATCGATTTTGAGTTGAAATCCTACTGACTTCTCTATCGAGAACATGGACGACACTAGATTGAACGAGTCCGAAGAGGAAGTCCAAATATTTGAAGGTCAAAAATTCAAAAAAGCTGTCCGCACACAAAGTACCAGATGTTTACGGGAGACGATAAATTCTAGTTGCTGACAAGCTCCCATCCTCACGTCCGTACAGAGACGTGGACAGTAGCATTAGCAAAACTAAACTGAAGCACAAACAGAATGGTAGTTGGGATTGTCTTTTTCGACCATGCAAGCTGCAAAAATAACAGCTAGCTTACCTGTGGTTACCTGTTACTTAATATATTCAGATACACATTTCACAAACCATTATACTGCTTTCAAAGCCCGGCATCTACAGGTTTTCATTCCCTAGGGTACTTAAGTAAATAAATAAATTTTTCTTGGCAAGTGTTCATTGATGGCGGTGAATCAGGTCGGATTTCTTTATAGAAGATTATCAAATTAAAAAAACCTTGATAAAAGCAATTTCGCGAAAGCTCCTCCTAAGCAGATTATTTTTCCAAAATTTGCTGTACAGGAAGCGACAAACGTACGGATAGTATTCAGAAATTGTAGCTTGCTTCTGATTTACGGCAATGACTTTTTTTCATAATAATATTAATGTTTGTCACGTGCTTATCAGCTCCCCACTCTCGAGGACTGAAATTTTATTATACTGTCGCTCATCTTGGTTATATAGAGCTGCTTGATGAAGAGGAGAGCCAGGCCTTGAGTTGAGCTGTTAATCATCTCAGCACAATGGGTAGGGCTCCTTGCTGCTTTCAACACTCTACATTTTTCTTAAAGATTAGTGTAGGAAGTTATAAAATTATTGCGTTATAGTTCATAGTTTATTATTGTTTTTCATGTGTTTTTTTATTATTTCTAATAAATTTAGATTAGATTTGAAGTTATTTACATAACATTCATTCCTCTTAAAGATCAGTATAAGAAACTATTTCAACACACCTTGTTTCCTTTTATTATACTGCTCCTCATCTTGGCTTTATAGAGATGTTTGATGAAAATGAGAGCTAGGCATTGAGTTGTTAAACATCTGAGCACAATGGGTAGGGCTCCTTGCTGCTCTCAACACTCTACACTTAACCGTGGGGCTTGGACTGCCCACGAAGATTATATATTGGCCCAATACATCAAAATTCATGGCGAGGGGGGATGGAGATCCCTTCCGCAAAAAGCAGGTGAGATAATGCATTTATTCTGATCCTTAATTTATATTATGAGATTCCAGATATAACTCTTAAATTTGCAGCAGCAGCAGCTCAATTAATCAGAGTGAAGCTGAATAATTTGTTTTGCAGGTCTGAAGAGATGTGGGAAGAGTTGTAGAATCCGTTGGTTCAACTATCTCCATCCTGATGTTAAGCGAGGAAACATTTCAGCCGATGAAGAGGACCTCATCCTTAGATTGCATGGACTACTTGGCAATAGGTATTAATTAGCACAATGCAATTTTAGTGATTAATAGTGGAGGCATAAGTGGTATCCAATCTCTTATTGTTCTCTGGATTATATTGTATAGAATCTTTGGCAATAGAGATTAGCACAGTTCTTAGACTGAGAATTTAGTAGGCAATATAGAACATGTATAAGTAATGTGTGGGCTCTGTATTAATCTATTTTGTATGACTAATGGTTCACAACTATTTAGGAGTTTTTAGGTGGTCATCCATCCAAGTATTGCTCCAGTTTAAGAGGATTTAATTATGTATTTTCTCCACAATCAAATCTATTTAACTTGATAAATTATGTAACAAATTTTCACTCTACTTAAATATCATCCATTTCAATGGTCAAACAGTCAATAGCAATTTTACAACTCATCCACAACAAAAAGTGGTAAATATTTGTCCTACTTTTATTCGCCAAAATTATCCTTTGACTACTGAAGTGGATGATGTTTAAGAATAGTCCCAAATTTTAAATAAATATTGTAATTTATAAACCATTCCGTATAAAGTTTCATAAATCATTCACTTTCAAACATATCTCTTGATTTTCACATTGTATATTTATGTTAAGTGTACCACCAATGGAGTTTCTGCTATCAAGTTGACATAGCTTACTATTTTATTTGCCAAACCTCAGTAAGTATTGTTCTTTATGTGCATTCATTATAGAGTTTCCTAACATATTTATTTTCTTATAATCACTATTATTGTAGTGTGTAAAATTATGTAATAACTTATTACATTATATTTGGTTTAATTATTATTGATTCCTATTTCATAAACAATGACTTAAATCAGAAACAATTCGATAAATATGAATAAACCACTTTTAACACTTATATACAATCAATTAGCACTCATCAATATATGATGCTTGATGCTATGAGTACTAGTTATAATTCATTTATATTTTTGATTGAAGTAAACACTTTTGCCTGAGGTATGAACTGAGGGATATTAGTAATTAACACTTTTGACTGGAGCTATGAACTGGAGGGAACAAACCCATTACATGATAGCGCAAAACAAAAACAATGTTACATTTGTTGTTAAATTTAAAATATTACCTAGGGTGTTTACAATTGTGTTGTGTGTTATGCAGATGGGCACTGATAGCAGGACGACTGCCGGGTCGAACAGGCAATGAAATCAAGAATTACTGGAACACTCATCTCAGCAAGAAGGAAACTCTTTCCAACAACAAAACTAAATCTAAGCTTGCGCATCCAGCAAGTGATCCACAAGCTTCTCTTCCTCTGGAGATAAATGTGAAACAAGCGAAGACTTTTATTGAAGAGCAAGAAATGGAGGAGATGAAAAATAATAGGCAGCAAAATTATGGGATACCTGAATCCCAAGATTTGCAGAGATTAAGCATAGAGTGGTTGAGTACACTGCTATTGGAATCGGATGAAGATTGAAAGTAAATATCAGTAGCTCTGTTAAGAATAAAGAGAAGGAATGGCCACACAAGAGAGCTTTCCCTGCTTTATGTTTCAGAATAAAAATTAACCATATTTGAAACTTAGAACGATAGCTTAGATCTCCCCTGGTATGTGGAAATGTTTTGATATTTTTTTCTAGTACATATGGTGCTGGAATGCTTACAATAAATTAATGAACTGCACAATTAATTGAATACAATATCGAGAGATTCAAGGCATATAAATTTAAGGGACTACACCATTGGCTAACGATTGCCGTTGTACCGAAGCGTGCCTCGATTTTTCTCATGTACGTCCTCCTATCAAGCCAACAAGGGGATACTCGAGGTTTAAAATTGGCATGGTTTTTACGTTTGTTATAAGGAATAAATCACTCTTTATTTTTCATTTTTTATGGAGTTCATCCACAAAATCGTTTTTACTATTCGTTATGGAAGCACGAGTCTTAGGTTGAACCTCTTTGGCTGAGAGTTAAGGATTGCAGGGTGTCTATTCCACCAAATTCGTCTCTTGCACAATCCTTGCCTCATTCCTTATAGTGTTAGGGGCCTTGCACTCAACAAGACTTGATTCCTAGTGGGCTTATTCAGAACCTTTTCAACTTCACCAGCAGACCAAGAGCCCTTTGACATTACTTAAATAAATTTATATTAAAGCCAAAGAAAATTTAATATAACTAAGCAAACAATATTAGATTAATGAGTTGGGATAGAATTTTACAAGTATTCAATTTTGTGGATAGTTTGATATTGTATGGTTGAAGATTGTTGCTCAATGATCTAAATTATGTTATAATATTTATTTTAATTGTATAATAGTTTGATATATTGTTAGCTGATCTTTGTTCTGTTCTAGGTTGAATCTTTATCCATAGAAGTAAATCCTTCTCCCAAAATTGACCTCTACATGAAAACGATTTATGAAGTTCTAGTCACCTGAAACTTTTTCACCTCACCTCTTAGGATCTATATCTATGAAAGAAGTAGTGTTGACAAACACATTTAAAGAGTTTGCTAGGAAAGGCTCTTCTCTGTTGGTCAAACCTATAGGATCTAGTTTATGGTTTTGGAATAAGGATTGAAGACAACAAGTAACCATACAAGAAGTGTATTTTGTCACTAAGTGTCAATGTTCATGTAAGCTAATGATGTGATGATGCACTAAGTGCTTGTTTAGTAGTAGTGTGAATTAGAATGGAAGCATATCGTGGATGTTGGGTAAGTGAATTTGAAAGGTTTTGGGCTCAACTTGGGCCCATTTTTAAATTTGAATTTAAAAGTTTAGAAGTCGAATCCATGGGCACAACTTTAAACCATGTTCATTTTGATGCCCACAAAATCAACCTAAGATAATGGATGAGTAAATAAAAAAATTAAACCGATCCCTAAGTATTTGTGAAGGTGGAATCAAGTTAGGTTCAAGTAATTTTCTAACACTTGTGTAGAAACACATTTGTTGCACACTAATCATTACACAAAGGAAAACTTGGTCAAAGGGAGCCCAAAAAGAAATGGGAAAAGTGTAGGGTATACAATTTTCACCATTGCATTCTACCCCCACTTTAACTTGCATGTGAACTACAATTAAGACGCATATCAAAGTAAAACAAGTAGCCAACATGAAACTAAATATTCACACTCATATCTAGAGGATACAAATGTGGATGACAATTCAATACATTCTCCTTGGAATGAGTGCCCCATCTTTGAAACCCACAAACACAAAAAATTCTATCAAGTAGCATCTAATAAGAATTTGGAATAGGCACTAACATAATTGCTAAACAATGTCAATGACCAAAAATATAAATGAGCATGCAATTAAAATGTGGCATGAAGCCACAAAAAATTATTATAACATGAAGAAATTAGTGTTATGAATCTACGAAGAGAATGAATTCATGAAATTATGGCATGAAACTGTCATTGTAGTCATAAACATCAAGGAATATTACTAACAATATATACCATCCTCTATTTAGTTGCATGCAAAGGATTCAAGGAATTGGAGGATTGAAGAAAAAGGTATGATCTTGTAAAATAATAAGCATGTAAAAGTGTCATATATACATCATTTGACAATCATGTATTTGGATAACAAGATGGGATCATGAAAGCATATATTCAAAATCAAGGGCATGAACATGTGATCAAAGCCATAAGTGCTAGATAAGGAATATGTAAGCATAAATAAATGTAAGATTTCACCATGATTGAATTACGGTTTTGTCATTTTATATAACACCCTAGCATGCAATTTGAAAGGTTTTATGTTCAAGATGGCAAGTAACATCTAGTTTGGAAAGAGATAGCTTGGACCATTTTTAAATTTAAATTTAAAAGTTTAGAAGTCAAATTCATAGGAACAAATTTGAACCATGTTCATTTTATACATTAATCATTGCATAAAGGATAAATATGTCAAACAGAGCCTAAAATAAATGAGAAATGTGTAAGGTATGTAATTTTCACCATTGCATCTTACTCCACTTAGACTTGGATGTGAACTACTATGAAGATTAATGTCAAAGTAAAACAAGCAACCAACATGAAACTAAATATTCACAGTCATATAAAGGATACAAGTGTAGATGACAACTCAATACTTTTTCCTTGCAATGAGTGCCCCATATTTGTAACCTACAAACAAAAAAATATGAGCAAGTAGCATTTTATAGGAATTTGGAATAGGTGGTAACATATTTTCTAGTTTTTGGCAGGGGCTTCTTCCCAATGACTGAGATTGCTGGTTCTCTTTTGCCGCTCTGGCAACATGTTCTAGTGGTGTTCGACACATGAAGTTCTTCCTGGGCTTGGGTGTTTGATCTTTTTCCTGTGGGTCTACGTGGCGAGAGGTTGAGCGTTGTGTTGCTCTTTCAGATCTTCAAACAGATACTTTCGGCTCGAGCCTTGTCCGACCAATGGTTTAACAAATTTTTTCAGAGTAATTGTATATGTACAGAGATCTTCCTCTTCTATCAGTTTTGTCAAAATATCTACTCAATCCCACACCACTTGGGTATTACCTGCTCCCTGTCTATTCTCAACGACTTTCTTGATGTCATGTATCGGTGTGGGGGATATCAGTTGTTTGTGTATCTCTACATGGCCCTATGTTACCTCATCTTCTCTTGAGGTGACAACTGGGCTCTAATTGCTCGTGCCATGGCTACAGTTATGGCGCCATCTTTTGTGTGGTGGCCCTGATTGTCGTTCTTTTCTCGGGCCTGTTAGTTGTTTCTTGTGATGGCTAGGGTGTCGTTCTTGCCCCATGTGACCACTTTGGGGCCTCCCTATATATTTTATGTTTTTTCTTTTTATTATATTTCGTATGGGTGCTCTTTGCACCTTTTGTTTAAAAAAAAACATATTTTCTTAACAATGTCAATGACCAAAAAAGTAAATGAGCATGAAATCAAAAAGTGACATGAAGCCATAAAAAATGTGTTGTTATATGGAGCCTAATCAGACTCGGAGGTTATATTTACCCCACTTTTATCGGCGTGGTTTCCCCCCAAATTCCTACGGGGTCAAGGGGCAGCGCCCCTTGCGGGGGTTTGGAGGCAGCGCCCCTTGCGGGGTCGAGGGGCAGCGCCCCTGTGGGGGCTCGGGGGCAATGCCCCCGAAACCTCACACGGTTTTTTATTATTTTATAATGCACCAGGAGTTAATTTATTCATTGACCGACATAAGAAAACCCTATTTTGTAACCGACAAAAAGCTTGATAAAAGCGGCTAAGGGTTAGGGTTTTGATATTGTATTGTAGCATTTTGCAGCGGTATTGAGTTGCAAGGATTGCTGATTGTAATCGGTTTGATTTACTGGATAATAATATTGGACTCTCTGTTTGGTGGATGTAGCCCGAGTTTGGGTGAACCACGCTAAAAATTGTCTCTCGCTATTATTATTTCTGTGTATTTCTATTTCTCTGTTTACTCTTTATTTGCATTTAATTGATATCTTCTGCCGGCTAACCCTAACAAGTGGTATTAGAGCCAGGTTGTGTTCGATTATCGTCTGTAGAAAAGTCTCACGGTTGAGTGGGAGCAATGGCGGACGAGAGAAAAATGAAGGTTGATAAATTCAATGGGCAGAACTATTAGTTATGGAAGATGCAGATGGAGGATTACCTCTATCAAAAGGATTTATGGAGGCCGTTGGAAGGAGTAGCCAAGAAACCGGCAACAATGTCTGATGAGGATTGGAATCTTCTTGACAGAAAGGCACTGGGAACCATTCAGTTGTGCCTGGCACCGTCGGTGGCATTCAATATAACAGAAGCGAAGACAACAGATGGTCTGATGAAAGCTTTGGCAAAATTGTATGAAAAACCCTCAGCCTCAAATAAGGTATTTCTCATGAAGCAGTTGTTTAATTTGAAAATGGTTGAAGGTGGATCTGTGACAAGTCATTTAAATGAATTTAATACGATTGTCAGTCAATTGACTTCTGTAAATGTAAAATTTGATGAAGAAGTTAGAACTCTCTTGATATTATGTTCATTGCTTGAAAGCTGGGATAGTTTGGTAATGGCGGTTAGTAACTCTATTTCTGGTTCAAATACCCTAAAATTTGATGATGTTGTTGGTGTTATTCTGAGTGAGGAAATTCGTAAGAAAAGCTCGGGTGGATCCAAATCAGGCAGTGTTTTAAGTGCAGAAAGTAGGGGCAGATCAAAGGAGAGAGGAAAAGGTTCTGGAGGTCATGGGAAGTCACGAGGAAAATCAAAAGACAAAAGATCCCAAACCAGAGGACAGAAGGATTGCTGGTACTATGGAAAACCAGGTCATCTGAAGAAAGATTGCTGGTCTCGGAAGAATAAAGAAGGAGACAAACAAGAAGGTAATAAGGAAGCAAATGTGGTAAGCAATAAGTCTGAAGATGATGCTTTGATTCTTTCCCTAGATAATGCTGATGATTCATGGGTTTTAGATTCAGGGGCCTCATTTCATGCTACGCCCCATAGAAGTTATTTCCTTGATTATGTCCAAGGGGATTTTGGGCTAGTTTATTTGGGAGATAACGAACCCTGTCAGATTGTTGGAAAGGGAAGAATCAAGATTAAGTTGTAGAATGGGAATCATTAGCTACTACAAGAGGTAAGGCATGTTCCAAGGCTCAGTAGGAATTTAATTTCAGCGGGGCAGCTAACTGAACAAAGTTGCACTGTTACATTTACTGATAAAAATTGGAAGGTTTCAAAAGGTGCCTTAGTAGTAGCAAAAGGTGTGAAAGTAGGCACCTTATATCTTTGTACAGGTCATACTGTTCCTTCTACTTTAACTGTTACAGAGAAAAAACAAACAGGTTTAGGAACAGTTGCTGCAGGTTTGCAGGAAGAGACTGGAAAAGTTGCTGCAGGTTCTGAGACAACACTGTGGCATACCAGACTTGGGCATATGAGTGAAAAAGGTATGAAGGTACTTCATTCTAAGAAAGTTTTACCAGGTCTGAAATGTATTAATATGGATTTCTGTGAAAGTTGTGTGTATGGAAAACAAAAGAGAGTCAGTTTTCTTACGGATGAGAAGCAAAAGAAAAATGAAAAGTTGGAGCTTGTGCATACAGATGTATGGGGACCAGCTCAGGTATCTTCTCTTGGTGGCTCTTGGTATTATGTTACATTCATAGATAATGCAACTAGGAAGGTCTGGATTTATTTTCTTAGACAGAAATCTGATGTATTTGAAACATTTAAGAAATGGAGAAGCTTGGTTGAGAATGAGACGGGTAAAAGATTAAAATGTTTCAGATCTGATAATGGTGGTGAGTATTGCAGCAAAGAATTTGAAGATTATTGTTCCTTTAATGGAATTCGTAGGTAGAAAACGGTTCCAGGGACTCCACAGGAAAATGGAGTGGCTGAACGCATGAATAGGACAATAATGGAGCGTGCAAGGACCATGAGATTGCATGCTGGGCTGCCTTTAAACATGTGGGCAGAGGCTGTCAACACTGCTGTATATTTAATTAACAGAGGTCCTTCAGTTCCTTTGGGCTGTGGTATTCCAGAGGAAGCATGGACAGGCAAGAAGGTGAGTTATTCTTTTCTGAAAACCTTCAGCTGTGAAGCATTTGCACATATAGATTCTGAAAATAGAACCAAGCTGGATGCGAAATCAAAAAAATGTACCTTTGTTGGATATGGCATTGATGAATTTGGTTATAGGCTATGGGATTTTGAAAATTAGAAAATTGTGAGAAGCAGGGATGTTATATTCAATGAGAAGGTGTTGTACAAAGATCAGTTGCAGCAGCATGAGAAGAAAGAAAAGGATTATGTGGTGCTGGATGATACTCCAAATAGTGATGTTCCAGTGGTTCCTCATGCTCCGCAACAGCAACCAGAAATACCACAAACTCCAGTGAATGTTAGACGGTCCACAAGGATAAGTAGACCTCCTGAAAGGTTTTCTCCCTCTTTGTATTCTATTTTGTTAACAGATGCTGGTGAACCAGAAGGGTATGATGAAGCTATGCAGGTGGATACACAGGTTCAGTGGGAGCTTGCAATGAAAGAAGAAATGGACTCCTTACTGAAAAATCAGACTTGGGAATTATGTAAGTTACCTACAGGTAAAAAGGCTTTACCAAATAAATGGGTTTACAGGCTGAAAGAGGAAGATGGAGGTAAGAAAAGATTTAAGGCCAGGTTAGTTGTAAAAGGATTTGCACAAAAAAAAGGCATTGATTTTGATGAGATATTTTCTCCGGTTGTCAAGATGACTTCTATTCGTACTGTTTTAAGTATTGTGGCTGCTGAAGATTTACATTTGAAATAGCTAGATGTTAAAACTGCCTTTCTCCATGGTGATTTGGAGGAGGAGATCTATATGGAACAGCCCCAAGGATTTGAGGTCAAAGGTAAGGAGAAACTAGTGTGCAGATTGAAGAAGAGTTTGTATGGCCTGAAACAAGTACCTCGGTAATAGTATTTAAAATTTGACAGTTTTATGGCTGAGCAAGGCTACAGTAGGTGTAATTCTGACCATTGTGTTTATTTTAAGAGGTTAGATAATGACAGCTACATTATTTTATGTTTATATGTTGATGACATGCTTGTAGCTGGGTCTAACATGGATCACATACGAGAGTTAAAACAGCAGTTGGCACAATCATTTGATATGAAGGATTTGGGGGCAACAAAACAAATCCTTGGTATGAAAATTTGCAGAGATAGGCTGAATAGAAAATTGACTCTATCTCAGGCTGCTTATGTTGAAAAGGTGTTGCAGAGATTCCACATGGAGAATGCAAAAGCTGTCAGCACACCTTTGCCTAGTCATTTGAAATTGACTAAGGACATGTGTCCTAAGACACAAGAAGAGGAAGAGAAAATGTCCAAGGTACCATATGCTTCAGCTGTAGGCAGTTTAATGTATGCCATGGTATGCACGAGACCGGATATTGCACATGCTGTAGGAGTCGTTAGCAGGTATATGAGTCATCCCGGATTAGAGCATTGGAATGCGGTAAAATGGATTCTCAGGTATTTGAGAGGTACATCCAATAAACACTTATGTTTTGGGGGCTCTAATACTGATTTAGCAGGTTATGTAGACTTAGATTTGGCAGGAGATATTGATACCAGGAGGAGTACTACAGGTTATGTCTTTACTATAGGTGGAGTAGCAGTAAGTTGGATTTCCAGGTTGCAAAAGGTGGTTGCTTTATCCACCACCGAGGCAGAATATGTAGCTGCAACAGAGGCAAGCAAGGAGATGATATGGCTGCAATCTTTCATGAATGAATTGGGCACACAACAGGTTAACAGTTATTTGTTTACAGACAGCCAGAGTGCCATACATCTTGCAAAGAATTCTGCCTTACATTCAAAGACCAAACATATACAGTTGAGGTATCACTTCATTCGGTCGGTGTTGGATGATGGACAGTTACAGCTGGCAAAGATACATACAGATGACAATCTAGCAGATATGTTTACAAAGGCACAAGGGAGAAGCTGAGCTCCTCTTCAGCTTCGGTTGGTCTTCTAGACTGAACACAATAAAAATAGAACAGCAGAGTCCAGGGTGCTTATTTCCAGTGGGAGCTACAGGGTCAGTGGTGTTATGATCAGTCTCCAAGTGGGAGATGATATGGTGTGGAGTCTGATCAGTCTCCAAGTGGAAGATTGTTGTTATATGGAGCCTAATCAGACTCGGAGGTTATATTTACCCCACTTTTATCGGCGCGGTTTTTTATTATTTTATAATGCACCGGGAGTTAATTTTTTCATTGACCGACATAAGAAAACCCTATTTTGTAACCGACAAAAAGCTTGATAAAAGTGGCTAAGAGTTAGGGTTTTGATATTGTATTGTAGCATTTTGCAGCGGTATTGAGTTGCAGGGATTGCTGATTGTAATCGGTTTGATTTACTGGATAATAATATTGGACTCTCTGTTTGGTGGATGTAACCCGAGTTTGGGTGAACCACGTTAA
Organism: Cunninghamia lanceolata; assembly: GCA_027924645.1. NCBI lineage: Eukaryota > Viridiplantae > Streptophyta > Pinopsida > Cupressales > Cupressaceae > Cunninghamia > Cunninghamia lanceolata. The sequence continues at coordinate 12,593,494 of BSBN01001400.1, forward strand.
AAATTATCTCTCGCTATTATTATTTCTGTGTATTTCCATTTCTCTGTTTACTCTTTATTTGCATTTAATTGATATCTTCTGCTAGCTAACCCTAACAAAATGATTACAATGTGAATCCATAAAATTTGGCATGAAGTTATTGCACATGTGATTGTGTGGTTGTCATTGATGTCAACACTTGGTTTGGAACACCCTGTTTGCGTTGTCATTGATGTCAACACTATGCTTGGATGGTTATGAGGATGATATACTATGAAGGTGTGCTAACAATGGTGTTGCTGATGTTCATGGTTAGATGACATGCCTCGATTAATGTCAAGTAAAGTTTTATTGAGCGTGTTTGTGGTCAGCAGAGATTGAATCATAATGATGCACTAAGATGGGAATTAGAAGCATTAATATGGGAATTAGAAGCATCAAGATGTTGATTAAAAGTAATGTTGATGTTGAGAAGATGTTGTTGATGGTCTGTGGCATGTTGTATGATCCTTCTTGTTGTTCCTAAGGATGTATATGTTATTACAAGAAGACTCGGGTCTCTGGATGTTAGTGAAGGTTTCTAATGTAGGAAGTGGCCTTGAAGACTGGTTGGTAGAATGCATTCCTCCACATTTGAAGATATGGTCATGCAGTTCAGAAATTGAGTTCAATATGTTAGAACTGAAGGTGTTATATCCAAGAGTTCAAGTCATTATACCTTTAGAAGTGAAAGTTACAAGTGACACAGTTCTGGTCTATGTTTTGGAAGAGTGAAGTGATGATGAAGGCTTGTTGGAATGCTCCACATTCCTCCGGATGTGAAGATTTTCTCATGCAGTTTTGTGGACATGCTTATAGATAATTAATACATACTTCTTTACAGTATTAGGTGATTTGTGTTGGCAAGAGACACTGTGTGGCTTTATTAATGTTAGCATTGATGGCAACAAAGTCTTTCCCACACATCCACAACACATAGTATGGCTCTACCGAAAGATAGAGTGAAGAGTGTTTTGATTCGGTGAGTAAGAACAGAGCATCCAGCAAGGTCCGACAATTAGGTCCGGATCTCTCAGATGGTGTAACTCAGAAAGTTGCAGACTTGGACAACTCAAGAGGAGTACCATGATTACTACATTCCAGAGATTGAGCCTCCGGTGATGAATGAGTGAAAAGATATGAGCATCTAAGTGTTGGGTTCCTGACAGGCAGAGTAGACTAAGGAAGAACTAACCAACAGAGCATCAGACTTTAATCCGGATGAGAAACTAATAGTGATCAAGCTTTTTGAGGGATCATTCATGGTTGTCTGACATGATTGATGACTTCTAGGTCTATGTCTTTGATACACATCACATATTAAGCATGGATTCAGTTGACAGATCAATGTCTTGGAAATATCTTGAGTATTCTGGTTGCCGACTAGAAAGATGTTGAAATACTTGGTGTGGATATATATACCAGATGGATTTTGATATGAAGAGAAGTGTGTGTTGATATAGTGTGCGAGGAAAGGTAGAGAGCAGTGTGGAAAGTAGCAATACAAATCTGATATGTGACAGAACAACAGCACTAAAGCAGAGGAAGAATGAAGTGCAGTAGATCAGTATATTGAGCCTAACCAGAACTGAACCTCAACATTAGCAGATGCCTCTCATCAATTCAAACACTTGGTTACCTTCATAGCTTTGTAGATAGTGAGTCTCTTGTAGGCAATGTGCCTCTTGTGAGTAGTGTGCTCGGGCAGTGAACCCTAATTGGCAAGTGCCATTTTGTACTTCCTATTCTTTTAACACCTTGTAGTTTTTCCCTTAATAGGGTTTTCCACGTAAAAATCCTTGTGTTATGTGTGTTGATTTTATTTTTGTTCTCATGATTATGTATGCTCTTATGTTTTGATGATGTACTAATATTAAAGAAGAAAAGAAATTCAAAATATTTAAGATAACTAATTCACCCCCCTCTCATTTATCTACCTTGTTTCCAACAATTTGGTGGTCCTCAAGTTCATCTTTCAAATGACAGTATGCTACAGTTGACTCCAGATGCCTAACTAGTCTTAGGACACATGTTTGAGTACTTGTATCAATTGGAGATTGTACAGATCAGTTATATGAGCTTATGTGGACATTCTACATGCCTTTATGTTTCCTAGGTTTGAAGCACATGCAAATCTTTCATGTTTACAATACCACATAAAGTTTTCAAGTCACATTGTGAAGAGTTGTTATTGAGGTCGACTGAGGAACGTTGAAGATGTGAGCCACAAAGTTGTTGATGTGTGGAGTTCAAGGAGTGTTTGGAGATGTTGTGTAGGTCATGCCGACCCATCTAGAAGAAGAACAAGTAATGTTTAATCATTCATGAGTATCACCAAGATTGTAATGACTGATGTGCTACAAGCTTCATGTGTTCTTGCTTAAGAGCGGCCTATTTCAAATGATCATGATGTGCGGATGTTATTCGTTGAAGGATGATGCTGTGAAGGATGTTTAGGACCAAGTTAAGCATGTGTTGGGGTCTGCAAGGCATGTTTCTCTTCCTAGAGTTGTATGTAGTTCATGTTAAGGCTTTCCCTCTACATGTTTCATGTTGTGTGATCTCTGTCCAACTTGTAAATTGTAATATTCTTGTTGTATTGGCTAACTTGTAATGAAATCAATATAATATCATGCATATATTGTAAACCTAGTTGATCTAGGTGAGGTATGATTGCATGGCTATGAATATGAGTGTGTGAAGAGCAGAATATGAATATGATATGCATTATGATGTGCAACTGAAGGAGAAAGAGCAGAAGCAATAAGGGCTATCCTGATTCATCTTGAAGACATTTTTGTAACATGAGGGAAGTGAAGAATGTGCCTAACTGATTCAATCATCAAAAGAGGAGCGAAGAGCCAAAATTACAATCATCAAAGGTGTGAGCTTTATTGTTAGTTTCAAACAACAGAAGGATTGTCATACTATAATCATCTTTGAGTTTGTTCTAAGATCAGGTAGTAGTTACTTCCTTGTGTTATATCTCTAAAACAAAGTTTGCAGGGAGTTGTAGCTTCTTTGGGTTGCAACCTTAAAATAAAGTTAGCAGGGAGTAGTAGCTTCCTTGGGTTATAGCCCTAAAACAAAGTTGTAATCTTTTATTGTAATGAGCTTCATCTATTATGAGCTAATCCTCACTGTAGTTTTTCCCCTTTTGGGGTTTTCCATTTATATTTGGTGTTATGTGTTGTTTGTGCATTGTGTTGATCTTTCATGTTTATTTTAATGTTGTAAAATTTTTAAGTTTTAATCTGCTCCAGAGGATTTGAAGTTTGTTTGGATACTGATTCACCCCCCTCTCAGTATCTGGATGTGTTCAACAATTAGTGTCAAATCCAAGTTACTCAAAAGAATATTAACCACTTAAGGAAGGTCCGAGATGGCTCATAATGGATCTCACAAGGCACCTATGTTTGATGGAACAAATTATTCCTTTTGGAAGCTAAGGATGGAAAACTATCTATCTTCTCTAGGGTTTGGTATTTGGCAATCTGTCAAAAATGGTTACACTTCTCCTACTAGTGATCCTATAGATGTAGATGAGATTAAGTTGTATGAGAATAACGCCAAGGCAAAGAGTGCTATCATGAGTGGGCTACCTGATTCAAAACTTTTGAAGGTAATGAGTTGCAGTTCTGCTAAGGATGTATGGGTAAAACTTAGCAGCATTTATGAAGGAGATAGTAAAGTGAAGTAAGCTAAGATGCAAATCTTCAAGAGCAAATTTGAGACCCTGAGGATGATAGAAGATCAAAGACATTGCTAGTTACATGCTCCGAGTGGATGAAATAGTTAATGGCATCAGAGATCTTGGTGGAGAAGTGAAATAATATGAGATTGTGAAGAAGGTTCTGAGATCTCTTCCTAAATCTTATAGTCACAAGTTGTCTACTATTGAGGAGACTCAGAATTTGGATCAATATACAGTAGATCAATTGTTTGGCTCTCTCACAACCTTTGAAATGAGAGAATTTGACAAAGGTGCTCCAAACAAGGAAGCAACATTCAAAGCAAGTAAGAAGATAGAAGATGAAGTAGCTGATCAAGATGATGACCTTGATGAGGTAGAAGCAAACTTTGTAAGAAGATTGAAGAAGGGCACATGCAAATACAAAGGTAAGTTACCTTCCAAATGTTTCAATTGTGGGAAAATTGGTCATTTTACTTCTAAATGTCCTTTTAAAGAATCAAAAGGTAGTAACAAAAGAGAGAAGCCCAAAAGAAGTTTGTATTCCATGGAGAGTAGTTGTTCTTCAAAAGATAAGGATCATGATGATTCAAATGATGAAACGGTCTTCATGGCCTTGAATGTTGGGGACAAAAAGGATGATATTGGGAATTGTGAAAAGTCTGATACCTTGCAAGATGATCAAGATAATGGAAAATCAATGGTTGTATGGACTGCCTTTCATGCAAAAGAAGAAGCCAATGCTTGGTTAATTGATAGTGGTTGCTCTAACCACATAACTGGTGACAAGAAGAAGTTTATTACCCTGAAGAAGTGGAATGGTGTAGTTGTTAAGTTTGGTGGTGATGAGTCAGCACAAATATGTGGAAAGGGTGCTATAACTACTGATGGGAAGAAGGGGACTGAGGATGTCCTCTATGTCAAAGGGCTAAAGCACAATCTTCTTAGTGTCAGTTAGATGTGTAGTAAAGGATACAATCTTACCTTTCATGCCAAAGGTTGTGAAATTAGGAAGCTAGGGTCTGGAAAATTAATTACAGAAGGTATCAAGACATATGGAGATATCTATCATCTAAAAGAGGTAAATGGAAGAACCTGTTTATTGGCTCAATCTAGTGAGTGTTGTCTATGGCACAAGAAAATGGGAAACATCAACTTTAATAATATGGTAAAGATTAGCTCTATTCATGCAATGAGAGGTATGCCTAAGATAACCAAGCCTACAAACACATTATTTAAGGATTGTCAAATGGGAAAGCGAACAAAGACAAATTTCAAAAGCAAGGAGTATTCTTCTACAATGCCTCTAGAGCTGATTCACACTGACCTGTGTGGTCCTACAAGAACAAAGAATCAACAAGGTGAAAGGTATTTCATGTTGCTTATTAATGATTACTCTAGAATGACTTGGGTTACTTTCTTAAGAGAAAAATCATAAGCCTTTGATAAGTTTAATATTTTTAAAGCAATAGTTGAGAATGAAATGGATGCCAAGATCAAATGCTTAAGGTCTAATAGAGGAGGTGAATTTACTTCAAATGAATTTGAAAAGTTTTGTGAAGATCATAGTATTAGGAGACATCTTTATGCTCCTAGGACACCTTAGCAAAATGGGGTAGTGGAGAGAAAGAATAGGACTGTGCGAGAGATGGTTAAGGCAATGTTGAAAGATGTAGATATGCCTGATATGTATTGGAAGGAAGTAGTTCATATTTCTCTCTATCTACTTAACATAGTATAACTAAGGATAAATGGCACTAAGACCCCTTATGAGCTATGGTATGGAAGACCTCCCACTGTTAGATATTTCAAGATCTTTGGTAGCAAATGCTACATCAGGAGAGATGAAGAAGACCTTGGAAAGTTTGATGCAAGGTGTGATCAAGGAATATTTCTTGGTTACTCAACCAGAAGCAAGGCCTATAGATGCTAGAACAAGAGATTGGGAAATATGGTTGAAAGTACAAATGTCAAGGTAGATGAAGACTTGTATCAGATCTCACAAGAACCAGAGGACTACAGATCTGATATACTTCCCTGCATTGAAAAAGAAGAAGAGGAGAAGGAAGAAAAGGAATGAGAATCAGTGCAGATCCCTAAGACTCTAGCAAAGTATGTTAAGAGGAATCATTCAACATATCAGATCATAGGAGATAAGAATGAAGGTGCGCAGACCAAGAGAAGGCTTGCAAAAGGAAGTGAGTAAGTGAATTTGTGTTTAGTATTAAAGGTAGAGGCCAAAACCTTTGTTGATGCTAGCAAAGGTGATGAATGGTTGAAAGCAATGGAAGAAGAATTGAATCATAGAGAAAAGACTCAGAGATGCAAATTGGTTCCTAGACCAGCCAATAAGAATGTTATAGAAACAAAGTGGGTATCTCAGAACAAATTGAATGAAGATGCTAAAGTTGTGAGGAACAAAGCAAGTTTGGTGTGTAAGGGTTATTCACAAGTTGAAGGCATTGATTTTGAGGAGACTTTTGCTCCGATAGCCAGGATGGAGGCAATCAGGATGTTTCTTGCCCTTGCTGCTCACAAGAACTTCAAGGTTTATTAGATGGATGTCAAGTCATCATTCTTGAATGGTGACCTAGAGGAAGAGGTCTACATTGAGAAACTGGATGGTATTCAGTTATCAAAAGATCTGGACATGGTGTGCAGACTCAAAAAGGCTTTGTATGGACTTAAGGAAACTCCTAGAGCTTGGTATGCTAGGATGGATAAATAATTATAGGTGCTATGTGTAGAACTAGCTCTACCATCTATTATGTTTCATTTACCATCCATACATCCATAACAAATTCCATCCATCCCATAATGAGTCTCCTTTATTTCTTAATAAACTTCCCCTATACCACAATCAACCTATTCATCTATAATAAGCCCATTCCATTTTCCATCCCCGTGCTTAATCTATCATGGTTTGGAAAATGTTGCGATTGAAGTATCATTTTGTCCATCATCCGTCTAGAGCTAGGTTATCTAATTCATCATCATCCATAATAAATTCATCCCATACTAGGGGCACTTGCTTGCGCTTAGTTTTTCGAGTGGATACTTAAAGCATCGGCACTTAGCATCCATCAATAACATCATATATCATCAAACATCTAATCAATCTCATCAATCCACATTTTGATCAATCTATCCACTTTCATCATCACCATCAATAAAACAACAAGAACTACATCTCATCTCTATCATTAAGTGCCTTGACCTCGTGGATACAGGGTATGTAGGCAATTTGGGATATGAAGGAAGTACCCAGATTCAGGCATAGATGATATACCCCTTCCATCTTTCATCTGACTTTCAACAATCACCATCTTCATTCATTCCATGTTCTTCAATCATCTATCTCCCAGATCATCAATAAACACCTAGAACTACATATCATCATGTATTATCATGTATCATCATCATTGTACTGTGCTTTGATCCCGTGGATGTACAGGGTATGTAGGTAGTCTGGAATAAGAATGATGAAGGGGGTAAATCATAAAACACTCAACAATAGAAATTGCACACAGAAAATAGAATGTTCTTTTATTGATTTGGACAACCCATTACATTATAGAAGCTCAAATCAGAGGATGAATCCTCCATAGGCTGCAACACATTACAGCTTTCTATCACAAGACTCTAGAATCTTTAGCCTTCTGTAACCCCAAATCAGCTAGGGTTTCTATTCTCTCACCTTTCTTGACTCTACACTTTTCCCCTTATCTCTACTACTACCTAGGGTTTCCAAAAATAGTAATAAATACCCCTTTTTGGCAGCCAACAGCTAAATTTCAAATTTTGCATCTCCCTCCAAAAATAGGTCAACTTCTGGGAAGCATAACTTTTGATCTGGGTGTCCAATTGATAAACCATTTGAAGTGCTAGAAAGCTCGCGAAGTGAAATATCATGTCAAAAATATGTAAACAAATTTTTGTAAACTTTTTGGGACGTTATGGGATGTTTTAGTGCCTCATATTTGGTTTTAGAACTTTTTAGGCTACCTCACAAAATTGAAACTTTAATATCTTGAAATCCATACACGATCTTGAGCTGAAATTTACCAAGAATGCTTATTTAACTCTACCGAAGCTTTGGGGAAAATTTCAGGCTCAACAGCTTCTCTGATAAAGACTTACTAAAAATAGTAAATTCTGGTATATTTTGGTATCCTTAGCCCTGTTTGAAACTTTGAAGGGTTTGAATCATTATTCAAGCAAATGGGTATCCAAAAACACAAATTTTGAAAAGAAATGAAAAAAGTCATCAATTTTGAATCACATTATTTTTGGGTGATGCAAGATTGCCCTTACACCTCTGGAGCATGCTCCTGCATCAGACACCTAGGGTAATTTTGAGAATTAACCTTGTCACGTCTAAAGTGTTTGAAGAAAACCCCAAACATTCCATTTCTACCTTAGATAACCAAGAAGAATCTTCAATAGGCCTTCCTTTCCACTTCACTAGATATTCTTCATATTACGTATTCTGAGTACTCCTTCCCACACGGCTATCCAAGATCTCTTCTATCTCCTCCTTTGAAGTAGATGCCAGAATACTCCACTATTCTTCTGTTGGTCCATCATTTGTTCCACCTTCATGATATTCTGATAAATCAGCAATGCTGAAAATAGGGGAAATGTTGATCCCACTCGGCAGCTCTACCTCATATGCATTTCCTAAATCATGCGTCTTCAAAATTCTGCATGGTCCAAATTTCTTCATTTTCAACTTATTAAAGTTCCCATTGGAAACCTTTCTTTTCTCAAGTGAACCATGAGCTACCTAAAACTCCTTATATCTCCTCTTCTGATCTACCTTAGCGTTGTACAGAGTATTCATCTTATGAATGTGCTTTCTCACCTCTTCATGCAGATTCTTCAGGTGTTCTGCAAAGTCTTCGACTTCGGCACTTGTCTTTTCTCCCTTGTCCAGCTTCCTTAACTCTGAAGCATTTCTTGGACTATTCCCATACACAATCTGGAATGGTGATTTACCAATACTCCTATTGACAGAATTGTTGTAAGCAAATTCTACCTGTGGTAAAATCAAATCCCATCCCTTGGGCTTATCTCCTACTAAGCATCGTAGCAGGTTACCCAAACTCCTATTCACCACTCTTGTCTATCCATCAATCTATGGATGGTGTGCAGAACTGAACTTCAAATTTGTCTTCAAGTTCTTCCATATTGTCCTCCAGAAATAACCAACAAACTTAATATCTCGATCTAAAACTATGCTCTTAGGTAGACCGTGTAGTCTCACCACCACCTTGAAAAATAACTTAGTAATGTGAGGAGCATCATTAGTCTTCTTACAAGGAATCAAATTTGTCATCTTCGAGAATGTATCCACCACCACAAAAATGGAATCCTATCCTCTCTGTGTCCTTGGTAAACCAAGAATAAAATCCATACTAATATCATCCCATGCCTTCTCCGATACAAGTAATGGGATATAGCCCTGCTTAGTGGAAAATTGGATTTGTTAATATTTTAGTGTTTTGATATTTAAATCCTCCTCTCTACTTTACATTCAAAGATCTAGGGTTGAGTGGTGAGCACTATCGTACCCTAGATCGCTTATGAGATGTAGGGAAACTTGGATTAGGGAATTTAATTATCAATTTCTCTTCTCTTATGCTCAATTGACCATTAAAACCCCAATTATTCAAATACGACAATAAACTGACGAATAATAGAAAATGCTCTTGCAGAGGGAAGCGAAATAGAAAATCACAAAATTCTTGTTTTTGAGGTTTCGAGGCGGAACAGTTGGGGACACTAGAGCAGACGCCTAAGTCCAAGGTACCAGTTTCTTTGCGAGATCTAGACCTCCTTCCGACACTGATCAGCCCTGTAACTTCTATTTCCAAGAACTCAACTACAGAGGACACTAGAGCAAGTGCCCAAGTCCTGGAATGCTCCAGTGTCCTGCTTTTCTTCAGATCTTGAATCCTTGATGCCTGCCACTCCTTCCTACAACTTCACTTTTCCTAAATGCAACACCTGTAACCTACAATTACAAGACTTGGTTTGGGGGTTGTGGTGTTTAGAGGCTTGCCTCAGTCAAACCCCGAAGGACACTTAAGTCTCCGAACACCATTGTCAGATAAACAGTACGTGCCCTTGTGAGGCAGAGGAAAAAAACAAAGGAATCAATGATGAAAACACAATATAATGTCACCTTGTAGTGAAGCTCTCATGGGAGAAAGATGCTCTTCATTCCACAAAGAAATTGATGCTCAAATATGCAAATACAAACACATAAACCACACAAGTCTACTCTTGCAACATAATGAAAGCCTTGAATCACCTTGAGAACACAATAGCTTGCTAGTAATCATCTAGTAATGTTCTAGTTTACAAATGAATGCCTAAAAAAGTTTTTATATGCAACTACAAACACTCCCGCCAAGATTTTCGTAATTCAAACTTACCATGTTGGCAAAGGACCCAAGTAATGGTCATAAATCAACACCCAAAAATTGGGGCTGCCCCAAAATAAGGCAGGACTAGGGCGCGGGCACCTAAGTTCTCCCCCCTATTTTGGCTAGGGTACAGCTCAAGGGGTCCTCCTAGGTCCCATTTGTCATGTTACCTAGGGCTCATTCCATCAGGATGCCAAAATATGAACTAAGATGTCCTAAATGCATGCTAAAGAGTCGGGAGCTAAACCTCAAGAACGAAAAGCCCCCAAGGGGACATTTTTCGACATTACATTTAGCCACCACTTAATTGTATGTATAAACACAAGGCCAATACATGCATTAAAGTATGGTCACAAACACAACAAACACACCAAGCACAGAGAAGACACACCAATCGCATAGAAAACAATAATAGGCATGCAAAACACGGAGAAGATAGTTACAATCACGCAGAATACAGAGAAGAAAGTCGATGCATAGAAGACACATTAATGTATGGAAGACATGCATGATTTATTTTCTTTTCTTTTTCTCATATATATGAAATGCAGATGTAAGTACTAGAAAGTAAACAAACCTCCCATAATACAGGATGCACTCATCATGCAGATCTTTGTATATATGGGGCAACACACACACAAGACATGCAAAACCTCTCAAAATGCATACTGCATATGGGGCAACAGACACACCAAACAAAGAAAGCATGCCAAAACACACACACTTGAAGACATGGAGAAAACACGGTACACAAGCGATGGGGTGTACCTATTTCTAGGTCCAACACCATCTCAGGCACATTACATGCACACATCGCTGATTGGGCTTCGCCACAACAATCACCGAAGACATGCTTAATGGTTGAGTTAGTCACAAAACCACTCCCCACCTCCGCAGAGGACTTTTGAAAATGCAACCCCACCCACATCATGGAGACACCTTATAGTGAAAATGAAGCATGGCATACCACCCCACCCGCATCACGAAGATGCCTTATAGTGAAAAGGAGGTATGAGCTCAAAAGTATACAATCCCACCCACATCATAGAGACGCCTTACAGTGAAAAGGAAGTATACGCAATAGATTTCAAGATATATTGATTGATTGCAAACAAACTCAAGATGTAGGAAGTACTTTTCGCACTAGTCGGCACCTGAGGACAAGCACATTGCTAACATCTACAACATACAGTTTACCTTATATGCCCCCACCTTAAGGTGGTTGATATCATGCATCAATATTAGCATGTTAAGGTAGGAAGAAAACACACAAAGGAACATAGACTTTCTCAAAGCCCATGCCTTTCCAGAGGTGATATGTACTTCACAATCACCAAATGTTCCCACAAACACATCCCTGCAAGAAACACATGTTAGTGTCTACATAATCATGATAAACAATGCATATGATTAACCACACAAAGAGCCAAGGTTATACTATGAATTTAGAGTTCGAGATAACTGTGGGGCTATATCATGAAGCTCTCTGAATCGAGTACCATGAAGGCCAAATTCAAAGACAAACAAAGGTGCATAGAGAAGCAATATTGTTAAGGTTTGTAAATGCGATAGAAACATTATCAAATTCACTATGCAAAAAGTATGAGTGCTTCCACTAGACAAGTAACGGATAAAATACACAACCCCATCGTCATGTTAGGAACTAAGTCCATTTTTTATTTCTCTTGAAACGGACACTAGGTCTGCATCAGTATAAATTTTGTCACCATCCGCCTGCTAGATGGAAACACTAGAGGAAGGGAAACAATAAATAAGAGAGGAGAAACAAGTCTTAGGGACAGTCATGTAGGAGGGTGCCCCCAGGTCACCAACCATGACGCTATGTCCATAAGACACAACACACAACAATGAAATCAAAGAGAGAAGCAATATAGAAGAATGATGATACAAATAGAGCTAGGTCACAATAGAGATAGTCTCCTGGTATCCCAGACCTTATGAGAGAATCAAGGATCATCCCAAGAGGCCTAAACAATATATAACACATCACGAGAGAAATAAAGGGTTAGAGATACTTACTTGTAGGATCTTCGTATTAGATCTTGGAGCTTGCGAACCTCTTGGAGAGGTACTCGATCATATTTAATGCAAAATTTGAGTGGTTCTTATGAAAGTCTTGTTTGTTACCATATGATGCTTGTTCCTTAAATCCTTGTTTAAATGAGAATTTTTATTGTTTATGAGGGGGAGAACCACTAGTATTTCTGACTTTTGATTGTCGTCTTGCTCTTTTTTGATTTTTAGCAAGTTTTCATTATTGAATCTTTCTAGAATGGTAATGGGAATCATCCTGTACCATCTTACTTCTTTGTATCGGTTGTTGTTCTTGCTTTTCTGATGCATTTTGATTATCTCCCGATCCATATAAGGATAACAGAGGAGGAACCTCAACATAAATTTTATTTCTTCGTGGACGAGGTGGATTATCCATTTGTGTCTTATCCACTTCAATTATTCCCACGATACTATCATAGTCCAAGTAATCATCCTCGTCTGCTTCCACTAAACCCTGCTCCACCATATTATTTTCAGTATGTTTAGGGAAAGGTTTAGTGAAGATTTGTAAGTTTTGATTCGGCAAAGCAACCGATTTGTTTCCATTATCATTCACAACTAATACCTGGATGATATTTGAATCAATAAGGTTTTGTATTTCATGTTTAAGACACATACATCATTCATTGTCATGTCCTTACATCCGATGATAATGACAAAAGGCATTGGCATCAAAGTAAGGTCCTTATTTACTAGGGTCAACAAGCTTGCTTGAGGGAAGCTTCAGAATGTTATTACTCATGGCATGGTTCATAATGGAATGGTAGGATTCAGATATCAGAATAAACTTTCTTGGTTGGTATGATGCTTTCTTCATATTTGATATAGCTAAAATATTCAAAAAGTTGTTCGTAATTGGTCCATTAATCTTGATGAAGTTCCTGTTATTGTTGTTTCTCTTAAATTTGTTTTGTGATGATCCACCCATGGATTGACCAACTTGAGCCGATGAGTTTTGGTTTTCATACTGACTAGGCGAAAGTTGATAATCATGAAGGGCAGTGCATAAATGTTGGAAGGAGTTGTACTTCATCAAGAGGATCTTATCACGAATATTAGGTTGTAGATTTGTAATAAATATCTTTTGAACATCTTCATCTTTCATCTGATATTGAATCTGTACATAAAGCCCTTGATACTGATTAATGAAAGTTCAGTCAACTTCTCTTTCAGACCTTGTTTGCATTGAACCAAGTCAATAAGTGTGACTTGGGGTCCAATATTTGCTTGAAAATGTTGTAAAAATTGATCAATCAACTATGAAAAGGAATGTATTGAATTCAGAGGAAAAGAGCAAAACCATTCTAAAGCAATTCTTTGAGAGATATCAAGAAAATTTTTACCAACAAATCCTCTTCAAAATAGAAATAACTACACATAGCTGTGAATGTAGCCACATGAATATTGGGATCTCCTTTTCCACCATATTTTTCAAAGCGAGGAGTCTCAAACCTCTCAGGCATAGGAGTTCTCAAGATTGCATAGGAAAGGAGATTATAGACATTATATGGTCATAGACTAGGCTACAAAGAATTTGTTAGGTTTGTTACCTTTTGTTGTAAAGTAGTCATGCCCTGTAAAAGTTGGTTTAGGATGGCATCATTGGGAGATGCGGTTTGTTATGAGGAATTATAACCAAAGTGAGGAGCTGAATGAGCTTGAGATACAATAGGTGGAGGCTGAGAATATGTCAACGGTGGTTGGACATAGTGATAGGTAGAAGATGGTTGTGAGTAGGTAATAGGTGGTTGGAAATGAGTGGAATAGATAGGTGGTTGAGAACAATTATGCATAGTGGAGGTCCCTTTAGGAACCAAATTTTGATAATCAAATCCCATAGATTTGTAATTAGTGCCATTAGATACTCCAATACCGGTGGTAGAATTACTACAAGCATTTGCATCAGTTGTTAAGATTGTTGATGTAAAAGTTGATATTCCCGTAGTTGGTATAGGTATGGATACTTCAGTATGAGATGGGGATAAAGTGTTATTTATTGCTTGTGCACATTCGGTCACCGACATGATATTGGTTTGTACAATATATTCAAGACCACAAATTGTATTTACACCATCTTGTCCCTCTTTTATCGATTCTCTTATATTATGAATTGTAGGGACAACTTCTTCCGCTATTCTCTCATTTTCCATAAATGATTGAAATTCAGCTAACTCTTTATCCAATTTTTCTATTTACTCATCAGATACATATCCTATTGCCTCAATAGTATTATCAACATCATGAAAATTTTGTTCTTCCATTGTGGTTGGAGGATGTATAATGTCTTGCACAATTTGAGTTTCTCCCTTTGTAAAGAAGGTGTTCAAAGTACCAACTTCTTCAAGAGCACTAGATCCCATTAATCTTTTACTTCTTCTCAAAGGGATACTGCTTTTAGGATAGTGGGTCATAAAGTTTATGAAAAAGTACATGACACTCAATACACAAACTAAGATGACAAACCCTAAGAGAATGATATGTTTGAAAGCCAACAATGCTTGGAATTTTGTAGTTTTTCAATGCAAATTGATAAATCAAAGGGTGTTGTAAGGATTTCAATCAAGGGAAACTATTTATATGTCTAATATCAATCCAAAACAACAAAAATATCCTTCTCAACACACTCTTTATGCAATTTCAAGTTAATGCCAAGTCAAAATATAGTGAAAATATGTCAAAATAGGCACTTTTTTCACCAAAACTCAATGCAAAAGAGCATAACAAAGGGTGTTGTGAGGAAAATTATGATGGAAAGCAAATAATATCAATAATAACAGCCACTTGGTTCTAAAATACCCAACAAAACACCCTTTTAGTGCCACTTAAGGTAAAACCCTAGTGAAAATATAACAAAATATACAATTTTTCACAATTTTTCAATTCCAAGACCTAGAAAAGGAGGTGTTGTAATGAATCTCAGGAGGTATAGAAAATAATATCAATTATATCAGTCACCTCAATCCATAAAATTGATCACAACACACTTGGAGTGCAAACCCTAGGGCAAAAATAGTCAAAATATGTAGTTTTTCACTAAATTTCCAATACAAGAGTCTGTTAAAAAGGTGTTGTGTAGATTTTTAGGAGGGCCATAAAATGATTAGTCTGATAAAAGTCAATTAATGCAAAAATACCCTTCACAACATGCCTATGGTGCAAGTTTATAGAGTCGATAAGGCCAAATTTAGTGAAAATCATTGTTTTTGAAGCCCTAGGTTTGAGATCCTTGGACAAAATGCTATGTGAATGTTTTGAAGTCTGATTTATGATGAAGTTGAATTACTCTCAGATTTTAAAATAATTTTCAATCTTGAACATGCAAAATTCCAATGCAAATCTAATGAAAATTGCTAGTTTTTTGTTGAAATTTTCTATGCAAAAATACAAATATTTTAAATCTAAAAGCAAATTTACACTAAAATGCAAGACTAAAGAAAAATGAAAATTTGAATGAGCCTCTAAAATCAGTAGAAAAATCTGAGAAAAGATTTTGCCTACTAACCCTAGATTTTGGAATTACTAGGTTATGTCAAAATTGCCAAAATTTCCACAAAAGCCTAGTAAATTAATGATGAAAATGCAATGCAAATTTCTATATTTTTATTTTTTTTGTAGTTTATATCAGATCTGATACAAAAATTATGAATTAGGAAAATTCAGAAAGAACTGATGCAATTTAGTAAGCTAAACAATGCAAATTTTTTGAGTTTTTCAAAATTTTAAATTTTTTTTGAATTTTTCTCAATGCAATAAAATGAATGACTATATGAATGAATGAATGAAATCAATCCAAATATGAAGACACACACTCAGTAAGTTGTAATTTAAGTCTAAATCACGGGTTCACCAAAATGTTTAGTGGAAAATTAGATTTGTTAATGTTTTAGTGTTTTGATGTTTAAATCCTCCTCTCCATTTTACATTCAAGGATCTAGTGTCGAGTGGTGAGCACTATCATACCCTAGATTGCTTGTGAGATGTAGGGAGAGTTGGATTAGGGAATTTAATTATCAATTTCTCTTCTCTTATACTGAATTGACCATTAAAACCCTAATTATCTAAATATGACAATAAACTGACGAATAACAGAAAATGCTCTTGCAGACAAAAGTGAAATAACAAATCACAAAATACCTATTTTTAGGGTTCTAAGGTGGAACAGTTGGGGACACTAGAGTGGGCGCCAAAGTGCAAGGTACCAGTTTCTTTGCGGGATCTAGACCTCCTTCCGACACTGACCAGCCCTGTAACTTCTGTTTCCAGGAACTCAACTACGGAGGACACTAGATCAAGCGCCCAAGTCTTGGAAATGCTCTGGTGTCCTTTTCTTTAGATCTTGAATCCTTGATGCCTACCACTCCTTCCTACAACTTCACTTTTTCCCAAATGCAACACTTGTAACATGCGATCACAAGACTTGGTTTGGGGATTGTGGTGTTTAAAGGCTTGCCTTAGTCAAGCCCTAGAGGACACTTAAGTCTCTGAACACCATTGTTAGATAAAGAGTGTGTGCCCTTGTGAGGCAGAGGAAAAAACCAAAGGAATCAATGATGAAAGCACAATATAATGTCACCTTGTAGTGAAGCTCTCATGGGAGGAAGATGCTCTTCATTCCATGAGGAAATTGATGCTCAAATCTACAAATACAAACATATAAACCACACAAGTCTGCTCTTGCAACACAATGAAAGCCTTGAATCACCTTGAGAACACAATATCTTGCTAGTAATCATCTATTAATGCTCTAGTTTACAAATAAATACCTAAACATGCTTTTATATGCAACTACAAACACTCCCGCCAAGAGTTTCGTAATTCAAACTTACCGTGTCAGCAAAGGACCCAAATAACGGCCATAAACTAACACCCAGAAATTAAGGCTACCCCAAAATAGGGCAGGACTAGGGCACGGGCATCCAAGTCCTCCCCTCCTATTTTGGATAGGGTACAGCTCAAGGGCTCCTCCTAGAACCATTTGTCATGTTACCTAGGGCTCATTCCATCAAGATGCCAAAATATGAACTAAGATGTCCTAAATGCATGCTAAAGACCCGAGAGCTAAACCTTAAGAGGGAAAATCCCCTAAGGGGACATTTTATGACATTACAAGCCTTGTATTCTAACTTGTTCCTTTTGCCATTTGACACACTCTACAACTCTACACGACAAATTTCCTCACATCTTGTTGTAGCTGTGGCCAATAGTAATTCTCACCAATAATAGCAATGGTCTTATCTTGACCAAAGTGTCTAGCTAATCCCCCACTATGCTTCTCCTTAATTAGGTTCTCTCATGGAACTCCTCAGAATGTACAACTGGCTTCCTCTAAACAACATGCCATTGTGGATTATGAAATCCAACAATTTTGTCCTATCCAAAATAACAAGTTCCAAACAAGATTTCCAGGGCTCTGCAAAATCTAGATCTTTAGGATATAAACTTTTGAGCTCATCAAACCCAACAACCTCTATCTTCATTTCTGTCAACAAATTTTGCCTTCTGCTCAAGGCATCTACAACTCTGTTGGACTTCCCACTCCTATGTATCAAAACAAAAGTATAACTCTGCAAAAACTCAACCCATTTTAAGTGCCTTTGATTTAACTTTCCTTGACTATTAAGATACTGCAAAGCTTGATGATCATTGTATAAACAAACTCTTTTGGAAATAGGTAATGTCTCCCTTTCTTCAAAGCCTAAACTATTGCATAAAACTCTTAATCATAAATAGAATATTTTTTTTTGGCATCATTAAGCTTCTCACTAAAATACGCAATGGGCTTACCTTCTTGACTCAAAACAGATCCTATAGCGCTGCCACTAGCATCACAATCTACTTGAAATACCTTATTGAAATCTAGAAGTGCCAATACAAGTTGCTTTGTGACTTTCTTCTTTAATGTATCAAAACTCTTGTCTGCTCCTGTAGTCCATCGAAACTCTTTCCTATCCCCCCTCATTGTCTCAGTTAGGGGTGGACAAATGCTACTAAAATTCTTGATAAATTTTCTATAAAAAATTTTCAAACCATGAAAAGATCATACCTCTATAGCACTCCTTGGCGTAGGCCATTCAAGGATAGCCCTTACTTTTTATGGGTCCATCTTAAGACCTTCCTCTAAGACAACAAATCCCAGGGATACCAACTCCTTTGCAAAACTACATTTCTTCAAATTAATCAACTTCTCCTCCCCTGGCTTCTCTAAAACTCTTCTAATATGCATCAGATGCTCATCCCAAGTCTTACTGAAAATCAAAATGTCATCTAAATAAACAATAACAAAACTTCCCAAAAATTCTTTTAATGCCTAGTTCATGAGCCGCATGAATGTGCTCAGTGCATTGGTTAGCCCAAATGGCATGACTAACCACCCATACAAACCTTCCTTTGTCTTAAAGGTTGTCCTCCATTCATCTACTTCCCTAATTCAGATCTGGTGATACCCACTCTTTAGATCAATCTTCGTGAAGTACTTGGCTCCACTCAAACAATCCATTATGTCATCCATTCTTGGCAATGGAAATCTATACTTGATTGTGATCTTGTTGATGGCTTGGGAATCTATACACATTCTCCACTCTCCATCTTTCTTCGATGCTAGTATTGCAGGTACCACACATGGACTTAGGCTCTCCCTTATCAGTCCCTTCCTCAACAACTCATGAACTTGTCTATTCAACTCTTCATTCTCTGCTGGAGTCATTCTGTGGGCTACCTTATTTGGCAAACTGGCCCCTAGTATCAAATCTATTTGATGACTTATCTTCCTCACCGATGGTAAACCTTCTAGTACATTATCAGAGACAATATCCTGAAATTCTTCCAATAGATCTGAGACTTTTGCTGGTACATCTTCACATTTCTTTTAACTGATCTTAGAAATCAATGGAAAGCAATGACGCTCATGCTTCATACCCTCCAAAAAATTTCTACCATCTACCAAGCAAATTTTGGCAGTACTACATACCTTTTCTTCCACCTCCTTCAAGGGCTTCAACTTATGATGAACTCCATCCTTTGTTAGGGAATATGTGTTTGCATGGCCATCATGGACAGTGCACCTATCATACAGCCACGGCCTCCCCAATAACATATGACATGCATCCATCGGTATGATGTCACACAGTACCTCATCATGGTAGTCACCAATATTGAACTTGATTAAACATTGTTCATTGACCAAAGCTCTATGTTACTTTTGCAACCATGCAATCTGATATGGATGTGGATACTTTCTTCTTGTCAACTTCAACTTGTTATCCATCTCCTCTGAAACAAGATTGTCAGTGCTTCCACTATCAATAATAATATCACAACACTTACCTTCATATTTGCACCTGGTGTGGAATAAGCTCTTCCTCTGATCTGGTTTTTTCTCCTCATTCAAAAAGGTTCTTCTAACAACTAGGGTTTCTCCCCTTTCAGCATCTTCATCTATATGTGCAACTCATGCATTTCCTTCAGGTCTTCTGTTTATCCTTCCTTGATGTTGTGGACACTCGTTTACTTGATGTCCTTCTTCTCCACATTGAAAATAGGTTCCTCTAAAATCTCCTCTTCCAGGTCCTTACCCAGGTCTACCTCTTTCTCTTCCTCTTTGCTCACCATTATTTGGTCATGAGGGCAGTAGGTATTCTCCCCTCTGATTTCAACTAGTGCCAGCTTCTTCACTTTTCTTTGGATCTTCATTTCGGCCTCCATAAGCTCTTCCACCAGTCCTTCCACCTTGACCTATTCCCCTTTTCTTGCTATCAAATATTTTATTCAACTTCTCTTCCACCTTCAAGGAAAACTGGTACGCATCTTCTATAGTGGTTATTCTGACCAGGCTCAGCTCCTCTTGAATACTTGGCCTCAACCCATTAATGTAATGGGCTACCTTCTCCTTGTTGGCCTCTGCATGGCATGTCCTGTTAGTAATCTTATAAAAATCTTCTGTATACTCCTTGACAGACTTGTTACCTTGTTTCAATCCCTGCAGCTTCTTCAGCAACTCCATCTCATAGTCCACAAGAATGAACTGCTTCTTCAATTTCTCCACCATTTGATCCCATCTAGTAATCTTTCCTTTTCTTCTCCTACTTCTCTCTAACTAGACCTCCTTCCACCAAATACTGGCATGGCCCTTCAACTTTGTTTTTGCAAACTTGACCCAATTTGGGTCCTCCATGTCTTCATACTCGAAATATTCCTCCAAGTCATTGATCCAATCAATGAGCTATTCTGGATTTAAATCTCTAGAATAGGTAGAAACTTCAATCTTGGGCCTCTTTCCAATCTTTGAAATGGCCCTCAACAACCTAACTTTTGCAGGATCTCCTACAGCTTCTTGTTCTTCATCAGATAGCTCTTCTTCATCTTCATCCTCACTTTCTTCTCTTGTTCTTGGCTCAAACCCTTTTCCTAGCTCCTCTTGCAATGCATCGATTTGCCTTTGCAGGGCTCTAAAACCCTCTTCTGTCAAAGCATTTCTCCCAACACAGTTTCTTTGTGGAGGCATCTTAATCTTCATAGCAAACCCATAACCTCAAGTCCTAGTTCAAACTACCTCATGATCAATGATCTATCTACAAACTTAGGAACCCTTGTTTTGATACCACTTGATGAAGGGGGTAAATCATAAAACACTCAACAACAAAAATTGCACATAGAAAATAGAATGTTCTTTTATTGATTTTGACAACCTATTACATTACAGAAGCTCAAATACAATTAGAAGATGAATCCTCCATAGGCTGCAACACATTACAGCTTCCTATCATAAGACTCTAGAATCTTCAGCCTTCTGTAACCCCAAATCAGCTAGGGTTTCTATTCTCCCATCTTTTCTTGAGTCTACACTTTCCCCCTTATCTCTACTACTACCCATAGTTCCCAAAAATAGTCATAAATAGCCCTTTTTGGAAGCCAATAGGCAATTTTTGAAATTTGCATCTCCCTCCAAAAATAGGTCAACTTTTGGGAAGCATAACTTTTGATCCAGGCGTCTGATTGATGAACCATCTAAATCGCCAGAAAGCTTGTGAAGTGAACTATCACACCGGAAATCCATAAATGGATTTCCATAAACTTTTTGGGATGTTATGGGACATTTTAGTGCTTCATATCTGGTTTCAAAACTTTTTAGGGTACCTCACAAAATTGAAACTTTAATATCTAGAAATCCAGACATGATCTTGAGCTGAAATTTACCAAGAATGCTTATTTGACTATTCCGAGGCTTTGGGGAAAATTTCAGGCTCAAATGCTTCTCTGATAAAGACTTACTAAAAATAGTAATTTTTGGTATACTCTGGTATCCTTAGCCCTATTGGAAACTTTGAAAGTTTTGAATCATTATTCAAGCAAATGGGTATCCAAAAAAGACAATTTTTGAAAAGAAATGAAAAAAAAGTCATCAATTTTGGATCACATTGTTTTTGGGTGATGCAAGATTGCCCTTACACCTCTGGATGCTCCTGCATCAATGAAGGAAGTATCTAGTACACAAGCACAGACAATTCATTCTTCCATTCCCATCTCTTCTACCTTCTATCTTCTTTCTCTTCTATCTTCCATCTTCTTCTCTTTGATTAAATCAAGTAGAAATCAAACTATGCATGTTTCAATAGCTCAAGCACTCATCAAATCAAGGGTAAACAAAGACATTTGTTTGCATGCCTTTAGCCAACATTTGCTATACCAATCTGACATCTCAGCCTTCAACAAATGCATCTTTCCTCATAGCAAGGTGCTATCCAATCTTGGTTTGGTATGTCGCGATGAAGTATGGACTGGTGCATGGTCATTACTTTCGTATACTATGTTTGTGGGATGATCTTATTCTCCTACTATACCTTTAATGGTATCTTGTACATGTTGGGATTAGCATCTTTCATATCAATATCTTTTACATCTGAAGAGCTAAACAATCTCTTATGCACTGACTATTCTATGCTAAGACTACTTCTCATACATATAACCAACAAGGTTTCATTATGTTTAGTGGAAATAAGTTCAAACCGTTGCTTGTAGAGTCAAAGTCCATCTCAGATCAGCTAATATTCATATCTTGTGTATGTTGGATCAACATCTTGACCTCATACGATAGACAAGATTGTATTATGCTTTATGCATTGGATACATTGACACCTTGGTCTTCTATACCCTGGTGCATAATATATCCATATGCTATATCAAACATAAGGATTACAAATCTCTAAATTTGTGTGTAACCACTGTCAAGAAGTTACTTCCATCATCTATTATCCATCATCAGTCCATTCATCTACCACAATAAAACTCATATCTCTCACAAGGATTGATCAATCAAATTTCATCCACTTTCTTCTATTGATCTATTTTTCCATTACCTTCATCCTGCAATACAAGTGTGTTAGACATATATCATTGTCACACATCATTATATACATATATCTACATAACATAAATAATTTCACATCATCATATAAATCCATTCACACTAGCATATATACATTTCCATAACCATGTTTCCATCATAAGCATTACATTATCCAATCATAATCATATATATGTATCATTTTACCATCTACCCATATACATGTCATAATTATAAAACATAAAACCATAAAGATAATCATTATACATATGCATCCATAAATCATAATGCCATATATCACCAATCCATCATATATATATATATATATATATATATATATATATATATATATATATATATATATATATATATATATATATATATATATATATATATATATATATATATACAACTGGGTCAATATACAAGTGTCTCATCATGTACAAAATTGAATCGATATATACAAATTAGGCTACCAAATAGCTATCAAAATACATATATTGGCTCGTAGGCTTCATAATGATACAACATGATACAAAAACTGATATAATATTTACAAAGCACTCTATCCCTGATGTCTCAGGTGGGTGGCACTCACTGAGGAATCCTCTCCCTGATCTCCAATAGCTCCCTGAGATCCTCCTACACCTGCCTGTAGGGGTGGGCTTGCAACTGATGGCCCATATCTCCCTGTCCTTCGTGAACCTGAAGCCCTGTCTAGATCTAGTCCTGAAACTAGGTTGTCTCTGATCTCCTAACACTACTCCAAAGTATAAACCTCTATAGTACTCTATCTCCGCCTGAGCTATTAACAACTCACCCTGCACCCAAGTGAGCTCTCTAGCCAAATACAAGGTAGCCTGATCAGTACCCAATGTAGCTATAGTAGCATCCTTGGTGCAGGGACACGATAGTAAAATCTACTATGTTGAAATAAGGCCTATTTGGCCATGTCATCTTGTTCATGTTTTGTTTTCTAAAACCTAGAAGTCTTTGTATTCCATTTGAAAAATAACAGACATATTTTGTATCTAATAGAATCTGAAAAGATCAATAGGAGTCGGTTGGGATTCAGGATAGTTGGCCTTCCCTAACTGTTAAGCAACCGTTGATCTTCCAACTTTGGGTTAATGAAAGCACAGAGGAGAAACAGAGAAGGGGGTTCGGTAGATTTGAAGATTGTGATTCGGAAACAACTAAGCAATAATAACTTCTGTCCATCATCTTCAGTGTTTGATCTGTGTATTTCCTAACTGTTCATAATAGCTCTCTATTCTCTGCATTTGAAATAGTTTAGTCTAAATTGTCGAAGATGAGTAAATAACCATTCCACTGGTGGATATCCAAAGAAATCAGTGGAATGGCATCAGCCTGTACATTTTTCTGTTTGTTTTTCATTTCTTTTACCTGTGTTGGCGAGGCAGATGTTCTAGACTGAGGAGTGTGCACAATAGCATCACCTAGCATCTCCATGTGCAAGGGTTGCAAAGCTACTGAAATCATTTTCGGTGAGACCAAGGCCATCGGCAAAATATTTCTCTCTCAGAGTGATAAGGATAGTCTGGCTGAAGAGAGGTTTAGGCCATTGAATAGAAGTCACAGTCTAAAGATTCATATCAGAGTGATAAGAGATAAGTGATACCGATGGGAAATCCATCGGTGTATCGGCCTAACGAAACTAGAGTTTACTGATAGAGTTGAGTCTCACCGAACTTGAAGTCGGAACACATTGGCACATCGGCCTAAGTTCATAAGTGTTCACTGATGATAAAGGTCACAACGAAGACAATAGTCAT
The DNA here is from genome assembly GCA_027924645.1 of Cunninghamia lanceolata. Taxonomy (NCBI): domain Eukaryota; kingdom Viridiplantae; phylum Streptophyta; class Pinopsida; order Cupressales; family Cupressaceae; genus Cunninghamia; species Cunninghamia lanceolata. Next base: position 12,617,845 of record BSBN01001400.1, read on the forward strand.
TGGTGTATCGGCGAAGAAAATCCCACCGTGGCCAATAGTAATTGTCTTGCTGATAAATGAAAGACAAAGTTGATGCTAGAGTGATTGGTGCATCAGCCAGATGGGTATCCCAGTCTCACCAAAGACAAATGCCATCGGCGCATTGAGAGACAAGTTCAAAGTTCTGCTGATAGAAGTAAGTCTCACCGACGATGAAGAGTTTCTCGATTCGATGTGAGGTAAATCAACTGTAAGACTTGAGAGAGTCATCCCAACTGATGGTTATCTCACCGATCGAGGTGTATCAGTGGCCTGTAAGTGGAGTTTTGCTGACCAAAAACAAATTTGATTTTGTCTTCATTCCCACTATGTAGTCTTCAACATATTGGTATCGAAGCAATAAAAGGTACTGTGGTTGATCTGGTATATGTCAGCAGAGGAGAGCGAAGGAGAGGCTAGCAATATGCCTCCAAAGGGGATGACCACCAAAGTGGTCAAGAAATTTAAGATGGAAGAGAAGATCAAATTGGAGTTAGGGAAGCACTCCAAGAAGAATTGAAGGCATTGAAGATAGGAAAAAGGATAGATGAAGGTTTGGATGAAGAGAAAGAGAAAGAGGAACAAGAAGAGGTAGAGATACCAACTAATCAAAAAGATTTCATGGAAGCCCTTAAGGCTATTGGCAAGGACTCTTCAGAGGCTCGGATAGATATCCCCATGTTCAATTGAAAGATGAATGTTGACGAAGTCATGGAATGGATTGAGGCTCTGAACAACTACTTTGAATACAAGGAAGTTCCTAAAAGTAAGAGAGTTAAGTTTGCAAAAACTAAACTCAAAGGTGATGCCCTTATAGGGTGGAATTACACCTAAAGAGAGAGGGTAAAGAATAGGAAGAGTATGATCTCTTCATGGAGCAGAATGCTGGAGAATATCAAGTCCCAGTTCCTTCCATTTGACTATGAGGTGCAGATTTAGAGGAAAATACAGAACCTTCAGCAAAAAGATATGGATGTGGCTACTTACACCAAGGAGTTTCACAAATACACTCTTTGTTGTGGGTACATGGAGGATGAAAAAGCTAAGGTAGAAAGGTATCTAAATGGTCTGAGGTTCAATATTCATGATGAGATAAGTTTATTGACCCCTGAAACTGTGGAAAAATGCTTTCAAGTAGCATTAAGAGCTAAAGAGAAGCTGCAGAGGAAAGGTGAGTAGCAAGGTAGAGGAAGAGGTGGCATAAATTTTAGAGACAGATGCAGTTTTGGAGGAAGAAGTCCTAACCAGAGGTCTAATGGTGAGTCTAGCCAAGGAGAGCAAGTTGGGGACTCAAGTAGCAGAGGAGGCTACCGAGGAAGAAGGCCTAATGGAAGAGGTGGGACAAATGGATCAGGTAGAGGATCCAAGTTCTCCAATATGAGATGTTATAACTATAATCAGATATGGCACTCGGCTTATAAGTGTCCAGAGAAGGCCTCAACTTCTCATGGTAATGAGAGAAGAACCACATTGACTCAAGAGGATGGAGGGAGTGTGACATCTCCTAAAGTGAATTTGACATCAGAGATGGGCGAAAATGTGATGATCAAGAGGACGTTGCTCAAGGAACTAGTGTAGACTGAACCATCATAAAGAAGAGCTTTGTTTAGAGTCAACTGCAAGATTCAAGGTAAGGTTTGTAAAGTTATCATTGACTCTGGTTCTACTAACAATATTATATCTTTGGAAGTAGTAGATAAATTGAAATTAGAAAAGATACCCCATAGCTGTCCATATAGGGTCAGTTGGTTAAACAAGGGACAACATATAGTCATCAATGAACAAGCATGTTAGATCTAGGGCACACAACTGAGAGGGGGGGTGAATCAGTTGTACAAAAACTTTCTCTAATTCAAATACTTAAATCTTCTTTGTTATTTAATAGCATATCAATTAATCACTCATGAAAGCATAAAGCATAAACACCAGAGCAGATACATATCAACACATGAGACACCAAGATTTTGACGTGGAAAACCTGGTCAAGGGAAAAACCACGGGGTGATTAACCCAAGGATTATTCTCTATTAGAAGAATAAGAAAAAAAGATGGCACATGCCAATTAGGGGTCACTGCCCGAGCACACTACTCACAAGAGGTACACTGCCTACAAGAGACACACTATCTACAAAGTAACAAGTATTACAAACTTGAACTGGAAATTGACATCTCCACCATGCCTGGATCAGTTCCATTTAAGCCCAAAACTCCTACTCTACCTTTCACACTTCTCTTCGCTATGCCACTCTCATCTGCTCCAAGACACACTTTAGAATGAATTCACAATCCCTTATTTATACAAGGCATCGACTTAGGAATAATAATCTAAGTCAGCAAACACCTACAAGATCATTTGTAGGACGTGTAATACATCCGGTCGGCCAGTCTCAAGAAGAACACCAATATCCGTGGTTATTCTTCAAATGCAAACTCTAACTTCAATGTAGACCACCAATAAGAATTGTACATGATCCAAAGATCACCAACACCTTTCCTGAGTCATCAAGAACATCCGCACTTTATCAGCTTACTGTAATTCTTCTGTTCTTCATCTGAAACTTCAAGAACACAGTCTGTCATCACTGTCATAATGAAAAAGGTGTCTCTAAACCTCCAAACCATGAACAAATCTATTTGTCACTTCACACAAACTTCTTCAACACTCTCTCCAATCCGCAGAATGAGATAATGCAATTTCGGAGCTCACTAGACCAATCTGTGACACTCTGTCACCACTGAACACCTACCAGTACCGGTTCTACTTGAGCGATCATAACATCTTCAGATCTTCATGTGGACCTCTAAAATCTTGACTGGAACATCTCAAGACTCATATCTACAAACCCTTTAAACCGTATCCTCTGATCCTCATCCTTTGGAGGACTTTTACCTTCTTGTCATCACTGTTCTTCACTGTTCCTGATTAAGACTAATTTCCTTAATAACCTTAGCACACAGCTCATCCAATCCTTCTCATTAATGCAATATGAGTATGTTGACATCAATGACAACACTGTTTATCCTCATACTTGCAACAATCTCCCCCTTTGTCATTGATGGCAACATATGATGTGAAAAACTATCAAGACAAGAACTTCTCCTCTCTGTCATAGCTCCCCCTATAAGTAACAACTCTTCACATGTCTTCTCTTCCTTAACTTCTCCCCCTTTGATCATCAACCACTTGTTTTTCACATGTCTTCTCACCCTTTACTGCTCCCCCTTTGATCATCAACCACTTGTTTTTCACATCTTCTCTCCCCCTTTGACATCAATGGCAAAGGGCTCATACTTGCAATTCTAACACATCAGAATCATACTAGCTGCTCCCCCTTAGTAGCAACTCCCCATCATCAATCTGGATCACAAGATATGACTATGATATCCACCGAACTGATGCACATCAGTGCATCCTAGTTCATCACCGGAAGGGCCATGACCCCTAACTTCTCCCTGAGATACTCAAAAGAGTCCTTGGGAAGAGGTTTAGTAAAAATATCTACAACCTAATCCTTGGAGGGCACATGCTCCAATCTGACTTCACCCTTGTTCACTTGCTCTCTCAGAAAGTGAAATTTGATAGATATATGCTTGGTCTTAGAATGCAACACCGGATTCTTAGAAATACTTATTGCACTTGAATTATCACAGAAAATTGTGATAGGCTCCTTATATTCTACTTGAATATCTCTTAGCATCTGCTTCATCCACAAAAGTTGAGTGCAACTACCTACTGCTGCAATGTATTCTGCTTCAGTTGTAGACAAGGATATTGCCTTTTGTTTCTTGGTTAGCCAAGAAACCAACCTTTTTCCCAAAAAGAATGCTCCTCCACTTGTACTCTTCCTATCATCCACATCTCTTGCCCAATCTGCATCTGTATATGCATGAAGAGAAAAATCATGATATCTAAGATACCATAGGCCATACTCAATTGTTCCTTTTAAGTACCTAAAAATTCTTTTGATTGCCATGACATGAGATTCTCTAGGATCAGCCTGCATTATATCTAGTCTAGTCTAAGTGAGATACAATAATCCTCCAATCATTGATCTGTACTTGGTCTGATATGTCTTAGGAGAGTCATCATCTTTGCTCAACTTACATCTGGTAGCCATGCAAGTTGTCATTGGCTTTGAATCTTCCATTCCAAATTTCTTCAATAGTTCTTTCACATATTTGGTCTGAGAGATAAAGATTCCTTTCTTTGTCTGAGTAATTTGTAGACCCAAGAAGAAATTCATTTCACCGAGCATTGACATTTCAAACTCACTTTTCATTTGATTTGCAAAGGTTTTACACATACTATCTCTTCCTCCAAAGATGATATCATCAACAAATACTTAACAATCAAGATGTTTTCATGATCAATTTTGAAATATAGGTTACTATCAGCAGTACCTTTGTTGAAACCAATCTTCAAAAGATGTTTGTCCACCCTTTCATACCATGCTCTTAGAGCTTGCTTTACACCATATAGTGCCTTCTTTAATTTGCAGACCATATCACCATGCTCAGATAACTGAAATCCATCCGGTTGTTCAATGTACACCTCTTCTTCTAAGTCACCATTTAGGAAAGCAGATTTGACATCCATCTGATACACTTTGAAATCTTTGAAGGCAGCAAATGCAAGAAATAGTCTGACTGCTTCAATTCTTGCCACCGGAGCAAAGGTTTCCTCAAAATCAATCCCTTCTATTTGAGAGTAGCCTTGCAAGCTAATGTGGCTTTATTTCTGCTTACTTCACCAACTTCATTTAGTTTGTTCCGAAAGACCCATTTGGTTCCAATCACATTCTTTTTCTAGGTCTAGAAACAAGATCCCAAGTGTGATTTTTCTCAATTTGCATCAACTCTTCCTCCATTGCTTTGGTCCAATTTTCATCATTGCAAGCTTCATTTATTGTCTTAGGTTTAATCTTTGAAATCAGACAACATTCATTTGAATTTTGAGCAATTTTCCTTCTAGTTTGCACACCTTTTCTTTTGTCACCTATGATCTAATCTTCAGAGTGGTTTAGTCTTACATACCTTGGAACATTGGGAGTTTCTTGCACTTGTGTTTCTTGATCATCCTCATTCAGACCTATCTCTTCTTCCTGATTTACCAGATCAGTCTGAATCTGACTTTCAGGAGAGGATTGAGCTCCTTGAACCAAAACACCATCTTGATCATCTTCATCATACTCATAAAACTTTGAGGGTTTTTCTATTCCCTCATCAACCTTCACATTTGTACTTTCTATCATCTTTCTTAGTCTCTTGTTATAACACTGGTATGCTTTGCTTTGAGTGGAGTAACCCAAGAAAATTCCTTCATCACTTCTAGCATCAGACTTTCCTAGATCTTCATCTCTTTTAATGTAACATTTGCTACCAAATACTCTAAAATATCTCACACTAGGAGTGATGCCAAACCAAAGTTCATAAGGAGTCTTATCGGTATTGCTTCTAATTTGAACTCGATTGAGAGTATAGACTACAGTGCTGATAGCTTCTCTCCAAAACATCTAGGGAACATTTGCTTCCATCATCATTGTCCTGGATGGTCCAGTTCATTCTCTCTACTACTCCATTCTGCTGTGGAGTCCTAGGAGTAGATAACTGTCTCTTTATACCATGCTTCTCACAAAAATTTATGAATTCACCGGATGTGAATTCACCACCTTTATCAGACCTCAGACATTTCAGTTTTAATCCAGTTTGATTCTCTACCATAGCCTTGAAGATTTTAAACTTCTCAAAAGCTTCTGATTTCTCTTTTAGAAAGGTAACCCACATCATCCGGGAATGGTCATCAATCAGTAACATGAAATATCTATCACCTTGCATACTCTTGATTCTTGTTGGACCACATAGATCAGTATGAACTAATTCTAATAATCTAGTAGAGGACTAATCCTTGCTTTTGAATGAGACTCTGCTCTATTTACCCAGCCAGCATTCTTTGCACAAACTATTTGTAGGTTTTACCAATTTTGGAAGATCTCTTACAGCCTGAGTATTGCTTATCTTGATGATGTTATTAAAATTTACATGACACGTCCTTCTATGCCATAACCAACTCTGATCAACTTGAACAAACAGACAACTTTTATTAGTACCAACTAGATGGAAGATATTACCTTTTGTTTGAGTACCGGATGCAATCTCAGTTCCAGAGCTTTCAAAGATCCTACATCTTCCATTCTTGAACTAGAGATCATAGCCTTTGTCCACTAACTGTCCAACACTAAGAAGATTGTGCTTCAATCCTTCAACATATAGTACATTACCAGTTTTGTTCTTTCCATCAAAAGAGATAGTTCCCCTACCTCTGATACTACCAGCAGAATTATCACCAAACTTTACCATTCCTCCTTCATACCTTTCCAAATCTAAGAACTTGTTCTTGTCACCTGTCATATGGTGAGAGCATCCACTGTCAATAACCCAATCATCCTTTTCTTCAACTTGGGCAGCCAAAGCTCTTTCTACAACCTTATGATTGATAGATTTAGAAGATATTGGATCTTCTTCCTTAATGGCAATAAACATCCATTCATTTATGGATTTGTCTCCTATCTCTGATTCATCATCTGTTACTCCTTCATTATCAGCTTCTTCATGAACATAATAACAATTCTTTTGGAACCTTTGTCTGTTAGAATTTGACCTTGTAGATCTTTCCGGACATCTTGAGGCAAAATGACCAATCTTATTGTAGTTGAAGCACTTAAAGGGTAATTTTCCTTCATACTAACTCGATCCTCTTGGCAGTCTTTTTGCAATGAGGGCTTCAAGTTGAGTTGTTTCTGCTTCTTCCTCTTCCATGTCTCTTCTTTCTTGATCATACCATGACAGCTTCCTTGAAGAGTTTTCTCCCGGATCAAATCTTTGTTTGCCTTTCATAGAGGCACTGGCTTTGAATGCAGATTCAGTCTTGGGGAGATCATCTCCAAACTTGGTCATTTCAAATGCAGCCAGTTTGCCAGCCAATTGGTCTCTTGTGACAGTTGTATGGGATCTGAATTCATCAATGGCAGCAACCTTGATTTTGTAGACAGTAGGAAGGGATCTGAGAATTTTGCCAACAATCTCATTTTCATCCAAAACTCAACCAGCATTCCTAATTCCACACACTAGCTCATTTACTCTTGGCATAAAGGTAGTAATATTTTCATCATCTCTCATTTTTAGTCTTTCAAATTTCCCTTTGAGACTCTGCAACCTTGCACTCTTAACATACATCTCCTTCATGCAAAAGTTCCAGTTTAATCCAGATCTCATAGGTAGTTGGTAGGTCAATAACATTTGAGAGCTCTGAGTCAATTAATGTGCTTAGAAGAGCCTCTTTGGTCCGCAGATTGTTTTCAACATCTGTGATTTCATTTAGAGTTGTCAGACCACCCTGTGGAGGTACATATGCTTTTGTGACCATGGACAAGTATGCCTTTCCCATACACTCCAAGTGACATTTCATGCGACCTTTCCAAAGAGAGAAGTTGGTTCCATCAAACTTTGGACTATCCTTCTTGTATGATGACATCCTGGATCTCCTCAAGCAATTAAGCTCTTTTTAGAGGAACTTGGCTTTGATACCAATTGTTAGATCTAGGGCACACAACTGAGAGGGGGGTGAATCAGTTGTACAAAAACTTGCTCTAATTTAAATACTTAAATCCTCTTTGTTATTTAATAGCATATCAATTAATCAATCATGAAAGCATAAAGCATAAACACCAGAGTAGATACATATCAACACATGAGACACCAAGATTTTGACGTGGAAAACCTGGTCAAGGGAAAAACCATGGGGTGATTAACCCAAAGATTATTCTTTGTTAGAAGAATAAGAAAAATAGATGGCACATGCCAATTAGGGCTCACTGCCCAAGCACACTGCCTACAAGAGACACACTGTCTACAAAGTAACAAGTATTACAAACTTGAACTGGAGATTGACATCTTTACCATGCCTGGATCAGTTCCATTTAAGCCCAAAACTCCTACTCTACCTTTCACACTTCTCTTCGCTATGCCACTCTCATCTGCTCCAAGACACACTTCAGAATGAATTCACAATCCCTTATTTATACAAGGCATTGACTTAGGAACAATCATCTAAGTCGGCAAACACCTACAAGATCATTCGCAGGACGTGTAATACATCCAGTCGACTAGTCTCAAGAAGAACACCAATATTAATGGTTATTCTTCAAATGCAAACTCTAACTTCAATGTGGACCACCAATAAGAATTGTACATGATCCAAAGATCACCAACACCTTTCCTGAGTCATCAAGAACATCCGCACTTTATCAGCTTACTGGAATTCTTCTGTTCTTCATCTGGAACTTCAAGAACATAGTCTGTCATCACTGTCATAATGAAAAAGGTGTTTCTGGACCACCAAACCATGAACAAATCTATTTTTCACTTCACACGAACTTCTTCAACACTCTCCAATCTGTAGAATGAGATAATGCAATTCCGGAGCTCACCGGACCAATCTGTGACACTCTGTCACCACTGAACACCTGCCGAAACTGGTTCTACTTGAGCTATCATAACTTCTTCAGATCTTCATACAGACCTCTGAAATCTTGACTGGAACATCTCAAGACTCATATCTACAAACCCTTTAAACCACATCCTCTGATCCTCATCCTATTGAGGACTTTTGCCTTCTTGTCATCACTGTTCTTCACTGTTCCTAATTGAGACTAATTTCCTCAATAACCTCAGCACACAGCTCATCCAATCCTTCTCATTAATGCAATATGAGTATGTTGACATCAATGACAACACTGGTTATCCTCATACTTGCAACAAAACATGGGTAGAATTCAGTATTGGGGGGTATAGTGACAAAATTTTGTGTGACATCCTTCTAATGGATACTTTCCATCTTCTACTGGGTAGACCATGGCAGTTTGATAGAAAGCCTCATCATGATGGGGAAAAGAATGCATACTCATTCCAAAAGGATGGTGTAACTTATAGGATATAGTCATTGGTAGAAGGGGATTCACAACCAGTAGGATCTAGTGTAATGCTGGTAGGAGAAAAAGAATTCATGGATACACTAAAAGAAGGTGGTGGAGTAGGTTTTTCTTTGATTGTGAAGCCTAAGGGGGAAAAGAAGGAAAATGTGAGAGAAGTAGGGCCTAAGGAGGTCAGAGAACTACTTGAGAGTTAGAGGGAGTAATTGCAGCAGATATACGAGACTCACTACCACCTATTAGAGACATCAGCCATCAGATTGATCTCATACTGGGAGTTGTACTTCCCAATAACGCAGCCTATAAGATGACCCCTCAGCAGAATGAGGAGATATCTAGGTAGGTTCAAGAACTTTTAGACAAGGGGTTAATAAGAAAGAGTTTGAGTCCATGTGTAGTCCCCACTGTTTTGGCACCAAAGAAAGATGGGAAATGGAGACTGTGTACTGATTCCAGGGCAATAAATAGGATAACCATCAAATACAGGTTCTTTATTCCTAGAATTGAAGAACTAATGGACTATTTGGGGGGTGCTACCTATTTCTCTAAGATAGACTTGAAGAGTGGGTACCATCGGATAAGGATAAGAGAAGGTGATGAATGGAAAACAACATTCAAAACCAATGAAGGGTTATATGAATGGCTTGTATTACCTTTTGGTCTGTCTAATGCTCCTAGCACTTTCATGAGGCTAATGAATGAAGTATTGTAGGATTTCATAGGTAAGTTTGTGGTAGTATACCTAGATGACATTTTGATATTCAGTAAAAGTAAAGAAGAGCATTTGAAACATATAGAGATAGTCTTGAAGAGGATGAAAGACCAAAAGTTGTTGATAAACTTGGACAAATGTGATTTCATGAAACAAGAGTTGATCTACTTGGGTTTTGTCATTTCCAAAGGTGATCTGAAGATGGATCCTTCAAAGGTGGAGGCTATTTTGAATTGGCCCACACCTAAGACAGCAGGGGAGGTAAGGAGTTTCCATGGTTTGGCCACATTTTATAGGAAATTCATTAAGAACTATAGTGACATTTGTGCACCTATGCTGGAAACCATCAATGGTGGTTGCAAGGTGAAGTTTGTGTGGACGAGAGAAGTAGATAGGAGCTTTGAGAGTCTGAAACAGAAAGTTGCTAAATTCCCTGTCTTAGTGTTGCCTGATTTCAATAAGGTTTTCACAATTGAATGTGATGCAAGTGGGCTGGCCATTGGAGCAGTGTTGAGTCAAGAAGGGAGACCAGTGGCCTTCTTCAGTGAAAAATTAAATGAAGCCAAGAGGAAATACTACTCTTATGACTTAGAGTTGTATGCTATGGTACAAGCTCTGAAAAAGTGGAGACATTACCTACTTCCCAAGGAATTTATTGTGTATACAAATAACTATGCTCTCAATTTTCTGAATGGGCAGGACAAACTTAGCCACAGACATATGAAATGGGTGGAAAGTCTGTAAGCATACACTTTCACCATTAAGCATAAGAAAGGAGTCACAAATAAGGTGGAAGATGCTCTCAGCAGGAGGGTGTTGACAATCCAGGAATTGTATGAAGAAGATCAAGATTTCAGAGAAATCTACAAGGTATACAATGAATTTGCTAATACTTTTCATAGTGAGTTTTAGATTTTACATTGTAGAATGGACTATTGTTCAAAGGATGTTAGTTGTGTATCCCTAAATGCTCAATGAGGGATAATATTGTGAAGGAAAAACATAATGGTGGACTGGGTGGATATTTTGGGTTGAATAAGACTTTAGATCTAGTAAGGAGGTTTTATTTTTGGCCAAGAATGTAGTCTAACATCAGAAAATTTGTTGAAAGTTGCATAGTATGCCAAAGAGAAAAAGGAGTCTCGACCAATGTAGGATTGTATCAACCTTTGCCAATACCCAACAAGCCTTGGGAATGTTTGAGTATGGATTTTGTGATGGGGTTACCCAAAACAAGGGCAAGTTGTGATAGTGTGTTTGTAGTGGTAGATCAATTCAGCAAGATGGCTCATTTCATTCCTTGCAGGACCATTAATGATGCTAGCTACATTACAGGTTTGTTATTTAAAGAAATTGTCAGGATTCATGGGCTACCCTTGAGCATTGTGGTTGATAGGGATAGCAAATTTGTAGGACATTTTTGGAGGACTTTGTGGAAAAGATTGGGAACAAATTTGTCTTTCAGTTCAGCCTATCATCCTCAGACTGATGGGCAAACCGAGGTGGTCAATAGATCTTTGGGCAATCTCCTTAGATGCTTAACAAAAGAACATGACAGAAGTTGGGATGTGATACTCCCACAAGCAGAATATGCTTATAATGACTCGCCAAATAGGAGCACAGGTCTGAGTCCCTTTGAAATTGTATATGGCAGTCACCCCAGGGTATTTTTGAATTAAGAGACGTCCAGGGGTTGGACAAAAGGAGTGGTCATGTTGATGCATTTGCAGAAGCCATGAAAGAAATACACCAACAAGTCAGAGATACTTTACACCACAATAGTCAAAAGATGAAGGCTTGAATGGATCAAAGGAGGAGGGATGTGCAGTATCAGGTAGGTGACTTGGTCATGGTTCATCTGAACAAAAATAGGTTGCCAAAAGGAGGCCACAACAAACTGATGATGAGGAAGATTGGACCCTGTCAGATTCTAGAGAAGTATGATCCAAATGCTTACAAGATTGCGCTTCTTGATGATATTTCCCTTTCACCCATATTCAACATTGTTGATTTGACATTGTACAGAAGTCCTAATACAGGGGGGATGTAGAAGACCCTGTCCACGAAAATCAAGACTGGCTGAAGCACTTACCTTCTAGGGAGCCACCAACAATGGATTACATTTTGGAAAGCAAAGAAGCCAGGAAGACAAGGCACAAAACATACTTTGAATATCTGGTTAAGTGGCAAGGGCTTCCAGATTCAAAAGCTACATGGATGCTAGAGGAAGACATTCTAAAGCAAGGTGGAGATGTACAAGAATTGGTCTCTATGAGGACTTGAGACATTTCTTTTGGGGAGTATGGTGCAGGGGCACCAAAGTAAAATCTACTATGTTGAAATAAGGCCTATTTGGCCATGTCATCTTGTTCATGTTTTGTTTTCTAAAACCTAGAAGTCTTTGTATTCCATTTGGCAAATAATGGACATATTTTGTATCTAATAGAATCCGAAAAGATCAATAGGAATCGATTGGGATTCAGGGTAGTTGGCCTTCCCTAATTGTTAAGCAACCATTGATCTTCCAACTCTAGCTTAATGAAAGCACAGAGGAGCAACAAAGAAGGGGGTTCTATAGATTTGAAGATTGTGATTTAGAAATCAACTAACCAATAATAACTTATGTCCATCATCTTTTATGTTTGATCTATGTATTTCCTAATTGTTCATAATATCTCTCTGTTCTCTGCAATTTAAATAGTTTAGTCTAAATTTCGAAGATGAGTCAATAGCCATTCCACTGGTGGATTTCCAAAGAAATCAGTGGAATGGCATCGGCCTATACATATTTATGTTTGTTTTTCATTTCTTTTACCTGTTTGGCGGGGCAGATGTTCTAGACTGAGGAGTGTGCACAGTAGCATCACCTAGCATCTCCATGAGCTAGGGTTGCAAAGCTACTGAAGTCATTTTCGGTGAGACCGAGGCCATTAGCAAAATATTTCTCTCTCAGAGTGATAAGGATAGTCTAGCCGAAGAGAGGTTTAGGCTATTGAATAGAAGTCGTGGTCTAAAGATTCATATCAGAGTGATAAGAGATAAGTGATACCGATGGGAAATCCATCAGTGTATCGACCTAACAAAACTGGAGTTCACCGATAGAGTTAAGTCTCACTAAAATTGAAGTTGGAACACATCGGCACATCGGCCTAAGTTTCTAAGTGTTCACCGATGATAAAGGTCACAGCGAAGACAATAGTCATCGGCGTGTCAGCGAAGCAAATCCCACCGTGGCTGATAGTAATTGTCTTACTGATAAGCAAAGGATGAAGTTGATGCTAGAGTGATTGGTGCATCAACCGGACGGGTATCCAAGTCTCACCGAAGACAAATGCCATCGGTGCATCAGGAGATAAATTTAAAGTTCTGCCGCTAGAAGTAAGTCTCACTGACAATGAAGAGTTCCTCAATTTGGTGTGAGGTAAATCAACGATAAGACTTGAGAGACTCATCTCGACCAATGGTTATCTCACTAATTGAGGTGTATCAGTGGCCTGTAAGTGGAGTTTTGCCAACAGAAAACAAATTTGATTTTGTGTACATTCCCACTGTGGGCTCCTCAACAATCCTACTCTCCTATCAACCTCTGTGTCCTCTGCACTGTTGCATCTCTCTGCATTGTAAGCCTTGCTACAACTCCGTCATCTGGTACTGGTTGTGCATGTGCATGTACCTGATAAGCCTGCACCTGAGATTGAGCATGTCTCATAGCGACTATGGATCTATCCCTATCAACCCTCGGTTATCTATATCTAGCCTCTAGTCTCACTCTCCCGCCTATCTCTCTCTGCAGTTGTTGTTGTAGGTGAGTCTCTACATCTCCTTGATCTCTACCTCCTCGTCCTCCACCAACCTCAACCTACTACTGTGGTGGCTAAACTTGAACCTATCTTAGCACATGTCTCAGCACCTGTGCCTCTCCCTAAGGCTGCTGCTATCCTACCTATGGAATCACTTGTACTCGCAGGGGTCATCTATGTCCCCTCACTCTCCCTCGACCTGGTCTATGCACCACTACCTCTCCTACCTCTCTCAGAATCATCAATAGAGACAGCCTATGTAATAGCCAATAAGCATCATATTCTGGAGTAGTGCCTGGATCAGCTAGCCCCATAATCCAATCCCATACCACTAGTCATAAGCTCTCAAAATCCACCAAGGCTATCTCTACCACAACCTCAGGTCCCCAATTTGGTATCTCTCGCTATGTCCTCCCATATATAGCATCTCCAACTGGGATGATCTGGGGCCATCTGAACTATCAAAGTACCCTCTCTAGAAAATATCACTCAATAACATATATACTCCGTCTAAAATAATACCTCAACTACCGTGCATATAACAGTTGCTCTGCATCATCATCCCAAGTCTCACTATCCCTCCAAGGTCTCCAAAAGAACTAATCTAGCTCATCCAATGTTTGTTGCCAGTGTACAGGTGCATTAAGCTGCCTATATGTAGTAACTCCATAAATGTGAACATAGGGATCCCCTGGTGCTTTCTGTCACAAACCCACTTGTCTCGTAAGAACAATGTGCTCATATTCCCAAACATGTAACAATGTGACCCCAGCTGACATGCTCGAACCACATAAGTAACCACAATCATGAAGATAATGATAGAGTTGTCCTAATACGCAGGGACCCCATGCATATCTAACTCCATACTCAAATAATCCCTCCATGACTATCCCCCATCCTATGGGGAATCCTCGAGCCCATCTATCTGGCACTAAGAACTGAATGATCACCACTACTAACCTCTACAATCTATCACAGTGTCCCCTCATCATCCATATGGGTATCTCATGATCCTCAACCCCTATATCAAGAGTCCCAAACAATCGTCGTAGTGCATCAGGACCTCGCTCTGAAGCATAATCGATATGATCACCATCAATCAGAATCCACAATATATGCCATACATCCTCTAACGTGATGGTAGCCTCTCCAGTCAAAAACAAGAAAGAACTATGCTCACTATACCAACACTCTACTAATGATGTCATCAATGCAAGATGAACTCATACATGAGTGATCTGTGCCGCATGTTGTAAGCCAACAATCTCCAAGAATAGGTGCTCATTTGCCTCTAAGTGCCTCACCAATCCCAAATCTTCTGGTTGTACCTCCCTTGATAGTAATATTGGTAATACATTTTGCAAACATCAATTCGATTAAGCATTACTGAACGTAATTTGTGCCTAATTTGCTAAAACAACATAAAACCTTACAGTTTCCTATTTTTGACCAAAAGCAACTCATTCAACCATAAGCGACTATCTGTCAACCATAAGCGACTCACAAAACCAAATGCGATTTATTATCACTCAAAGGTGACCTAAACTACCAAAGGTGAGCCACTGCTAATCAACTGTGACTTTTTCTACCGTATGCGCATTCTATCCTACAAGACTTACCTAAATGACCATATGCGCTTGCATTTGACCAAATGTGATCAAATCAAGCTCAAAAGTGATGCAAAACACCAATTGTGACTTCATGTCACTCAAAAGCGCATGCACTATCCTAGGATGCCTTTGGTCACTCACGTGAATTTATGATGCTTTTGACCCTATTAATGACGCCTATAGAACAAGTTTTTGATACATACTAGTGCGGGAGCTCCTGCTAGTTGTCCATAAGTCCTCACCCTCTTTTCTCGATGATTTTCACATGGAATCACCATCTTGAAGCTCTCAAAAGTCCTAATGCACTCTAAATCACCAGAGCTCTAGAATTCTCAAAGAAAATAGCACAAATGAGTTGAAATGAGCCCTTGAAGCCTACTTATAGAGCTAAAACCATAATTTCTTCTGAGCCAAACCCTTAATTCTTCTAAGCCAAAACCTAATTCTTGTTTTCCATCCCTCGGTTATCCCACCCAAACCCTAATTCTTCGTGTCAACCTAGTTCATCATTGTTTCATCATCTATTCGCGAGTCAACCTAGTCTTTTCCTGGTTGCCTAGTTTTCCTCTCGAGGGGCATCACCCACCAGTTTCACTGGGGCATAGCTTGTTTATCTCTCATATCAATTTTATCTTCTTTGAAACAATGTCCTAAAGTACATTGTCTCAAAGAGGGGCAAAATGTAGACACCCAAAATTGACCCTTCATACCATTTGTTAATTTGTTGCATTATTCACCATTGCATATATCAATTTTGTCTAGCACACTTGTATCAATCATCTATTTTCTTTTAAACCATCTATTTCTATAGTTAATTAA
This sequence comes from Cunninghamia lanceolata, assembly GCA_027924645.1. Taxonomy (NCBI): domain Eukaryota; kingdom Viridiplantae; phylum Streptophyta; class Pinopsida; order Cupressales; family Cupressaceae; genus Cunninghamia; species Cunninghamia lanceolata. Next base: position 12,633,791 of record BSBN01001400.1, read on the forward strand.
ATAAATTATATTTATTTAATTAATTTCATCTATTATCATCTATTTTCTTCTATTTTCTACCTATAATTAAATAATCTTTAATTATTTAATTATCCCACTATTCCTCTAAAATAAATAAAATAAAATATTTTATTTATTTATGTTCTCATCATGCATATAAATTAAATAAATTTATTTATTTAATTTATATTGATTCTTCCAATTTTCTAAATTTAGCCCCTTCCTCTATCATTTAAAAATAAATTAAATGAATTTATTTGTTTAATTTATCTTTATCTTATCATTTCCTTATCTTATCACTTTCTTCTATGTGTACAAGTTGGCCTTGTTCATAGATAAAATACAAAAAATGTTTTAATTGGTTCTAAAATCAATCATCCACATCATCCAACTCTTAAAATAGAAAAGCATCCTATTTTAAGAAAATCAATCTTACCATTACCAACTAACCAACTACAATCATTTAATAAAATATTTTTCCTATAGACACATGTCTTGTACACATTCATCCAAGCTTCTTGTTTAATCTCAACTATTCACATAGCCACCTAATCTCCACCGGTGATCAATCTTAGTTGAGAGCTATACATACACCCCCTCACCTCATTTTATCATATCCCACACAATCATATAGCATCCAGATTATCATCTTATGTATATTGAGTCCATTGGGCATCCATTGAGTACTTTGAGTATATTATCAATCATGGTAGCTTTGACAACTATGGTTGTTCACTATTGAGAAGTAATCCACATTACAACCAAGGAATCGATACAATCTAGGTGACATTCCTCTTTATTTGCTTTCATTTGTGTCATTTAGATGGATTCCTTGAAGGTGGTAGGATTGGGTTTTGGTTAAAATGCTTGATCTTATTAACTCAATTTTTCCTACTAACACATTGATGACATTATCTAAAATTGGTGGAGATGATGATATGTGTAAGAGGTTTGCAAAAGAGATGGAGAAAGAGTTTGAGATGTCTATGATTGGTGAGATTTCTTTCTTCCTTGGGCTTCAAATTGTTCAACTAGATGATGATATCTTTATTTCTCAGGCTAAGTATGTTAGAGAGATGTTAAAGAAATTTGATATGGAAGATTCTAAACCAATAAGTATTCCTATGGTTACTAGCTGTTACTTGAGAAAGAATGATGAGTCACTGGAGGTTGATCAGACTCTTTATATATCTATGATTGGAGGATTATTGTACTTGACTACTTCTAGACCTGATATTATGCATGCAATATGTGTGGTTGTCAGATATCAAGCTAGTCCTAAGAAAAGTCATGAGAAGGCAGTAAAAAGAATATTCAAATATTTGAAAGGAAATCTGAATTATGGCTTATGCTATCCAAGAGGTAATGATTTTGATCTGAGTACTTACACTGATACTGATTGTGCTGGTTGTGTTGATGATAGAAGAAGTACAAGTGGTGGTGCTTTCTTTTTAGGAAGTAGATGGGTTTCATGGCAAAGTAAGAAACAAGATTCAATATCTTTATCAACTGCAGAGGTAGAGTATATTGTAGCAACATCCTGCTATACACAAGTATTGTAGATGAAGCAAACATTAACAGATATCAAGGTACTATATGATGAGCCTATTCCTATTTTGTGTGATAATACAAGTGCTTGTAATTGCATATTTCAGGAATTAACTGTGTGTGAGTTTTTTATCTCAACGTTTCGGATCATACTCTATGATCCATCATCAGGAGTAGCAGGAGAAGAGAAGTATGATCCGAAACGTTGAGATAAAAAACTCACACACAGTTAATTCCTGAAATATGCAATTACAATCATCATGGACTGTGGAAATCTGATGTCTCTTAATACAAGTGCTATCAATATTTCCAAGAATCTAGTGATGCATTCTAGAACCAAGGATATATCAATTAGGTATCACTTTTTGAGAGAGAAGGTTGTAGATAAGGAAGTGAAGTTGGAATATGTTCCAACAAAGGAGCAAATTGTAGATATTTTCACAAAGGCTCCTACAAAGGATACCTTTGAGTATCTCTGGCAGATGTTAGGGGTAATTGCCCCTCCTTGCTAGATGCATAGTTGGTGCATCTATCTAGGGGGATTAATTCATCCTATAAATTTTCCTAGACCGATGGATCATAGACTGTGTGTGACTTCTCTTCTCCTGCTACTCCTGATGATGGATCATAGAGTATGATCCAAAACGTTGAGATAAAAAACTCACACACAGTTAATTCCTGAAATATGCAATTACAATCATCATGGACTGTGGAAATCTGATGTCTCTTAATACAAGTGCTATCAATATTTCCAAGAATCTAGTGATGCATTCTAGAACCAAGGATATATCAATTAGGTATCACTTTTTGAGAGAGAAGGTTGTAGATAAGGAAGTGAAGTTGGAATATGTTCCAACAAAGGAGCAAATTGTAGATATTTTCACAAAGGCTCCTACAAAGGATACCTTTGAGTATCTCTGGCAGATGTTAGGGGTAATTGCCCCTCCTTGCTAGATGCATAGTTGGTGCATCTATCTAGGGGGATTAATTCATCCTATAAATTTTCCTAGACCGATGGTAGCTACCTCTCAGGGGGAGCAGGTAGTGGTTGTTGCTGACAGGGAGAGAAGGTTGAAAAGGAGAGTTTGTGACCAAAGGGGGAGAAGAAGTTGCCCTTTGTCCTTGATGTCAAAGGGGTAGAATGAGAAGGTGTGTGTTGCCATCAATGCTTAAGGGGGGGGATTGTTGCATGTATGTGGTTGTGTGGTTGTCATTGATGTCAAAACTCAGTTTAGAACACCCTATTTGGGTTGTCATTGATGTCAACACTATGCTTGGATGATTATGAGGATAATATATAATGATGGTTTGCTAAAAGTGGTGTTGTTAATGTTCTTGGTTGGATGTCATGCCTTGATTAATGTTAAGTAAAGTTGTATTGAGCATGTTTGTGGTCAGTACAGATGAAATCATAATGATACATTAAGATGGGAATTAGAAGCATCAAGATGTTGATTAGAAGTAATGATGATGTTGAGAAGATGTTGCTAATAATCTGTGACATGCCATATGATACTTCTTGTTGTTCCTAAGGATGTATATGCTATTACAAAAAGACTCTGGTAGTGAAGGATTCTGATGCAGGAAGCTGCCTTAAAGACTGGTTGGTAGAATGCTCTGTATTCCTCCATATTTGAAGATATGACCATGCAATTTAGAAATTGATCTCAGTATGTTCTAAAGGTTTTATATCTAAGAGTTCAAGTCATTATACCTTCAGCAGTGAAAGTTACAAGTGGTAGAGTTCTGGTCTATGTTCTAGAAGAGTGAAGTGATGATGAAGGCTTGTTGGAATGCTCTACATTCCTCTAGATGTGAAGATTTGCTCATGCAGTTTTGTGTACATTCTTATAGATGTTTAATGCATACTTCATTGTAGTATCAAGTGATTTGGTGGTTTGCAAGTCTAGCTTTCAAATGACAGTATGCTACAGTTGACTCTAGATGCCTAACTAGTCTTAAGACACATGTTTGAGTACTTGTGTCAGTTGGAGATTGTACAATTTAGTTATATTAGCTTATGTGGACATTCTACATGCCTCTATGTTTCCTAGGTTTGAGCCGCATGCAGATCTTTCATGTTTCAAGTACCGTACAAAGTTTTCAAGTTAGATTGTGAAGAGTTGTTGTTGAGGCTGACTGAGGAATGTTGAAGATGTGCACCACAAATTTATTGTTGTGTGGAGTTCAAGGAGTGTTTGGAGATGTTGTGTAGGTCATGTCAACTCATCTATAAGAAGAACAAGTAATGTTTAATCATTCATGAGTACTGCTAAGATTGTAATGACCAATGTGCTACAAGATTCATGTGTTATTGCTTAAGGGTGACCTATTTCAAATGAGTGTGACTTGTGGATGTTATTCTTTGAAGGATGATGATGTGAAGGATGTTTAGGACCAGGTTAAGCATGTGTTGCGGTCCATAAGGCATGTTTCTCTTCATGGAGTTGTGTGTAGTTCATGTTAAGGGTTGCTCTCTACATGTTTCATGTTGTGTGATCTCTGGTTGACTTGTAAATTGCAATATTTTTGTTGTATTGGCTGACTTCTAATGTAATCAATGTAATATCATGTATATATTGTAAATCTTGTTGATCTATGTGAGGTATGATTGCATGATTGCAAATATGAATATGATATGCATTATGATGTGCGACAGAAGGAGAAAAAGAAAAAGCAATAAGGGCTATCCTAATTTATCTTGAAGACATTTTTGTGACAAGAGGGAAGTGAAGAGTGTGCCTAATTGATTCAATCATCAAAAGGGGAGTGAAGAGATAGAATTGCAATCATCAAAGGTGTGAGATTCATTGTCAGTTTTAGGAAGTAGAAGGATTGTCATACTATAATCATCTTTGAGTTTGTTCTCAGATTAGGGTGTAGTTGCTTCCTTGGGTTGTAGCCCTAAAACAAAGTCTGCAGGGATTTGTAGCTTCTTTGGGTTGTAGCCCTAAAATAAAGTCAGCGGGGAGTAGTAGCTTCCTTAGGTTGTAGCCCTAAAACATAGTTGTAATATTTTATTGTAGTGACCTTCATATATTGTGAGTTAATCATCACCATGGTTTTTCCCTTTTTGGGGTTTTCCACGTATATATGGTATTATGTGTTGTTGTGCATTGTGTTGATTTTTCATGTTTATGTTAATGCTGTAAAGTTTAAGTTTTAATCTACTCTGGAGGATTTGAAGTTTGTTTGGATACTAATTCATCCCTCCTCTCATTAACCGAGTGTGTTCAATAGAAGCTATTAGTATAATCATAAACATCATAGAATGATAGTGGCAATATATGCCCCCATCTAATTAGTTGCATGAAAAGGATGCAAAGAGTTGGATAATTGAAGAAAATATATGATCATGTAAATAAGCATGTAAAAACATCTAGCTTCATGGAGTCCATCCACTCACAACCATAATTCTAATATTTGCTCCTCCATCATGTGAACACTCTAGTACCAACCCAAGAAAGTATCCATGGCTATACTGCAATGTCACAACCACAAGCAACAAATGAACATACTATAGTAGAAATCTGGTGGCATAGCCTTACACGTTTTCTTAGGAGAAATATGATAGAATAACCCTACCTTCCATCTATTTCTACCCTTTCTCCAAAAACACCAACACATTCATATAATATATAGGCAAGTTCAAGATAAGAAACTACAAGTGGTTCCCAAAACCATATGTTAAAACCACAAGCAAATTTACTACCCAAATCAGCACAATATCTTGGATGAATCCACCTCTTTCCAAGATGACCTCATGCATTGGCCAAAGAGCCTCCTTGAGTTGACAATTCCTAAATGATTCCCTATATTCATTCTCTTTACCCAAAGTAATATCTTTTCACACCTTACAAGTGTCAAAGTCACATCAAGCAACTTGTGTAACACTTAGTGCTACTTACAACTTATCAAGTATAAATTACAAAGTGGGTCACCCATTCCAAGTGGGCACATAAATAATATAAATTATAAATAATGAACATGGGATATTTCTAGGTGGACAACACCTAAAACTAACAACATAGATGTGTGATCAAATCCTTAAGTTTTGCATAAGGAACATGTAATCATAGATAAATGTAAGATTCACCATCATAAGAATTGATAAAGTGTAGAAATCATAAACATATGCATATAGAGTGTGGACATTATAGTTGTAAGTATATGGAGGCATCAAAAAAATTGTATATAATCATGGTAAGTATCACAAACATGTGCAATCATAGGGTGAGTGCAAGATAATGATGGGCCAAATAGTGGTAATGGAAAAAATAAAACTACTATATATGGAATTTAAGTGCTAACATTTCTAGATCAAAATTAGATTTCCTCAAAAAAATTCCTTTGGATTGTCTTGGGTTTTGGTAAGTAATAGTCCAAAAACTTGCCAAAAGCTTATAAAATCACATGCTTAGTGTTATCCTAAAATTTTTTATGACTTTGCCCTTAAAGATGGCAAAATTGTTTCAATGATATTTAATATAACAAAAAGGGTTTATACAAAAGACTCTCATGATTCTAAAAATTTAGTTTATTCCTTATTATGACTTTAATACTTAATTATTATTTGTTGTATGTACATACACTATGTATCAATTCCTAATACATAGATATATTAAAAAATACTCATAACTTTGAAACCATTTATCTTTTCTCAAATTTAAAGTTGTTTCACACTGTAAGATTTGTTGGCTATAGTTTTATAAAAAAAGATATTTTGAATTTTTTTTTTACAAAGTTAGGCTAGCTAAAAATTTATTTTTAAATATTTTTGAAAAGTCATTAAAAATAAATGAATAATTGTTTATTTTTAAACAATAAAAAAATATTCATCATGTCCACCCATCCATCTTGTACTAACCTATAAGGTTTTATTAAAAAAAATTAGTTGGTTAGAATGACACCTACTTTTTGCTTCAAAAATTTTAGTATTGCCTCTTTGAAATATCTAATTTTCACCAAATAAATTTTAAATTATTCATAGAAAATAAATTAGTATTTCATAAATGAAAATTTATCTTTTAAAAATTTTAGTACTACCCTTTTTCATATTTTGTAGATAAGTCCTTGAATTTGTTACCTAAAGTTACATAATTTTTTAGCATTTTTATTGTCACTCAAGGGTGTTGTTTGTACCATAATGATCTTGCACTCACCCCATAATATCAGAAAATATAAGCATGGTAAATGTAACCGAACATGTAATCATCATAAGATAATATCATGAAAGTACATAAACATCTAAACTTGTACTCAACATGATAAGCATGAGATATACTCATAGGATTCATAGCTTAGACGTACAAACTTGTTTAACATAAAAAAAAGTAGAATAAGGCAAGTGGCATAGAGGAGATGTCCCATTTGGTCAAACATAACAAAACATATGAAATGAATAAAACAAGGCATAAGACATAATATAGAAGGTGAAATGATAATGAAACAACAAGGAAACTCACAACAAACAATGCTTAATCAAAAACACCAAAACAAAAGAAAACATAAGACAATAGAATATATGATTGTATGGAATATAATATTTTTTAAATAAATTTAATATAATTAAATAAATGTACAATAACAACATAACTAACCTAGATTTACATTCAAAGTTAGGAATGATAAATTTAAATGCTTAAATATGTGATATTTCCATGATTCATCATAGTGCATATAAATACTTCTAGATTAAAACTATGTATGATCTTATTTTCCTTAATGTTTTTTATCACACTCTATGATCTAAATTCAAATTCTACTTTCATAAATTAAAAATGAAAGGAAAGTGTACATATCTCTTAATTTGGTTCTAGAATATGGAAGTTGAGGATGCACATAATTGATTGACCAATGTATATAAAAAATTGATACCATCAGTGTGCTCACTATTTTGTAATCATACCAAAAATGAAATTCTTCACTAGTTGATCACAAGTGGCTTGGGGTTAGTCCCTTGTACAATGTACAACTAATCTCTAAGGTACTAATTTGATCTCTAAAATAATAGAATTTTGAAATGTGGTTCACTATAATTTCTAATAGCTAGATATGGTTAAGGATGATGGTATTTAGTAATACCTTAGGGGAAGTTGTCAAATTGTAAGGGTCACATTCTTCTCAATCAACCCCTTTATCTGACTAACTTTACAACCTTGAGAGAATGTTGGAAGATAACATAGACAAGTGTGCAATGGCCTATATGTATAAATTATGATATAGTTGATTCTCTTTAATGCTCCAAATCCAAGTGTTTCTAAAGTGATTTCTCATTAATAATTCATGGTTGATTCCTTAATGTGTTTAATTAAAAAAATAAATGTATGTAAATACTGTTAAGTAGAGAAAAGGGAAGGACACCTAGCATAACCAAACTAGGTCAAACCTCCTTTTCCACACACAAACATTCAGAATATGAACCAAGCTTAGTCACCACTTCATAGAAGGGGTAAGCTACTGGTATCTTATTCCTTTATGTTGTATATGAAAAGTTATTTAACTAAGTTTTTACAAACCCCAAAAGAATGGATCAAGTAAAACCCTAGTTGAGAAGAATTATTCAGACAAACAGATTCTGAAATGAAAAATGAGAAAATGAACACATAAATGTAAATAGATAGTGACAGAGAATGTGCACCTAAAATTTGAATGCCTAGATGACCAGGGCGGTACCACCTAGGTGCTTGAAGATCTCCCGACAGTGAACTTTATGTACCATCTTATTAAGTCTTTGATCAAGGTCATAGATCATAGATCTAGGGGTATAGTAGATTTGGACGGTACCACCGAGGTCCTTGTACTTGTCCAATGATGAATCTAAAACTTGTGTAGTAGCTATGACAGTAATGACTATTTCTTATTCACTCATTTCTATCAGATCTTCTCGAACCTAGCCTGCACAACAAAAACATAGAGGAAGCTTGTTGTTGAGTTTGCCTTGGTCAAACCCTATTTTGGTATTCCTACCTCAATGATAGCCAATGTCAAAGATGTAGTTGTGTGTGCTCAAAAACCCTAAGTGAGAGCATAAACAATGCAATACTTCAATCAAATCCAAGATCCAAAATGACTCAAGCATAAATGAAATAGATCCACACAATGTTTCACTCAAGGAAACAAACAACTTCACCTCAAGGAGATGATATCAATGAAGACTTGCAAAACAAAAAGGCAAGGCAGCCATATCCATAGAGGATAATATTCCAAAACTCAAGTTGGAAGCTCCAACCCTTCTCCCGATCATATAAAAGGATTCACAAACCCTAGGAAGAGCAAGATAGACTCAAGATCTTGATTCCTAATATTCATAACATCCTTCCAAGATGGAAAAGATCCAAATCTTCAATGAGATTCAACACTTTGCAAACCTGTAATAGCAGTTATAACAAAATTTTGGCATAATAAGCTTACATAAATGTTGCATATGATAAAATGATTTTTAGATATCCTTAAATATCCAACTTTAGAAATGAAATAAATTGAAATAAAAGGTTGTCATCAAGCGGGAGAAGAAATTTGAAATTGAAAACATGAAACACAAGGCAAAAGATGACACAGAAGTTTAATTTGCAACCCCCGAGGTTCGGGGAGGAACCAGGGTGGTACCACCCAGGTCCAACCCCAAAATTAAACTTTGGAACAAGCTTAAGGGTGGCCCATATATCCAGAATCCACAATCTCTTTTTGGGTTTTGTTGGTAATTACTCTGAAATATTACATTTTGTTGAAAGGATAAATGTCAATCAAGTTTTAGATAGGTCCAAGGATGAAATAGGCTAAGGGACACCAAAGGGTAGGATTTAAATGTAGCATGAAATTGTGCTAATCCAAGCAGGAGCACAATTTATGACATAACATTTAGGTGACTAAAGAAAAGTAAATATTGTAGTCACAAAAAGGATACCTAAAAGGATGTTGTAGAGGAGGTCGAATGTTTCCAAGCAAGAGGAAGAAACCCTAGTCTGTAATCCTGCAAGATCACAAGGTTAGGAACCAAAACCTGTGAAGAAGAGATGTTAGATAAATATTCAAATCAATCTACAAACAAAAACAAAATGAGTTAGTTATAAATACTAAATGGGATGAGAGGTGAGACATGATTGATGTGGAAATCATGGGTAGATATATGCCCCCTTGTTTTTGCTTGGTTAGTCTAAAATGTAGAAACAAGGTGGTAATCTTTCAACATCGATTTCAAGGAGGTCTTTGGTCAAAATGCATGGTTAGGATTACTTTTACAAATAACACTATCAAACAAAGCATTGGATTTGATGAAGGGAGGAACCATGAATCCAATGCAACAAACAGCGCAAAAATTTGAGTTTGGCAGCCAAAGATGAGGGTAGTTTAACAACATTTTGTCTTTTTTTATCCTAGATAGTATTTGGGAATTCTCATCCACTTACTATAAGTAGTAAAGAGAGTTTTCACTCTTCTCTCTTCATTTGTCATTTTCATTTCTAGAGGATAGAACTACCATGTCAACCCACTAACCTATCAGGCCCCGAGGCTAGATTCACTACGGCACTGGGTGGCTTATAGACAGGATGAGCAAGAGGTAGGTCTCTTGACTTTGTCTAATGTATTATTATTTTACTTTTTGTTGTTTTTCTTGTTTATTGTGCCTTTTAGGCCTTTTTAGACACCAGTTCCTGATTGAGACACCCTGGTCCTTTTAGAGCGCCCTAGTCCCACCTAGGCGCCCAAGTCCTCCTGGGGCGCCCATGTCCTCGTAAGGTCAAAAGACCCAGGATTCAAGGCATTCCTTGATGTTTAGGTTAACTATTTGATTTGTGATGAGTATTTTCTTGATTCTATCTTGTTTGTGTGATTTACAGGATATCCCTCAAATGCGGGAGCATACCGGTGGTCGTCTCTTCATATCGCTACAAAGCCAGCAGGTACACTTTCTGATGCAGATAGGGGTCTCCTTCAGGATGTAGGCCTATGGTGGGTGTTCACCATTCCCACGATGAGATATCATAGCAGTATGCTCATGTCCCTAATGGACCAATGGAATGCAGATACTTCCACTTTCCATCTCCCTGTAGGTGAGATGTCAGTTATCCTTGAGGATGTGTACTGCATCCTTCAACTTCTAGTGCGAGGCTAGATAGTGCGGGTGGTGGAGCAGCAATCATAGGATTACACTCATGAGAGCCACATACATTATCTAGGTCATGTGGTTACACCTCTTGGATGTGGCTACATTCTTCTTTGGTGGTTAGAGCAAGGTCATGAGGATATCCCACTTGTTTGTCACATCATGATCGCTACCATCACACTTGTTGTTACACCAGATGGACTAGGCACTCACCTTCATGGGAGCCTTGTTCATACTATCATAATGATGGAGGACCAGAGGATAGTTTATGCTTGGGGGTGCATTATGAAAATTAATTGTCATGGCACATTGGTAAGTTGCTTCGGCATTCTTTAATCCAAATGGCATGACTACCCAACAAAATGTTCCCCACAAGGTGATAAAAGTTGTCTTGTATTTATCTAAGGATTGATGAATATTTGATTATAACCTAAAAAACCATCCATGAAGGAAAGTAATTCATGCCCAGCTATTGAATCAACAATCATATTAATGTTTAGAAGAGGAAAATCATCTTTCAAAGAAGCTAGCTTTAAATCTCTAAAGTCAGTGCAAATTCGAATGCAGTTGCTAGGTTTAGCGACAACACACAATGTTTGAAATCCAAGGTGAGTAATAAATAGGGTAGATAAAACCAACTTGTAAAAGATTTTCTATCTCAACTTTGACTAATAATGCAACCTTTGGATTCATCTTTCAATTTTTTTGTTTTATCGACTTGGCATCGGTTTGTAATACTACGTTGTGTATTACAATTTTAGGATCAATGCCAAGCATATCTAAATAATTCCAAGAAAATAATTTGAGATAATCATGTAAGACTTTTGTTGTTTCTTCTTTTTCTTCTTTGTTTAAGAAATCTCCTATAGGGATAACTTTTTTAGGGTTATCCTTCTCCATCAAGACATTGACAGTCTTTCCATTAAGTAATGTATTGCAGTCTAGGAGGCTAGAGGAAGGTGATGATTTTGTGGGATCTTTGTTAGATGCTAGGGTAACATTTGATGAACAAGTGTTTTTCCTAAAATATGCCTTTGCATTTAAACTATAGGAAAATCCCTGATTATAATGATAACAGGGCAAATTGTCATAAGCTCTCATGAATTTAGCTAATGCTTCATCTGTTGAAAATGTATCTAAGAGGATTTTTTTGGTAGGTAATCTATGTATATCATCTTAGGATATATCAAGCATTCTTTAATCCAAATGGCATGACTACCCAACAAAATGTTCCCCACAAGGTGATAAAAGTTGTCTCGTATTTATCTAAGGATTGATGAATATTTGATTATAACCTAAAAAACCATCCATGAAGGAAAGTAATTCATGCCCAGCTATTGAATCAACAATCATATTAATGTTTAGAAGAGGAAAATCATCTTTCAAAGAAGCTAGCTTTAAATCTCTAAAGTCAGTGCAAATTCGAATGCAGTTGCTAGGTTTAGCGACAACACACAATGTTTGAAATCCAAGGTGAGTAATAAATAGGGTAGATAAAACCAACTTGTAAAAGATTTTCTATCTCAACTTTGACTAATAATGCAACCTTTGGATTCATCTTTCAATTTTTTTGTTTTATCGACTTGGCATCGGTTTGTAATACTACGTTGTGTATTACAATTTTAGGATCAATGCCAGGCATATCTAAATAATTCCAAGAAAATAATTTGAGATAATCATGTAAGACTTTTGTTGTTTCTTCTTTTTCTTCTTTGTTTAAGAAATCTCCTATAGGGATAACTTTTTTAGGGTTATCCTTCTCCATCAAGACATTGACAGTCTTTCCATTAAGTAATGTATTGCAGTCTAGGAGGCTAGAGGAAGGTGATGATTTTGTGGGATCTTTGTTAGATGCTAGGGTAACGTTTGATGAACAAGTGTTTTTCCCAAAATATGCCTTTGCATTTAAACTATAGGAAAATCCCTGATTATAATGATAACAGGGCAAATTGTCATAAGCTCTCATGAATTTAGCTAATGCTTCATCTGTTGAAAATGTATCTAAGAGGATTTTTTTGGTAGGTAATCTATGTATATCATCTTAGGATATATCAAATTGAGTATTGAACTTATTGATACAGGGTTTAGGGGTTTAGAGAGAGATAGAGAGATGGGACCCATAGAGATTGGGATAGATAGAGGAGACGAAGGGGAGAGATAAGGAGATACAGAGTGAGGGAGATGTCTAGAGACATAGGGAGAGAGTGTGAGGTAGAGGGACAATAGAGATAGGGAGTTAAGGGAGAGATAGGGAGATAGAGTTAAAGGGTTTCTCAAGTTTAGGGCTTAGGGGTTAGGGTTTAGGAGCATTATTTAGAGTTTAGGGGTTTAGGGAGAGGGAGAGAGAGAGAGAGAGAGAGAGAGAGATATGTTGATAACTGAGAGGGGGGGTGTATCAGTTATCCTAATTATTGAACTTTCTTTTTAATCAATGCAGCATCAATTTAATTAAGCAAACATAACCATGAAATGGAAATACACATGACACAATATTTTTGACGTGGAAACCCTGTTAAGGGAAAAAACCATGGGGTGATTAACCCAATATTGTATTCTCTGTTAGAAGAATGGAAATACAAGATGGCACTTGCCAATTAGGGCTCATTGCCCGAGCACACTGCTCACAAGAGGCACACTGCCTACAAGAGACACACTGTCTACAATTTATAAAGAATGTAATACAATACTTGAACTGATAAGAAGCATCAACATATGCTAGAGTTCAGTTCCAGTTAGGCTTTGTATACTGATCTGCTGCACTTTATCTTTCCTCTTCTTTTATGCTGCTCTTCTTTCACATATTGGATCCTGCTTTTCTTCGCACATCACTTACAACCACAACACACCTCACAACTGAATCCATCTTATATATATATATATATATACGCATAAGTGATTTCATCACCTTTCTAGTCGACACCCAAAATAGTCAATATTTTCCACAAACTCTGATCTATCGACTAAATCCTTGCATACGAAGTAATGCGGATCAAGGATATACTTGTAGAAGTCATCAATCATGTTGGCCAATCATAACTTATGTCTTAATAACATTTACTATCATCAGTAACACATCTGAAATAATGTCTGATGTTCTACTGGTCAGTTCTTCCTCTATCACATTGCCAATCAGGAACCCGATACTCAAGTATTCATATCTTTTACTTCATCCATCGTCGGAGGCTAAATCCTTGCAATATATCACTCAAGGTGGTCCTCTTGACTTTCCCAAATCCGTACTTCACCAAGATACTTCCTCTGAGAGATCTGGACCTGACTGTCAGACCTCGACACATGCTCTGTTCTTGTTTACCGAACCACAACATTCTTCACTCTGACTTCCGGTATAGACATACCATGTCCTGCAGATGTGTGGGATGAACTTTGTTGCCATCAATGACAACAATCATGAATCCATATAGTGTCTCTTGCCAACAATCTCCCCCTTTGGCATTGATGGCAACACTTAGTGAAAAATGACTAAGTGTTATACTATACTCCCCCTTAGTAGATGCTCTATCTTTATGTACATTTTCCGGAGCTCCCCCTTACCTGGTTACAACATTTTTCACTTCTCTTCACTCCCCCTTTGACATCAATGGCAAAGGGTAGGGTCTGCATATTAAAACTTCCAAAAAAATCAACTATACTTAGCCGCATAAGTATATATATATATGGCATACTTACATATACTAAAGTATGTCTGCAAAAGTTGTCTTCAATTGAATAAATTCTGTAGCCCAGCTTTGCTTCATTCTGTCCAAAATTAAAATATGACCGCTCAACAGGAACGCAAAAGCTTCTGCCCTCTTAAGATCTGTCAGATCATTGGTTCGGGCAGTAGTCTGAGCATCACTTATGGCCTCATGCATGGCCTCTAACTTAGGGATAATGATCCTTCTAAGTTCACCCATCCGGCTAATTATGTTCTTCCTTTCCTTCTCAAAATTCTTTATTGCATTTGTGATTGCAATAGTCTAACACTCTTGATTTACTATAGAGGATGAGAGAGGATCAAAACTTTGAGATAGACTTAGTAGTTTATCCTCGTGTTCTTTTACTTTCCTCTCAATATCTTTGGTCACTGTGGGCCAAGATAAGCAAAATTTGTACATTTTTCTACCATCTTTAAGAGCATTTTCCAAGCTCTTTATCCCAATATCCATAACTCTCCCGTCATTTGTTATCAAACCCTGTACTTCAGAGAATCTCTTATCCAAAAACTCCTTCTAGACCTTTTCTTCAGCTGACTTCTCTAGAGAATCAAAATGTGTGCTAACACTGTTGACTAGAGTTTTGAGATTACCGGAAGAGGAGGCTATGGGATCCTTCTGAAAAGATGGCATGATTTTTTCCAACACTCCGAATGCTACCTCTAAAAGCTCACAGTCTTCCATGTGAGATTTCAATAGTTTCTCTTTGACCTTCACATTTGCAAATGAAGTTATTTTCATTGTTTGCACCAGAGATAGAGAGTCAAAATCTAATGGCCCTTTTAATAGTTCCAGTTCATCAATCTCCATAGTTGCTTTTGTCAAAAAGTCCTTGACTGATTCTGCAGTGTCTCTTGCTGGAGACAGATTTTTCTTTTCTTTTGTAGTCACAGAACTATCTTTTGGAGCTTTCTCCCCTTCCACAACCTTTGTACTGATATTTTCTTTTCCCTTCACCTCTGCTTCTTTCTCCTTTAATCTTTCTTCTCATTTGGATTCAGAGTCAGCAGGGGAAACTGGAGGAGTGATGTTTGTCTGTTCATGGGCCACCTCTTCCGAAGTAGAGGATTCCAAGTCTTTAGCTATTTCTACATCTGCCACTTTCTCAGTAGACTCCTCTGCAACACTTGTGGTTGAGGGGTCAGTACCCAAGTCCTCTATAATAGGAAGATTAAATCTTTTGAAGGCTTTCCAAAGGATCTCTTCTGTGTCCTTGGCTACCTTGTCAATCTCACCAAGCATAAGTTGATTCATCCTTGCTTTGCTCCTGAACTCATCCTTGCAATCTTTGAACACCATATTTATTATCTTGGGATCAATTGAAGGATATAGTTGAATTGCTATCTGTTCCTAGATTTCTAGGTCTTTTGCTTGGGCATTGTTCTTTCTTGTTTCTAGTTCCTTCTCCAAGCTTTTAGGGATCAGAGATATAATTTCAATGAATGCTTTGTTGTAGATATTTAGGTACCTGACTGTGGCATCTTGCAATATCTTCTGATTTGCTTCACTGTAATCATCATAGAACTCAACCATTGGCTGAAGATTTCCATCCACTGTGACTGATTTGATTATGTCATCAATGTGAAGAGTGGGTTTTTCAATATATTTCTCTGTCTTTTCTTCTTCCTTTTGTCTGGTAGAGGGTTCACCGGATGTTTTCTTCTTTTTCTTCATCTTCCTGATTTCTTCATTAGATTCAATTTCCTCTTCATCCCTTTGACTGGTATAAGCTCTTATGGCTTTTGTCTTTGTTCTTTTCTCTCCTTTGCCGAATGATTGTGCTTCCGGTTCTGAAGTCCTTGAGCCTTTGGCGGTGGTAGGTGTAGGACTCTTTGATGATCTAGTCTGGGTGGAAGGTTTTGCCAGAACACTTTCCTCATTTTTCTTTTCTACCTTCTTCTTCTCTTCCTCAGCCCTTTCCATCTTTTTCTTGTTGGCATCAAGTGCCTCCTTTGATATGCCAAAGCCTTTTGCAACATCTTCAACTTCTTTTCTTACCTTCCTCTTGATCTTTGGTTGTCTAAGTTCCACATGAATCTTTACACTCAGCTCCTCAAAGGTTCCAAACCTTTCTACCTTTGGATCCTTTGGCTGACTTAGCATGTGTTGAACATGCAGCTCCACAATTTGTTCATCAACTTCATACCCCATGGGCATGATCCATACAGTTCTTGGTTCTACTGCCTCCATTAGGCACTGATCAATCTCTACCATAAAATATATTGTGTCTTTGTATTTCTCAACAAGAGACTGGGGAATCATTTCTCTTGCTTGCATCATGTTCTAAAAATTCTTGAAATATCCCCACAGGGATGTATTTCTTGCTTTAGCATCCCCAAGCCCATGCAAATAGTCTCTGATTTGGATGGCAACCGGTCTGTCATTCTGCCATACCCAGCCATTGGATTCGGGAAGCTCATTCATGTAATAAAAGAATAGGCAGAGTATCAAGCCACCATACTTGAAGGAGTTCTTCTTATCCTTCTAATCTTTTGTAGATTTTCCAAAAGTTGGCTTAGAAGAAGTTTACACAGATCATAGTCAGTATTTTCTTTTAGCATTTGATAGGCTGTGTAAACTGTAGTTCCTGGTATTGAATTTTCCCTACTGGAGTGATAAATCTTGTAACCAATTATCATGGATGCAAATTTAACATCCAGTTTAGTGATGTCTTCAATTGTCATAGCTCTCTTGTCAAATTTTGATCCGGTCGCATCACTTACTGTCTGATTCTTGATAGATTTGAGAACAGAAATTCCACCGGATGAGTGTAGACCGGTTACTACCCTAATTGCATCTTTGGTGATCTTAAATGGTTTATTTAACCATAAGAAATTGTCATGCACTCTATTCAACACATACCAAACCCATTCATCTTCTTCAAAATAGGGGAAATGAATGCACTGTGCAAAATGCTTATCCCGGATGGCTTTATACTAAGGTTTAATCTCAAAACAATCATCTATTAGCTATTTGTGATCAATATCCACTAACTTTGATTCCCCAAAATCTTCAATATTTGTGTGTATGTAAACCCTAATGTCTTCTGTGTGCAAAACACCATGCAGAACACTAGAGAAGGCTCCTAGTGGATCTACCTCCAAGGATTTGTATGGATGTTTCTTAAATTTGGGGCAAGGTCTATCAGAAATCTTTACTATATTCAGAGTAGCCATCATCAAAGAATCTTACTAAGGGAAATCAAGAACGAAGAATACCTTTTACGTTGTTTAGGGCACACGATGAAATCCGGATTGAGTTGTATGAGGAATCATCTTGATCTTTGGGAGAATTTATTGTAGAGCTCCTTTTCTCTCTTCTTCACATGTGAGTCTACAAATGATGAGCGAATGAACTCTTTTGTTTCTGAGAAGCCCTAATTTTCATTCAGCAATAAATGTGCAACCTAATTCATTCTGGTTTGCCTTGTTTGTCTTATTCAGAGACAAAACCTTTCTGGATCACTGAGACAGATTTTGAAGTTATTCTAAGAGAGTAGTGATAATCTATCATCCTTTCATTAGTCATTTGATCTATTTGCAAATCAAGACACCATAGTTTGAATCATACTAGACCAAACTTGTAAGGAATCTATTTTTACTGGAAGACTATTTTACTGGATCAATTCTGGAAGGATTAGATTCTTCAAATCTTCTTGCAGATCTTCCAAATCTTAACCATAGTTTATTTGGATGTTTCCCTTATGAACCCTTTAATCCGCAACTCTTCTTGTGCCAGTTCCAGCACCAATTGACTGGTTGGGGGAACAAGGTTTTCTTTGTGTTTCCCCCTGAGCTAGAGCTCACTTTTTAGTTTCTGGAAGGAATATCAACACCAAAGTCTAGTGTGGACCCATCTCCTACATTCTCTTTACTTTTCTTCACCCAAATATTGTTCATCTCACTTTGAACTTCATCTGCATTCACTTTTCATTTTCCCTTATCCTGATTCTGATTATGATGTACCAGACCTCTTTTGTCCTGATTCTTGTTTCTACAGAATTTTACAATATGACCGGTTCTATTACAAATTTGGCAAACAACATTTCTTTGCATATTTGATTGATATCCTCTTGATCTATATTGATTAGCCATATGACCTATTCTATTGCATGCAAAACATCTACCATTGAATGATTTGTTCATTTGCATATTTCTGCATTCATGAGACTTGTGACCATCCCTTTTGCAGTTGAAGCACTATTTGGAGAAGGATGAGTTAGTCTGATTCATTCTCTTTCTGCACTTATTAGCTTTATGACCAAAGTTATTGCAGTTGTGGCAGTATCCATTGAAGGATGGATATCTTTGAGCATTAGGCTACCTTATCAGAGGTCTTCTAGGTCTGTTCCTTGGATTTTCTGATCCAAAATTCTTCTGACCGGATCCGAAGCTTTCTCCTTTCTCATATCCCAAACCACACTTGTCATCTATTCTCTTTTGACTTCCAAGAAGAACTTCAAGTTGAGCAGAACTTATCTTGAATTTCTCTTTATATTCATTTGCTGCTTGAAGATACCTTTTGAGAGAGACAATTTGATCCTTAAGTTTTTCTTCATTATCTTTAGCATCTTCAAGATCAAATTCAAGATGTCTAATAATTCTATCCATCTTGTGGCAATCTTCTGATTTCTCCTTTTGAGATTTTGTTAGATTATCTTTAGTTTTTCTTTTCTCTTCAATCTCTTGGGTAAACTTTATAACTTCTGATTCCATTTCATGTCTTACCATAATGATTTCTTTCGATAACTTTTCACATAACTTAGTTTGCTCCTTCAGATCTTCATTTGTATCATTGGCTTCACTTTGACTTGCCAATTGCTGAAGTAGCTCCTTTCTTTTTTTCATAGAGAGACTTAATTTGTCTTTTAGTTCTCTCATGAAATCATCAGCCTATTTGAGTCTTTCCTTCAACTCATTGACTTTAGAGTTTGATTGCTCAAGATCATTAAGGGTAGTCTTGACTTGCTCCCTTAAACCATAGGCATCCATTTGAATTCCTAGATCTTCCTCAAGCTGTTAGACTTTGTTGGGAGGAACTTGGCTCTGATACCAATTATTGATAACTAAGAGGGGGGGTGAATCAGTTATCCTAATTATTGAACTTTCTTTTTAATCAATGCAACATCAATTTAATTAAGCAAACATAACCATGAAATGGAAATACACATGACATAATATTTTTGATGTGGAAACCCTGTTAAGGGAAAAAACCATGGGGTGATTAACCCAAGATTGTATTCTCTGTTAGAAGAATGGAAATACAAAATGGCACTTGCCAATTAGGGCTCACTGCCCGAGCACACTGCTCACAAGAGGCACACTGCCTACAAGAGACACACTATCTACAATTTATAAAGAATGTAATACAATACTTGAACTAATAAGAAGCATCAACATATGCTGGAGTTCAGTTCTGGTTAGGCTCTCTATACTGATTTGCTGCACTTCATCTTTCCTCTTCTTTTATGTTGCTCTTCTTTCACATACTAGATCTTCCTTTCTGCTTTTATTTGGCTCTACTGCTTTTCTTCGCACATCACTTACAACCACAACACACCTCACAACTGAATCCATCTTATATATATATACGCATAAGTGATTTCATCACCTTTCTAGTCGACACCTGGAATAGTCAATATTTTCCACAAACTCTAATCTGTCGGCTGAATCCTTGCATACCAAGTAATGCAGATCAAGGATATACTTGTAGAAGTCATCAATCATGTTGGCCAATCATAACTTATGCCTTAATAACATTTACCATCATCAGTAACACATCTGGAATAATGTCTGATGTTCTGCCAGTCAGTTCTTCCTCTGTCACACTGCCAATCAGGAACCCAATACTCAAGTATTCATATCTTTTACTTCATCCATCACCAGAGGCTAAATCCTTGGAATATATCACTCAAGGTGGTCCTCTTGACTTTCCCAAATCCACACTTCACCAAGATACTTCCTCTGAGAGATCCTGACCTGACTGTCGGACCTCGCCACATGCTATGTTCTTGTTTACCAGACCATAACATTCTTCACTCTGACTTCCGGTATAGACATACCATGTCCTGCGGATGTGTGGGATGAACTTTGTTGCCATCAATGACAACAATCATGAATCCATATAGTGTCTCTTGCCAACAAGAGAGAGAGAGAGAGAGTACTTTTGACATGCAACCCTAAACCCAAGCAACCCTAAACCTCTAAACCCTAAATAATGCCCCTAAACCCAACAACCCTAAATATCCATCTCTCTCTATCTATATCATCCCTCTACCTCTCAATCTCTATCTCTATGTCTTTTTCCATGTCCCTCACTCTCTATCTCCCTATCTCTCTCCTCGGTCTCCTCTATATCTCCATATCGGTCCTCTCTCTCTTTCTAAACCCTAAAGGTCCTATACCTCTATACCTTAATTCCTAAACCAATTAAACCTTAAATAATTCTCCTAAACCTTAACCCCTAACCCTTAAAACCTAAACCTGAGCAACCCTAAACCAATAAACTGTAATCCCCTAAACCCTAAACCCCAAACCCAAGAAACCCTAAATCTCTATCTCCATGTCTCTATCATCCTTCTACCTCTCAATCTCTCTCACTATGTCTCTTTCCATGTCCCTCACTCTCTATCTCCCTATCTCTTCCCTTGGTCTCCTCTGTATCTCCCTATCGGTCCTCTCTCTCTCTAAACCCTAAACCCTATACCTATAGACCTTAACCCCTAACACCTAAACCCTATATAATGCCCCTAAACATTAACTCCTAACTGCTAAACCCTAAACCCCAAACCCCTAAACCCAAGCAACCCTAAACATCTATCTCTCTAGATCTCTCCCCTATCTCCCTATATCATCCCTCTACCTCTCAATCTCTCTCCCTATGTCTCTAACCATGTCCCTCACTCTCTATCTCCCTATCTCTCCCCTTAGTCTCCTCTATATCTCCCTATCCATCTTCTCTCTCTAAACCCTAAACCCTATACCTCTAAACCTTAACCCTTAACCTCTAAACCATAAACCCTAAACCCTAAATAATGCCCCTAAACCTTAACCCCTAACCCCTAAACATTAAAGCCAAGCAACCCTAAACCCTAAACCCAAGCAACCTTAAACCTCTATCTCCCTACATCTCTCCCCTATCTCCCTATCTCTATCATCCCTCTACCTCTTAATCTCTCTCTATGTCTCTAGCCATGTCCCTCACTCTGTATCTCCCTATCTCCCCCCTTGGTCTCCTCTATATCTCCCTGTTGGTCCTCTATCTCTAAACCTTAAACCTCTAAACCTTAACCCCTAAACCCTAAACCCTAAACCCCAAACCCGTAAACACTAAACCCTAAACCCAAGCAACCCTAAACCTCTATCTCCCTACCACCATCATCCCTCTACCTCTCAATCTCTCTCCATGTGTCTCTGGTCATGTCCCTCTCTCTATCTCCATATCTCTCCCCTCGGTCTCCTCTATATCTCCCTATTGGTCCTCTATCTCTCTCTAAACCCTATACCCTAAACCTCTAAACCTTTACCCTTAACCCCAAAGACATAAACCCTAAACCCTAAATAATGCCTCTAAACCCTAACCCCAAACCCCTAAACCATAAACCCATGCAACCCTAAACCCCTAAACTCTAAACTCCAAACCCCTAAACCCTAAACCCTAAACCTATATCTCCCTATCTCTCTCCTATCTCCCTATCTCTATCATCCCTCTACCTCTCAATCTCGCTTCCTATGTCTCTGGACATGTCCCTCACTCTCTATCTCCCTATCTCTCCCCTTTGTCTCCTCTATCTCTCCCAATCTCTATCAATCCCCTCTCTATCTCTCTCTAAACCCTAAACCCTAAACCCTAACCTCTAAACCCTAAACCCTGAGCCACAAAAATCCTAAACCCCTAAACCCTAACTCATAACCCCTAAACTTGAGCAACCCTAAACTCATAAACCCTAAATAATTCCCCTAAACCCTAACCCCTAACTCCTAAACCTCTCTCTCTCTCTCAGGTGAGGGAGGGAGGGAGGGCAAGGGAGAAAGAGAGATGTTTTAGTTCACCATAATGCGCTAGCATTATGTGAATGCACATAACACAAGCACGTTATGTGAATTCACACAACAATAGCGTGTTATGCTTTGGCTTGGATTTGCCTTGGGAGGGAGGGAGGATGAAGGGGGGGGGGGAGAGAGAGAGAGAGAGAGAGAGAGAGAGAGAGAGAGAGAGAGAGAGAGAGAGAGAGAGAGAGAGAGAGAGAGAGAGAGATGTTTTAGTTCACCATAATGCGAGCGTGTTATAACGTGGTCACATTATGTGAATTCACATACCACTAGCGCATTATGCTTTGCCTTGGTAATTTCCAAGCCTTTGGCTTGGATTTTCCTTGGGCTTCCAACCCAAAGGCTTGGACTATGTTTAGGACGTCCAAAGATGTGTTTTTCTAGATTGTAACAAAAAACACATAATCTAGAGCGTGCTCCTCATCAGGTTTGCACTTATTTCAATGACTAGTCAAAAAAATACCACCATAATCTTAAGCTCTATGTTAGCTTTCTAACTATATAATTTTTTTTACATTTTGAGTATGTTAAGGATTTCATCTTTAATTTCTTTTGTTAGTGTATTCATTTTTATCAAAAACCAGTGTCTGGTATTTTTGACCTTTTTTAACCATTCATCAAAATTTCAAATAAATTGCATTTTTAGAAACTAGACTCCATTCTACACGTATAAAAAAAATTGATTTTCAATTAGTTTTCAAAAATTATAGGGGGGAGCATGCTCAATTTTCTATTTTCAGGATGTGTTCACTTTAAAAATTAGTAAAAAATCAATTATTCATGAAAAAATTATCAGAAAAATTAGGGATAAACTACATGGTGTTAGCTAATTTCTCACTGAAGTGATTTTTGAAATACTTAAAAAAAGTTAACATTTTAGAGGGAGCACACCAAACGCTATATTATGTTTTTTGAAAAAATAAGACCAATTTGTGTGCTCCCCCTTTTTGAACCCCTTAATCTCAACCATTTTTTAAAACAATTAGTAGTTTAGAAACTAGATTCAGAGCACTATGACTCTTGTTTTTATTGTATCTTCAAAATTTGAGTGTAACTATCTTCAATTTCTCATCCAACATCAATCTTTCCTAATTTCAGAAAAAAAAAAAAAAAGTGGCATCTTAAGACCCCCTTTTGGTCCCTCATCTTTGTGCACTTACCTAGGTTTGTGAATGATAGCTTGATTTTGAACCTCAACTTGTAAACAACTTTCCAGAATTGGGTCCACTTCAATGGTTTGAAGTTTATTTGCATAAATAAACTTTATTGATCAATGAAGGGTAGACAGAACTACCCCCATGACATGAATCCATAGTCTACCAAGAATGATATTATATGAAAGTGCGTCAGGCATGCCATGGATAAGGGTAGATAGTTAATGTCATGGGTCTAGCCTTTATGGGTAAGGTTATGGTAGCCAGTGATTGTCTACCAATGTTATCAAAGCCACAAATGTTAAGTTTATTTGGTTTGATTAAAGATGTGTCAACCTTTATTTTGTGTAAAAAATTAATTCCACAAACATTAAGACCTGATCCATTGTCAATCATAGTTTGCTTTATCAACTTATTATTTATTATGACAAAGATTACAAGATCATATTGTTTCTGAACTTCAATTGACAGTAATTCATGTTTTTTTTAGTCGATAAGGATGCTTATAGCATCATAATATTAATATAATAAAAATAACATTTTTACATATTACAAAAAATGCCCACAGTGGCCAAGATCTGTCCATGAAGATTTGGGTACAATTTTACAAAGTAGAGCCCTTAAGGCCAAAATAGAAACAATGAAGATCTAAGCCAAAACAAAAACTAGAGCTTGAAAATTCATAGATTTCCCACATTAAGATCCCCAACTCTGAATCCATGAAAGGGACCATGTTGTTCTTCCACCATAGCTAGTTTGATTTCATTGAGGAAAGGGGCAGCAAGAGGCTGGAAATGGGCCAAAAAACACCCTACATTGTAAACTTCTTCAATTTTCTCCCTCCTTGATTGTCGAAAGGCATTTCTATGAACCCGAAGTGAATTCTCAAAGAAATTTCTATTATTTGAATGCAGACTTGAGACCATAGTTTGGAACACATAGTTATAACAGGGTTTTTTCATTAAGTCCTTACAAATGAACAAACCTCTAATTAAAGCCGACCCCTAGACTGAAGAAGGAAATCTCTATCATAGACATCAATCAAAGCTTCTTCAACCTCATCATTGTAGAGTTTAAATGCCCTCGCCAAAAGATCAGAGTTAATGCTACCATGGATGGGTTGTTCCCAGTGTTTCACAAGAAGCAAGAGACAGGTATTGCGAGGAAAGATAGACATTATTAAAAGCCTGCAAATTAAAGATGCAACAACTACAAAATAGGGGAAGAATGGCATTGTGACCACCATTCTAAGCATAGGAATAATGAGACAACAAATGCGATCTTTTAGGAGAATGAAAAATCCCCACAAACCATGCACCATATCACAGATTTAATGAGTCGAAGAGTGTAAAACATGTGCACCGCTGGGATCATCGTACCATGTGGTGAGGGAAGAATATGCCACATGCATATTACAAAAGCCATGAAAGAAGAGGACCTGCCAAAACCAAAACAAGTTAGTAGTAAGAGCTAACCACCCAATGGTAGGATCATGAGATAGTTTGCTCTTGAATTATTTTCCAAACAGGAGGGTGTTGCGTGATGCTATTTTGATTTATCTCTAACAACTCATCCCCATTTAGGAGACAAGCTAAATTTGCAAGAGTGTCAGCTACTCTATTACCTTCTCTCAATGTATGAGTGCATACAAAACCCTGAAAATGATTGATTAAACTCCATGCCTCATTTCAAATATAGCTTAGCTTTCAATTATCCATAGTTCTAGATTGAAATGCATGTACAATTACTTGAGAGTCTCCTTCAAGGACTAGATTTTTAACTCCCAAGATTAAAGAAGTTTGGATACCTAAAAGAAATGCCTGAGCTTTTGCAACATTATTAGTTCCATCAATCACCTTAACTGCTTTGGCACAAATCAACATTCCCTTCTGATTTCTGACAATACAGCCTATCCCTAATTTACCAAGGTTCCCCTTAGAAGCCCCATCAACATTAATCTTAATCTAATCACAAGGGGGTGGAATCAAATGAATATTTTTCTATCAACTGAAGAGGTTGAGGCTTTGGGTCCTAGGCATCCAAGAGTAGCAACATGAAGATGCTTCCACCTTTTCAGGATAGTATCATCCCAAGTAGAGAAAGTAACTTTCGAGCTACCATATATCTAAGACATTACTAGTTCTGAATGGAGATTTGAATTTTAACTATAACTTTTTCCCAAGGCAATATTTCTCTTCTAAAGATCCTTCTATTTCTCTCAAGCTAGATATTCTAAGTTATTATAGAAGGAGCAACATCCCAAATAGAGGAAAACATGGAGTTTTTGAAGAGAGAAGGCCAACCTTGGAATAATTTCAAAATAGTGTCTAGGATTGGTGTCATCTAGTTAACATTCTTATAAAACCAGTTCTAGCAATCAATGGCAAATATCCATAAATAGTAATTCATTCTTATAAATAGTATTTCATGTTGTTGAAACATAATATCCATTTTTGTCACATGCATACAATCTAACAAGGTTGCTACATCATTTGGCTTAATAAAGGGTGGTACAATCACCTTTTGTAAATCTTCTTGGATCATTCTGTGGTATGTAGGTGATGTTTGTATAATTTCCCAAAGAGAGATCTTAGTGGTAGTAATGCAAAGATTCTCAACAAGATCATAATCTTGACCAACTTTATGAGTAAGACGAGGTGGTTGAGGAAGCATAGGTTGAGAAGTTGGTAAAGAGATTGAAAAATTCAACTATTGCTTACTTCATTTATTATTTTGTGTATTGTATGTATGAGAAACTACATTTTGGTACACTTGACTTTGAGTTTTTATTTGTTTAGCATAGTTATAAATGTAACTAGGAGATTGAGAAGAATTCAGAAGACCTCTTACAATGAGCACCAGTTTCATTTGTGTTGGAGGCACATTGAAACATGGGTGGACCACTATTTTTGGTTTCATGAGTTCTTCTTGAGATCTTGGAACATAAATTGTGTTTACTAATCTTTGATGGAATGACAGTTTAGGATTCGTAGTGGAATGTTCAATAGAGATAAAGTCCTCTAGGGCTTCATCTAACATATTGAAGTCATCACTACTAAACAGCTCATCATATGCATGAAAGTCTTGTAAAAAGAGATCGGACATTGTCACATATTCTATTTTTTTCCAAGGCTTAATATTCAACAAGATACCATGAACTTTGCAAAAAAAATGAAGCTAAGATCACTATACAAATCTAGGTATCAATTATAGCAACAAAATCTCAATTTACGAAACCTTAATGATTTTTCAATGCAAAGATAGATATCAATCAAAATACAATGCATATACTATTCATGAAAGGAAATTGCAATCTAAATCTGATTTAGAATAGCAAATTATCTTAGATTTAACAAATAAGGATGCAAATTCTTTAAATATGGATTCACCAAAATGTTAAGTGGAGAAAAGGGAAGGCCAACTATCATAACCAAACTAGGTCAAACCTCCTTTTCCACACACAAACATTAAGAATATGAACCGAGCTTAGTCACCACTTCATGGAAGGGGTAATTCATTTATGTTGTATTTGAAAAGATGTTTAACTAAGTTTTTATAATCCCCAAGTGAATGTATCAAGTAAAACCCTAGTTGAGAAGAATAATTTAGACAGATAAATTCTAAAAATAGAAAACAACAGAATGAAGACAAAAATGTAAATAGACAGTGACAGAGAGCATGTACCTAAAATTTGAATGCCTAGAGGACTAGTGCAGTACCACCCAGGTCCTTGAAGATCTCCTGATAGTGAACTTTCTGTACCAGCTTGTTAAGTCTCTGATGAAGGTCACAAATCCAAAATCTGGGGGTACAATGGACTTGGGCAGTACCACCGAGTTCCCTGTACTTGTCCAATGATGAATATGAAACTTGTGTAGGAACTGTGACAGTAATGACTATTTCATGTTCGCTCCTTTCTATCAGATCATCTTGAACCTAACCTGCACAACAAAAGGGAGAAAGCTTGTTGTGGCTATATAGGAGTTTGCCTCGGTAAAACCTCATTTTGGTATTCCTACCTCAATGATAGCCAATGTCAAAGATGCAGTTGTGTGTGCTTAAAAACCCTAAGTGACAGTGTAAACAATGTAATACTTCAATAAAATCCAAGATTCTAAATGACTCAAGCATAAAGGAAATATATCCACACAATGTTTCACTCAAGGAAACAAAAAACTTCACTTCAAGATATCAATGAAGACTTGTAGAACAAGAAGACGAGGCAGCCATATCCACAAAGGATAATATTCTAAAACTCAAGTTGGAAGCTCAAGCCTTCTCCTAATCATACAAAAGGCTTCACAAAACCTAGGAAGAGAAAGACTCAAGATCTTGATTCCTAATCTTTACAACATCCTTCCATGATAGTAAAGATCTAAATCTTCAATGAGATTAAACACTTTGCAGACTTTCAATAGTAGTTATAACATAATTTTGGCATAATAAAATTACATAACAATTGCATATGATAAAATGATTTTGAGATCTCCTTAAATATCCAACCTTACAAATCAAATAAATCAAAATAAAAGGCTGACATCAAGCGGGAGAAGAAATTTGAATTCGGAAACATGAAACACAAGGCAAAAGCCAACATAAAAGTTTAATTTGCAACCCCCAAGGTTCAGGGAGGGACTAGGGCAATACCACCTAGGTCCAACCTCTAAATTAAACTTTGGAACAAGCTTAAGGGTGGCCCATATATCTGGAATCCATAATCTTTTTTTAGGTCTTGTTGGTATTTACTCTGAAATGCGACATTTTGTTGAAAGGATAACTGTCGATCAGAGTTTAGATAGGTCCAAGGATGAAATAGGCTAAGGGACACCAAAGGGCAGGAGCTAAATGTAGTGAAATTGTGCTAATCCAAGTAGGAGCACAATGACATAACAAATACCAAGAAATAGGAACAAGTCATGCAAACATCTTCTTAAGATAGTGTGATATTAAATTGCAATCCTAATGTATAATGTTGGGTCTCCAACTTTCTTGGAATGGATAACTTGGAGGCCCATGAGGAGTTGAGGGATATTGTTTTGTTATTATAATTCTCCATATTATGTGCTCTATATTTTTACAATGGAATTAAATATCCTAGAGGTTATAAAAGGAAGTCAAAGATAGGGTGTTATTAAGAATGAATCTCAAAATATAGGCAATGACAATGCATTTAGTACACTAATGGAGTGCCTAGGAGAGAGAAAGTGGGCTTAATAGAATCTTATGATAAGATTTATGATGTGTCAGTGTGTAAGAGGAGTTATATTCTATTTTGGATACCACCCTTATGTATTGGGTTGCGATAACTTTTACCATGGTATTTTTAGATCATGTTTATAGCCATGGTATTTTTTTATGATACTTTTTAAGACTCCTCAAGTATATATATTATGGGATTAGTATGGAGGAGATATGTTTATTGTGTAGGTACTCACATAGTATCAAAATATTTTTATAATAAAGAAGTTTATATGAGATGTATTGATGTACTTGTTGACCTACTTGATTAATATAAGTTTGGTATCTCTTTAGTGGTTTAGTTATTTCTAAAAGTGTTTCTACATGTATATATGATGTTATTGTGTTTGTTGGTTAATTATTGTTTGTATACATGCTTTTCCATGTTTTATTTTATTTTAATGGTTAATCATGTCTAATAAAGTTAATTAGATTTGTCTATAGGTAAAGATCCAGTTGAGGGTATATTTAGTTTAGAGATGCTTCAAAATTCACTAGCGACTACCTGTGTCTACCATTCAAGACAAAATGGATCTAAAATGGTCATGTGGATGGTCTAAATAATGCTCTCAAGGCTCAATAGTTCCAAATTCTAGTTTTTTTCGATGTCAAAGAAAAACAAATGTTTGGAGCCATTCGATTCCTATGGCTTCATTCACCAAATTTGTCTCCTTGCCCTTTGTTAATAGCTCCCCTAGGTCCTCCCATTGCTCCACCATTGCCTCAAAAAGAAGATGATTCCAGCTCTCCTAATTTGGTTTAGTTAATATTTTTCACTATCCTTTTGGGCCCTTTGGCCACTGCATTATGTCTCCCATGACTATAAATTTTGGGGTCACCATGTCTATTTCTAGCCACCAATGGCCATAAAAAAATTTATATAATTTTTTATTTAATATAATTATCTAGGTGATTTATCACCTTTTATCCAAAAAAAAGTTAATCATATTTGTACACTTTAAGTTCATTCTTTCATTGTTTTTTTTTTTAAAGAAAAAGTGGCAGAGCCACTAAAATTATATTAATTATAAAATGAAATTTACAAAATGCCAGATTCAATAAGGCATACTAGCAGGAAAGAATCGGCAAAGAAAACCTTCGGTTGTAGCCCTTTAAAACAGATACAATACAAAATTGACTCAGAAGGATGAGTCAACCCCAAAAAAAGTCTATGGTTTAAAACCTTACAAATTAAAACTTTGTGCAAATAGCACTATTACAAACTAACCAACTAATAGAGTCAATAGATAACAAAACTGTCTACAAAACATAGATTTTAATTATCCTCTTGTAATTTTCATCATCAAGACCCTACTGATCAAGAGCCTCTTCTTCTACCAAATGCCTCCCCAACTAACGCCTGTTAACTAGAAAGATCCTTGCACTCAAATAAACCTCCCACAAGAGCAGTACTTGAATGCAAAGCAAAATCCTCTACAACATTAATAAAAGCATCTATAGGAAAAAGAGCATTTTTGACAAACATAAGACTCAAATTTCTTACCATATCAAAGATTTGCAAAAGAAAAAAAACCATAGCATTAAAAATTTCCTGCAAAAAATTTAGGTTAAGAAAAACTTCCTGCATAAATTTACCAAAGTGCAAAAGCTACCACCCGCGGACATACTTCATGCTGAAGTGTCCACAATTCCTTCCTCGATGTGGCATACTTCCGTCAGCAAAATTTTAATCTTGCCTCTCAATCTCACATCTCTTACCAATGGAGATTCTCTTTTTCACCTATAGGCAAAACTTTCAACCACCCAAATACTTCCTTCACCGAAGAGCTAAACTTGTATATGTAAAACTTGACTTGCTACAGCTGGTAAAACAATGTAACTTTCCCTGAAATCACTAATATAGCCGGTCATCCTAAGTATCTAACTCAAAGTATCTTTTCAATGTACATTCGCAACATACAACTTTGAAATACATTTGCAAGATACTCATGAAATGATACTCACATACATTTGCAGTATACCCATGAAATGTTCTCAACATACATTAATGATATATATACAGATTGTGTATTTGGTGTAACAATCACACAAAAAAAAAACTTACATTATCGGCCACCCAAAAACTTCCTTCGCCATGAGATAAAAATACTTTATACATTGCACGGACCCAAAAAATTATTAAAGAAGGTTAATTCATTGTATGTTTTGTGCAATGTATAATTACATACATTATGATGTGCAAAGATTACATACAAGCCACGGATCTAAAGTCGGTATGAAAGGCAGTTAAAAGCTTGTATATTCCACACCTTGTATGTATGTTTCAACACATACATTGCTTTATACATATAGGCTGGAATAAATGCTTGTATATTCCTTCGCCATGAGATACAAAGGTTTTATACATTGCACGGATCTAAAAAGTTATTAAAGATGGTTAAGTCATTGCAAGTTTTGCACAATGTATATTAATTACATACATTGTAATATGCATTGGTTACTTATAAGCTGCGGATCTGAAGTCAACGGTCAAACTTATCAAATGCATATTCTGAATGCATGTTTAGATTGTATGTTTCAAATGTATGTTGAACATATACATTACCTAAAGACTTCCTTCACCGATACATCGATGAACTAACCTTGAGACATACAAGACTTGACTTGCTACAACTAGTAAACTAATGTTTCTTTCCCCAAAGTCACTGATACAGCCGGTCATCCATTGTATCTAACTCAAAGTATCTTGTCAATGTACATTTGCAACATACAACCTCGACAAAAAATTGCAAGATACACACGGAATGATACTCACATAGATTTGCGATATACACATGAAGTGTTCTCAACATACATTAGCAATATATACACAAATTGTATATTCAGTGAAGTAACACAAAAATCACTGATAACTTCCTCTATAACCTCTGTAGTTACACATACCCTATTCTCCAATAACCCCAATATAAACCTCTACGACTCATAAAACCAAAATAGTTCATACAAAAACAACTACAGCTAACAGAACATAAAGCAATCTAGCATTACGGAGGACATTCAATAGATTATTTAATACTTTCCTTGGCCAAAATGTTACTTACTCCAAGGATCAACAAAAAAGAATTAGAGTCCCATTCCTTAGAAGAGTCAGTAATACCAAAAGCAAAGTTAGCCAAGAAATCTGCTAATAAGTTACCTTCCCTGTATGTATGGATTATTTTAAAAGATTGGAAGAGGTCAAGTAGATCCCTTCCAAATTTTAAAATATAATAAATTTTCCAGTTAGGAGAAGATTTAATTGAAAAAGCTCTAATAATTTTCAATGAATCCCCTTCCACTATGAGATTTGTAATGCCACATTTTAAAGCTAAGTTTAAGCCAACTATTAATGCCAAAGCTTCTGCCTCATTATTTGTACACAAACCAAGCTTAACTAACAAAGCCCTTAGAACTAAACCATTATGATCTCTCAAGACACAACCAGCACTAGAATTACCAGGATTACCTCTACTTGCACTGTCAAATTTTAGTTTTATAAAAGATACAGGGGGTGGGATCAATTTAATAGAGGATCTATCAATCTTGAGATCAGCACTAAAACAGTTTGAATTAGGCAATTTTAATAACTTCCAACTTTTTAACATCAAATCATCCCAAGACGTAAAAACTAAAGAGCCTACCTTTCTAGAAAATAGCAAAGCTGAAACTACTTCTAAAATGGATTTCTCAATTTTTCCAATAATTATATCAAAAGGATTGCTAATTTTTTAAAAACTTCTCCTATTTCTTTCCAGCCATAGAGACCAAATAACAATACTTGGCGAGACCAACCATAGTGCAGAAAAGGTAGAATTTAAAAATAAGATGGGCCAGCTTTGAAACACTTGAAGAAGAGAGGAAGGAATGGGGCCATGCCAAAACAATTTTGAGAGAAGCCAATACCAAACTTTTGAAGAAAGATTACAACTTAGCAGCAAATGATCCACTGTTTCCTCAACTTCAGAATAGAAAGGACATAAGAAAGGATTAGCAACCCCAAGCCTGACTAACCTATCACTAGTAAGGATTCTATAATTCAGAGCTAACTAGGCAAAAGCTCCTACTTTAAGAAGGCAAGGACCACTCCAACAAAGCTTATAAGGCCAATTAATAGGTGAATTAGAATCCTTACTAATGATACTTAGATATCCTTGTTTAACCGTATAACGCCCAGACTTTGAGGGAACCCAAATAAGTTTATCCTTTCCTCCTGACATAAAAATTCTTCTTTCGTTCAAGATATCTTTAAGTAGGACCTTGTGCTCTTGGGGAATCAGAAAATTATCAAAATTTCTCCACATAATTTTATTAAAACCTGAGTTATAATCAATTTCAATATAATCTCTAACTTTTGTTCCCCAAGCTTGGCACAGAAATAGCTTAATTTCTTGAAGGCCTTCTATTGTAGACAAGGGTTGATGACTATTCCAAGAATCATCCCAAAAAAGAGTAGAATTTCCATCATGAATAACCCAAGATAGAAAAGGGAAAATCACCTCTCTACACTTTATCACAAAATTCCAAATATGAGAACCCACCTTTGGATTAAGAATAGTAAAGATCCTTTAAGGAGAAAAAGAATCTAAATGTTTAGCAAACATAATTTTCCCCACTTTGATTCTGGCTTTTCATACAAATTCCAAACCAATTTGGCTCCAAGGGCCTTATTATGTGCTTTAATGTTATGGATCCCAGTTCCTCCTTTTTGCTTCGGAATGCAAATTTTGTCCCAAGAGATTAAAGGGATCTTTTTCCCGTTCATATTAGAGCCATTCCACAAAAATTTTCTCAAAATAGTCACAATGCAAGAAAGGATAGACTTGGGAACCATAAGCACTAAAAACATATATATAGGCACTACTGATAAAACTATTTTAATCATAAGAATTTTGCCAACCAAAGTTAACCACTTACCTTTCCAAGAAGAAATTTTAGATTTGATACTTGTAATAAGCATATCCCAAAACATATTTTTAATAGACCCCGAGAAAAGAGGAATTCCCAAATATCTAGAGGGGAGGACATCCACTTGAAAATCCAGAAAATTTGCAACCCTTTCTTGCACTAAAGGAGAAGAAAAAAAGAAAAAAAAATTAGATTTGTCTTGATTCACTTTTTGTCCTAAAAATAAATAGTAGTTAGAAATTACATCCTTCATAAATTTAGCTTCTGACATCATTGGTTTCCCAAACAACAAAGTATCATCTGCAAACAAAGCATGAGTAATAGCAAAAGGAACTCTAGGAATTTTTATCCCCTTCCAATTATCCAAGGAATTTTGCCTCATAATCAATCGACTCAAACCTTCAGCCATAATTATAAAAAGAAAAGGGGACAAAGGGTCACCTTGTCTTATCCCTTGGGATGACTTGAAGAATTTAGATTGAGAGCCATTAATCAAAACAAAAAAACTTACACTAGAAATACATGAGGAAATCCACTTACACCATTTAGGAGAGAATCCAAACTTAAGGAGAACTTGGAACAAAAAGTCCCAAGATACTCTATCATATGCTTTTAACATATCTAGTTTAACC
Source organism: Cunninghamia lanceolata (assembly GCA_027924645.1). NCBI lineage: Eukaryota > Viridiplantae > Streptophyta > Pinopsida > Cupressales > Cupressaceae > Cunninghamia > Cunninghamia lanceolata. The sequence goes on from BSBN01001400.1 coordinate 12,668,138, forward strand.
AACATAGCAGGAAGTTTATGTTCATGAATTGAATGCAAAACTTCATGAGCCACCAGAGCACCTTCAGATGTTTCCTTGCCTAGAACAAAACCTCCTTGTTCATCAGAAACAATTTTTGGAATAAAAATAACAAGTCTTAATGTAATTGCTTTAGAAATGATTTTATATAAAGTATTACAAAAAGAAATGGCTCTGAAATCAGCAAAGGAGGAGGGAGTAGCAACTTTAGGAATCAAAGCAATGAAGGTAGAATTAATCTCTTTCGAAATAGTTCAATTTCTGTAGGCTTCTTCTACTACCAACCATACATCCTTACCTACAAAATCCCAACATTTTTGAAAGAAAAGTCAGGTAAAGCCATCTAGACCAGGAGATTTTTCTGGGTCTAAGGAAAAAACCACTGCCTTAATTTCTTCTAAAGAAAATGGTTTCATCAATTCCAAATTATCTTCTTGAGAAATCAAAGTAGGGATATGATTTAAGACTTCTCGCACAGTTGAAATGGGGACCATAATATTTTCTTTAGAAAGAAGCTTATGAAAAAAATTAACTCCTTCTTTTTGAATAAGAACATCATCTTGCAAAATATTCCCCATAGAGTCTTTAATTGCATAAATAGAATTCTTATGTCTTCTTACCATAGCAGATACATTAAAGAATTTTGTGTTTCGATCTCCTTCTCTCAACCAAGTCTCCCTTGATTTCTGTCTCCAAAAGATTTCTTCTCAAGCTAAAACTTCCTCTAAATTAGATTGAAGAGCTTTTAAACATTCAAAGGAAGTAGTATCCAAACCTTCTCTTATAATGACTACATTCATCTGTTCAAGTTGAGATTGTAATGTTGCTTTTTGAGAAAAAATGTTACCAAACGAAAACTTATTCCATTCCTTAATTTTTCCCCTTATAAATTTTAATTTCTCGTTAAGCCAGAACATGTGAGAACCTTTCACAAAAGGGGCACTCTTCCACCAAGATTCCAACAAGAGTAAGAAGTTATTATCTCTAAACCACATAGCTTGAAACTTAAAAGAAGATCTAAATTTCTTTGTAATCATATCCAAATCTAGATGAAGAGCAATGGGAAAGTGATCTGATGCAGAGAAAGGAAGAACAGAAGTACCAAAAATTTTAGAGTCAAAACACCATTCAGAAGAGAACAAAAATCTATCCAACCTTTCTGCAATATTTAAAAAATCCTTTCTTCTATTAGACCAAGTGAAACTCCTGTTCAATAAAGGGCTATCAACCAACGCATTATCTGAAATAAAATCATTAAAATCTTCAATTACCCTCTGAGGATGGCAAATCCCACCTGATTTCTCTGATAAACAAGTGATTGCAATAAAATCTCCCCCTAAAATAACTTTTTCTCCAGATAACTTTTCCAAAAGTGCATTTAAAATATCCCAACACCTTTTTTTTCCGCTAGTCAAAGTTGGTCTATAAATATTGAATAACCAAAAATTTAATGAAGGGGAAATTATCTTAACTAATAAAAAGTTTGAAGTAGAACAAATTACTTCTGCATCATAGCTTTTACTATCCTAGAGAATAACCAAGCCTCCTAAAGCCCCCTGAGAAGGAAAATGATGAAACTTCCATTTGAACCAATTTGGAAAAATAATATCAGCTTGAGCTTGGGACAACTTTGACTCCTGAAGCAAAACAATATCCATACCTAAAGAATCAATCTGACACATTACCAAGCATCTCTTGTTAGGGGCATTAATGCCGCTAACATTCCAAGATAGGATCTTGATTGTTCTCGAGGAGAGTTTCTCACTCTCCCCGCTATCAAACAGGTTTCAAGGGTAGCCTGCAACCCATCTTTAATTTCTTCCTAAGTTTTGAAAGATTTTGGTTTACGACCTCTCTTGGAAGGAGAAATAGATTCATTCTTTCATTGTTATTGTTCACGAATTTTATCAATATTTGGTATTAGAGATAATAGTTTTGATCAAAGAGGGGACACCTTTTTGGAAGTGTTTTGAGGTTTCTTATAAATTAGTGATTTTTTTGTGGTGGAATCTATGGCTAGCACATCAGTAAAAAATAACAAGTTCAATGGTTTTTTGTATGAGCTATGGAAGTTGAAAATGGAGGATCTCTTGGAAGAAAAGGATTAGTTAAAAGTTGTAGCTAAGGAAGAAAAACCTGAAGGGATTTCTGTTAAAGATTGAAAAAGTTAGACAACAAGGTATAAGAATCCATTCATTTTTCTCTTGTAGATTCTATCCTCTTGAATGTCTTAGAGGAGACTACCACATTTGCATTATGGAAGAAGATAGGTAATATTTATCAAACTAAAAGTTTGACAAATAAGTTATATCTAAAAAGATGTTTGTATTATTTGAAATGAAGGAAGTTGATTTTTTGTAAAACATTTGAATGCCTTTAATTTGACTTTGAGTCAACTAGGTTTAGTAGATGTTAACCTTGATAAAAAAAAATATAAATGTATCATGTTGCTTTGTTCTTTACCTGAATTATGGAAGAACTTAAATGTTGTAGTCAATGATAGTGTTGTAAAGCTAAAAATGGACTCCCTTATTGCTACCTTGTTTTCTAAGAAGGTTAGGAGAAAATCAATGGATGAGGGCACAAAACATGCCTTACATGTTTAAGGAAGTCCTAAGGAAAAATCCATTTCTAAAGGGGAACAAAAGAAATCTAAAGATAGGTCCAAGTCTAAATGATGGTACAAAAACCCTAGAAAGAGTAAAGTACTGGAACTATGGAAGCAAAGGACATGCACGAAAGGAATTCAAAAATAAGAAGGGATTTGATTATTCCTCCATTAATAAATCTTTTAATGATGGTGATACTAATGCATTGTTTATTTCTATTAATGTTCCTAGTGATTACTCTTGGCTAATTGATTCAAGTTTCTCCTACCATATGACCCCTCAAAAGAAGTGGTTCTAATCTTACCAATATTATTATGGATGAGAAGTGTTCCTTAGTGACAACAATTTGCATCAAATTATTAGTAAGGGAAAGGAATAATTGTGTTTTAGACATGGGAGGGTGAACAATATCAATAATATGTTGCACATTCCAAGACTTACAATAAAAATTATTTCTCTATCCAAGTTTAAAATGATTCTAGATTGTACATGAAATGTTCAATAAGTTTAGATGTAGTTTGGTCAAAGGAAATTTGGTGGTAGCATGGTGCTCATGGTGTGGGACACTATTTATGCTTCATACCTCCATATTTTGTAATTTTGCTACTATAACTAGTACTCCTAAAAATGTTTGATTTAGATATTCCGCATCAAAACTCTGAGGTTATGATTTTTCTAAGGGGTTTAGGAGTCTCTTGAATCTCTCATAAATTATGATTCAAAGATTAGATAAATCATGTTCAAGGTGCGGCGGAGCCTCCATGCTATTATTATTGCATGTGTTGTCATTGATGTCAATAGTATGATGTTTAGTGATGGATAGGATTGCATTTTTGTCAACAATGTTAAACATTGGAAGCGGAAATGATGATCAGTTGATGAGATGCAAAAGGATAGTGATGACTAAGGGAGATTGTTGCAAATTATTGTGAGACAGAGAAGCAAAGTGATGAGTATATGTTGAGGTGATCAGAGAAGAAGACAAAGGAGTATTAAAGAGATGGATCAAAGAAGTTGTGAAGTAAAGGGTAAGATGATGAATGTGATGTACTATGTCTACTAATTGGATCAATATCATCTGTACATAGTTGTACCATATCTTTTGAAGTTCATGTAGAGATGAAAGTTGTGAGCAGAACAATGTGCTAACATGAAGATTCATGTTTTGTTGGAAGGAGTTGTGTTTGATATTGAGAATGAAGTCTCTAGTGTGGTGAATATTGTATTTCTTGTTTCATGTGCAAAGGCATTACTTTAATCTTGAAAGAAAGATTCACTAGAGTTTACACTTAAGCAACTCGAGAGAATGCTCCACATTCCTCCGCATTTGAAGGTATGGCCTTGTGTTTTAGAAGTTAGTTAGAGATAAGTATGAATTTTGTATGTTACTAGTTTCAGAGCTTGGAAGTTAATGTAGAAGATTCTAGAGTTTGCAGAGTGTAGACAGAGGTTCAAAATGATTGCAATCAGGACATGTTAGAGAACTGCTCCACTTTTCCCCACTTTTGAAGATGAGGTCTTACAGTTTGAAGGATGATTAGAATATTGTTATATTCAAGTTTTAGTTTTTTTAATGCACCACATAAGTTCTTCAGAGTCAATAGAACAAAGACATATCATGTTTCTAATTAGGGTTGTTTTGAGGAGAAAGAAAAAGCCACCACATTTCACCACAGTTCATCTTTTGGATTTGGTGTTTGGAGGATGAGTTTAGATATTTTGTATGTTTGTTTTTCTTAGGTTTTAGGTGTTGAAGTGCACCGCAAGTTGGTTTTTCAATGCTCTATCTCAAGACTGTGTGTTCAGTGTTTGTAAGTGATGTCAGGCTCAGTTTCTATTTGTTTGCACTAGAAAAAAAACATATATTTCAGAGGAAGGATTATTTGAGAAGGTTTGTGTAAGTCTTATGTTTCTTGAGTGATGATCTACATAATGTAAATTGGTCCCTCCGGTACCGCTTTAGGTCTAGAGCTATTTTGTGGAATGATAAGTGTTTGCTAGGTTGACTTCATGTGTTGTGATGATCTTGTCAGATGTTTAGAAGTGTGCGCCATCTTGGAAGAATGTGTTAAGGAAAGAATAGGTCCTGGTTATCATTTGGCTTAAACCACATTAGATTTCTATATCTTTTGGATGCTGACTTGGTATGGTGATTGCATGTTTCATGTATACATGTTTCATCTTTGTTGACATGGGAGAAAGATTTTGTAATTTAAGGTATAAATGAAAGATATTGTTTGGTGTGAAAGGTAAGAGTTTGTGAGAGGGTGCAAGGTTATGTAAGTGAGTGTTAAAGTAAGTGTGTACATGAAGATGTGTTGAAGGGAGCAGTGTTTGCAGTGCAGAGGAAGTGAAGATTTGAGTTAGAGTGAAGTATGTGGATGTTGTAGAGGTGTCTGATCAATGGGATCAGTTGAAGGTGATGTTTAGAGGTTGTAACCTCATTCTGTAAGTGTTGTAGTATTGTATTTCAAGGAGTTACATCTTCCTTTGGGTTGTAGCCCATAAATAATATTATAATCTTATTTTTATTTGTGAGGCTAGATTTGGATAGTAGATCCAAGCAACTTGCTCACTGTGGTTTTTCCCTTCTAGAGTTTTCCAAGGATATCTGGTGTTTTGATTGTGTCCTCATGTGTTGTTCTTTGATTTTCTTAATTTGTGTTATCATTTGTTTAAGGGAGTAAGATGATTTGGTTGATAAAGTTAATCTAGAATATAGTTTTGGTATATACTGATTCAACCCCCTCTCAATATATCATTATGTTCTAAAAATTGGCATCAGAGCTAACTTCCCTAGTGCAGCCTAATAGCTGATGATGGATCATAGAGTAGAACACATGGCTCAGAAGGAGTCCTCATTTAAATCTCTAATATTTTATGGAAGTAACTTTGGTTTCTAGAGTGGAAGGATGGAAGCCTACGTGACCTCACTAGGGTATGATGTTTGGAATGCTATCATAAATGATTATGTTGAACCTAAATACCCTATTATAGATTTAGATGAAAAAAGGGCTCATGAAAACAATGTCAAAGCCAAAAATGCCATCTTAAGTGGTTTGAGAAGTTTAGAGTTAGTCAAGGTTGTGCGGTGCAAGACAACAAAGGATATATGGAAGAAGCTCAAAGATCTTTATGAAGGAAATGACACCACAAAGGAAGCAAAATTACAATCTTACAAAATAATGTTTAAGAATCTAAGGATGAAAGAAGAGGAGAACATTGCTGGCTATTTGCACCAGGTAGATGAAGCAGTCAATGGAATCGGAAGCATGGGTGAAGATACAACTGACTCATTAGTTGTGAAGAAATTCTTGAGAACTCTCCCTCACAGATTTGATTCAAAAGTATCTACAATTGAAGAAGCCAAAGATCTGAAGAAAATTACAATGGAAGAGTTGTTTGGGTCCCTCACTACCTATGAAATGAGAAATGAAGTCATGGGACCATGCCAAAGAGAAGCTACTTTCAATACTGTGAAGAATGAAGGAACATCTGATGTATGCAATGAAGCTGAAGAAGAAGAAGAAGCAAACTTTGTGAGGAAACTTTAGTAAAATATAAAGGTAAGATACCTTGAAAAAATGTTTTAAATGTGGAAGAATTGGTCATTATGCCTCTAAATGTCCTTTTGGAGAAAGTGAAGATAGTAGCAAGGGTCTCAAGAGACACAATTTCAAGAGGAATCTTCTTTCAAAAGAAGACTATAGTTATGGAGAAGAAGTAGATCACTACTCATTAGAAGAGGAAAGAGGAGAATCTCTATTCATGGCCAGAATGATCTTAGATGGTTCAGATAAGACTGTAGATGAAGAAGATGAAGTTGATTTTGAAGGTGAACTTCTTTCTTCTCTTGAAGACTTGGATTGTGCAAGGAAAGAGAATCAAGAACAAAGTGTTCTTATTGAAGTTAATACAATGGAATGTAGAAGACTTGAGAAAGAAATTTAGTCACTCAAAAGAGAGTGGAAGAAAGAAAAACTTGGAAGACCAAATGATACTAAATGTGTTGATCTCATCTTGCCTCAAGGAAGATCTCTTCATGTAAGGCAGTTCTCCATTAACAAGTTCAATCATTTTTTCTTTGGTTATTGTTTTATCTGCAACAAGTTTGGTCATAAGGCTATAGATTGTAAATCTAAAATGAATAGAAGAAATATTGTAAGTAGGAATCCTTTTGCTTCACTAGTGGATGTCAATGTGGTATGTCAAATTTGCTACAAGTTTGGACATATAACAAGATATTACAGGAGTGATTTCATAAAAACAAAATCTCAGTTGATATATGTTACTGAGAAAGTAGAGGAAAGTGACTCTTCCAAAAGATAGGAGACAAATAATGGAGTTGAAGATTCAATGATTGTCCAAACAACATTTCATGTTCAAGGTCAAACAAATCTCTAGGTGATAGACAGTAGATGCACAAATCATATGATAGGTGACAAGAGCAAATTTATCAATCGTGGTAAGTGGAATGGTGGACTGGTCAAGTTTGGAGATAACTCATCTGCAAAAATCACTAGAAAAGGTACCATAAGTATTGATGGAAAGTCTCAGACACATGATGTTCTTTATGTAGAAGGTCTCAAGCGTAATCTTCTTAGTGTAAGTCAAATGTGTAGCAATGGATACAGTCTCACATTTCAGGATCAAGGGTGTGAAATCAGAAGAGCAAAGTCTAGAAAATTAATGGCAAAAGGATCTAAGAGAGAAGGCAACTTGTAAAATCTAAAGGTAATTAATGAAAGGACTTGTCTTCTAGGGAAAATAAATGAATGTTGTATGTGGCACAAAAGGATGGGTCACATCAACTTTGACAATCTTGTGAAAATTGGCTCTATGAAAGCAGTAAGAGAGATGTCAAATATAACCAAGCCTACAAGCACCATATGCAAGGAATGTTAGATTGGGAAGCAAACAAGGATAACTTTCAAGTCCAAGGAGAATTCTAGTACAAGGCCATTAGAACTGGTTCATACTGACTTGTGCAAACCTACTAGAATAAATATTCTACAAGGTGAGAGGTATTTCATGTTCCTCATTGATGATTTCTCTAGAATGACATGGGTTACCTTTTTGAAATAAAAATCAGAAGCCTTCAATAGGTTTAATATATTCAAGTCTATGGTTGAAAATGAAATGAATGCTAGAATCAAGTGTTTAAGTTCTGATAGAGGTGACCGGTGAGTTCACATCAAATGAGTTTGAAGAGTTTTGTCAAGAACATCAAATCAAAAGACACTATGCAGCTGCCAGAACCCCTCCGTAAAATGGTGTTCCTAAGAGAATGAATAGAACTATTCAAGAAATGGATAGAACTGTACTGAGTGAAGCTAAGCCATTTGATATATATTGGAAAGAATCAATTCACACCGTAGTCTATATTATTAACAGAGGACAACTAAGAAGACATGGCACCAAGACACCTTATGAGCTTTGGAATGGAAGACCATCATCAGTAAAATATTTCAAAGTGTTTGGAAGAAAATGCTACATTAGGAGAGATGAAGAAGGTCTAGGAAAATTTGACTCAAGAGTAGATGAAAGTATTTTTCTTAGATACTCAACTACTAGCAAAACCTACAAGTGCTACAACAAAAGACTGGGGAAGATAGTTGAGAGTGCAAATATAAGAGTGGATGAAGAGTCAAATAAAATCATAGATGAGCAAGAATATTGTTGGTTAGATGAACCTACCTACACAGAAGAAGAAGTTGAAGAAAAGGAATAAACTCAAGAGAAGACTGTCAAGACTCTTGCAAGTATGTTTAGAAGACCAGATCATTGGAGACAAAAATAAAAGAGTATGGACAAGAAGAAGATTTGCAAGAGCAAATGAACAAGTTTTTCTTTACTGTCAAGAGTAGAACCCAAGAATTTTTATGAAGCTAGAAAGGATGAAGGATGGATACAAGCTATGGAAGAAGAACTAATCAGATAGAAAAGAATCAGACTTGGGAGTTGGTACCAAGGCCTATAGACAAGAATGTGATAGGTACAAAATAGGTATTCAGGAACAAATTGAATGAAGATGGAGAAGTGATCAGAAACAAAGCAAGACTGGTTTGCAAAGGTTATTCACATGTCGAACATGTTGACTATGAGGAGACATTTTATCTCGTGGCAAGAATGGAAGAAATTAGAATGGTTCTTGCATTTGTTGTGCATAAGAGATTCAAGGTATATTAGATGGATGTCAAGTCTGCCTTCTTGAATGGTGAGTTAGAAGAAGAAGTCTACATAGAAAATCCTAATGGATTTTAGTTATCAGAAGACCCAAACATGATATGCAGACTCAAGAAGGCTCTATATGGTCCCAAACAAGCCCCTAGGGCTTAGTATGAAATGTTGGATAAGTACTTAATCCAGCAGGGTTTCAAGAAAGGTACCGTAGATAGTAATCTCTACAACAAAATTGAAGGTGAATGAATTCTAATTGTTGTTGTGTATGTTGACGATATAATATTTTGTGGCTATGATGAGATGTGCAAGAAGTTTGTAGGAGAGATGTAGAAATAATTTGAAATGTATATGTTAGGTAAGCTATCATTCTTTCTTGGGCTCCAAATTACTCAATCAGATAATGGTATATTTATATCTCAAGTAAAGTATGTTAAGTAGATGTTGAAGAAGTTTGGTATGGAAGATTTCAAACCAGTGAGTACTTCCTATGGTAACTAGTTCCCATTTGAGTAAATATGATGATTCACCTAAGGCTAATCAAACTTAGTATAGATCTATGATTAGAGGCCTACTATACCTAACAATATCAAGGCCTAACATTTTTAAAATGCACCAGACAACTGAGAGGGGGGTGACTCAGTTGTCTCAAAAACTTTAACCTCTTATGAACATTAACTCATCAAACACCTGATTACTATCATTCAAATTTAACAATGAAAGCATGAATTAAGAAACTTAACACAACATAATCAACACATGAGACACCATATTTTTACATGGAAAATCCTATAAGGGAAAAACCACTGTAGGTGTTAGCCCACAAAAATATATAAGTTATAACAATACAGAAAAATAGAGGCTCACTTCCCAATGTGCTCATTGCAAATGTTTAGGCTCAATGCCAAGGGGTGGCTCACTACCAAGGGGTGGCTCACTGCCAAGGGTTGGCTCACTACCAAGATTGGTGAACTGATTTGATAGCATATACTACATGCCTAAGTTTAGTTCCTTTGAAGCACAATATAGCTCCTCTGCTCTGCTCTTTTACACCTTCACACTTATCTTGTCATTTTTGCACTTCCACACACTTTTCGCAACTACATTACATGTTTTTATACAACTTATCAACCTTGGAATGTACATCAATTTTGGCATTATATTCATCAACTGTTGGAGCAATCTCTAAGGTTGGCATTACAAACATACATAGAAAATAGGTCTAGACCTAATACAAAAATTTGCTAAGGGAAGGATGTAAAAATGTATGCGGATCATACAACACCTTAGCTGGGACTCAAATACAATCTTCCATGCCACAATACGCTACTACAATCTTCAATGCATCTCCACAATTAGTGAAAGCAACTAAGTCAGCCAAGACTGGTGTTCACATTAAGACTTTCAAGAACAGTCTTTATCTGCGATCCAAATTTCTCTTTACGGATCAATCCAAAGGTAGGAGCACGATCAGGAGACATCCACAAGCACATTGAAATCATCAAGAATAACTGCACAACCTCTAACCACTCTATCAAAAAGATTCTTCAAATAGGAGCTCATAAACAACACTGTTAGCTACTGTCATAAGGAAAAGATTGCTAGTGGACCACCAAATCATGAACCATTAAAGTTGAAGGAACAAAACATCATCTCAGACTTAACTCTATAACCGCAGATAAAAATACTTCTATGCGGAGGATAATACATTCTCCCTGTCACCACTAAATATGCAGAAAAAAGCTATTTCCATTCTGGTGAACATAATTCACTCAAATCTTCATACCAGAGGCTCAAACTTGGAACATAGCATCTTTAGACAAGCCTCTAAATAACTTCCAATTTACATATAAAGATATTTATTCTACAGGAAATGCAGAGAAATCTATTGGACTGTTCTTCTGTAGACAAAGATATTGTACAACATACTATTTCTACCGGAGGAGCAAATTTTCTCAATATCCTCAATATCAAGATTTCCAACACTTACATAGGCAAATACAAAGCATCTAACTCATTATAAGAAAGCATTAAAACAAGAGCACAATTGACACTAATGACAACACTAATATGTTGACATCAATGACAACACTGGTTAGGCACATGCTTGCAACAGACATTATGCAAGTTGTGTTTGGTGGCAAGATTTCAAGCTGATCCTATATAAACACATGTAAAGGTAGTCAAGAGAATATTCAAATATTTGAAGTGCACTATGAAACATGGGTTGTGGTATCAAAAGGGTGATGATTTTTCCTTGAGTGCTTATACTGATGCAGATTAGGCTGGCAGTGTTGATGATAGAAGAAGTACCAATGGAGGAGCTTTTGTTTTGGGAGATTGGTTGGTCTCATGGATTAGTAAGAAGAAGAATTCAATGTCATTATCAACAACAGAGGCAGAGTATATAGCTACAGTAGCTTGTTTCACTCAAGTGTTGGGGATGAAGCAAACATTGAAGGATATCAAGGTAATATATGATGAGCCCATTCCTATTCTTTGTGACAATACAAGCACCATCAATATTTCAAATAATCTAGTGATCCATTCTAGAACCAAGCACATATCTATTAGGTATCACTTTTTGAGAGAGAAGATTGTAAATCAAGAAGTTAGATTAGAGTATGTGCCTACAAAGGATCAAGTTGTAGACTTCTTTACAAAGGCACTTTCTAAGAACACATTTGAGTATCTCAAATAGAAGTTAGGGGTGACCTCCGCTCCTTCTTCTAACTAGATGCATCGATGGTGCATCTGCCTAGGGGGAGTAGTTCAATACATATCTTTATCCCTAGATTTATGGAGCCTACCTCTCAGGGGAGCAGGTAGATAAGAAGCTAAGAAGGATGACAAGGAAAAATCAGTCAGGGGGAGCTGACAAATAAGGAGAAGTGAAAGAAGAAGAATGAAGATAGGGAGAGCTAAAGGAAGATTAGTTTAGAGGAAGACCACTAGCCCTTGTCATTGATGTCAAAGGGGGAGAAATTTGCATATCAGGTTAAGTGTTGCCATCAATTCCAAAGGGGGGGATTGTTGCATATGTGTTGTCAATGATGTCAACAGTGTGATGTTTAGTGATGGATAGGATTGCATATTTGTTAATAGTGTTGAAGCTTGGAAGTGGAAGTGATGATCAGTTGATGAGATACCAAAGGATACTAATGACTAAGGGAGATTGTTGCAAATTGCTGTGAGATAGAGAAGAAAAGTGATGAGTATATATTGAGGTGATCAAAGAAGAAGACAAAGGAGTACTAAGGAGAATATCAGAGAAGTGAAGTAAAGGGTAATATGATGAATGTCATGTACTATGTATATTGATTAGGGTTTCCTAGAGGAGAAAGAAAAAGCCATTGCATTTCACTGCAGTTCATCTTTTGGCTTTAGTGTTTGGAGGATGAGTTTAGATATTTTGTATGTTCATCTTAGGTTTTAGGTGCTAAAGTGCACCACAAGTTAGTTTTTCAATGCTCTATCTCAAGACTGTGTTTAATGTTTGTAAGTGATGTCAGCTCAATTTTTATTTTTGTTTGTTTGTACCAGAAAGAAAACATATATTCCAAATGAAGGATTGTTTGAGAAGGTTTGTGTAAGTCTTATGCTACTTGAGTAATGATCTGCATGATGTCAATTGGTCCCTCCGGTACTGCTTTAGGACTGGAGCTATTTTGTGGAATGATAAGTGTTTTATTGGGCCAACTTCATGTGTTCTGATGATCCCACTAGATGTTTTGAAGTTTGTTCTAGCTTGGAAGAATGTGTTAAGGAAAGAATAGGTCTTGGTTATCATTTGTCTTGAACCACATTGGATTTCTACATCTTTTTGATGTTAACTTGGTATGGCCATTGCATGTTTTATGTATACACGTTTCATCTTGACCAACGTGGGAGAAAGATTTTGTAATTTGTGAAAGGTATAAATGAAAGATATTGTTTGGTGTGAAAGGTAAGAGTGTGTGAGAGGGTGCAAGGTTATTTGATTGAGTGTGAAAGTAAGTAAGTGTATATGTGAAGATGTGTTGAAGGGAGCAGCGTTTGCAGTACAGAGGAAGTGAATATTTGAGTCAGAGTGAAGTGTGTGGATGTTGTGGAGGTATCTGATGAGTGAGATCAGTTGAAGGTGATGTTGAGATGTTGTATCCTCATTTTTAAGTGATGTAATATTGTATTTCAAGGAGTTACAGCTTCCTTTAAGTTGTAGCCCATAAATAATTTTGTAATCTTGTTTTTATTTGTGAGGTCAGATTTGGATAGTAGATCCAAGCAGCTTTCTCACCATGGTTTTTTCCTTCTAGGGTTTTCCACATAAATCTAGTGTTGTGATTGTGTGCTCATGTGTTGTTCTTTGATTTGTTTAATTTGCTTCATCATTTGTTTAAGGGAGTAAGACGATTTGGTAGATAAATTCAATTTGGAATATTGTTTTGGTATATACTGATTCACCCCCCCTCTCAGTATATCATTATGTTCTAACAATTATATACTTCTTCCCATAGTAATGTTCAAGAGGTCTCGTATTCCTTAATACTTCCTACCAAAATAGTGAGAATTTCTATTTCTTTGTTGAGGTGTGAGGTTAATTGTTTTAGAGTATCACATGGTTCTATAACTTTATCATTTTGTTCATCTGTAGCCCCCATGGCACACTCATATTCTTACACAAATCCTTCTCAACAGCAACCCTCTTAGCGCACTCTAACTCAATCTCTCTAGCTTTTTCAATTCTTTTGTGATATCTTTCTTGTCTTTCATGTGTTATTTTATATTATTTCTCTTCCATGTTCAACTCTATTGGTAATTGGATGTTTTCTTTAATCTCTCTTAATTTCTTATTATCTCCTTTTTCCATGGGTGTTAAATATTTAGAATATCATTGATCCTTTTATGCATCTCATGGTGCTCATGATCATATTTCTTTTATTGGTAACATCTTTCTAAGGATCTCTTCAAGATGCCCCTCCTTTCCATTCATCATCCCCTAGGTGCCTGACCCCCTCTCACGAGGCTAAGACCTAAGGGAGTCTACTACAACTCATAAAAAGAATTCTACCTTATCTATAATAGCTTTTTAAATGACTTCCTTTCCACTACAATTAGTATTTTATGATTTGATTTATTCTTTATTGTTTAACCAGGGTCCCAATAAAAAGTGGATTCACAAACTGAAATTATGAGTCCAGGAATCTTGTAGGTTGTATTTATACTCTCGTGATTACAATATGAGAATGATAAGATGATTTGTTATAGTATTTACCATACTATGGTATAACAATAGATCAAGGAATCCATAACATAGAATTTAAACACACACACACACACACACACACACACACACACACACACACACACACATATATATATATATATATATATATATATATATATATATATATATCTTTCATGTATTACAATACCAGATATTCAGTCTTCTTATCTTTTTCTTCTTCTATTCTTCTATATACCTAGAATTACATTAGGGGCACATCCCTTATAATTCTAATGAATTTTTTTATTTGTTGTAGTCATCCTAGTGCTCTGCATCCATTTTGTGGCCAAATGTGGTGGCTCCTAGATGTTGTTCTTTCCGTTCTCTTTCTTCTGCTAACAAGCATCAATGGCGTTATAATCTAGCCCCTCCTATAAGTAATCAAGTGCAAATCCCTATATAACTAGGCTAGTATGCATGGTCACCAAGGAAACAAGTGCTCATTCACTTGTATGTCACTAACACACTCTAATAACCTAATAAGAAGAAGCCTATCAATCTTGTTAACCAGTAGTATGCCATTGATAACGGCTGTGAAAACAAGAGGGAGCTTCTCTATGAGCCCCTCACATACATTCAAATCCAAAGACAACCACTATCGAGGCAAGTTTGTCCTCCTAAATAGTTTGAACAAGGAAGGCTTTGGATCATGTTCTCTATAGTAAACCCTCCATCCTCTTATGGGAACCTATAGAATTTGCCACATATCCTCTAGAGTGACTATAATCTCCCTAGTGGGAAAGTGAAACATGCTTGTTTCACTCCTCCACCTCTCTACCAAGGCTGCCAGCATAGCCTTGTACACCTTGATCATGGGCATCTATGCCATGTACCATAGCCTGATCTACTCTAAGCACCCCAATCCTCCTAGTGCTACATCAATCAAAGCACTCATGATTGTCTCTCTTATACCACTAGAGGCAACAATCACTTCTACATCTAGCCAAAACCCATGTCAAATCCTACAAAACTTTCTATCCTCAGTGCTTGCACCACATTTATAATGCTTATGCCACTTTGGAATGCATGTACCCTTTTATTGTGCATGAAATAAAATCCACACCCATGTGCTAATCCATGACAAATGTTCTAAAATATGGAAATGAATAGTTTTTATCACATTCTTCAATTCCCAACACATGCATTGGTTCATCCCATACATGTGCCAAAACACTCTACATGTGCTAATTCATGTCACACACATTGATTCATCCCATGTGCATTTTGAAATGTAGCTTTTATAGCTTGGTGCACATGTAGCCAATATTTCCCTCCTCCTAACTAGCAATAATTTTGCCTAAAATTGACCAAAAGCTATAAAAAATTATACATACCAGGTTCCCTATCCTCAATACTTGTCTATAGTATCTCACTTGATGTTCTCAATGTTGAATAGTTGGCATAGGCTCAATCTCTTCTCTACACCTTTTTCTTCTCTGCTCCAATAACTCTAAACGCTGAGGGTAAAAATTAATAGATTTACTCTCCCACCCCTATTCATTCACCCCTAATGCCCGATTTCCTCCCTTATCAAAATTTTAACCCCAGTTCACCTCTTTTCACCCCATTCCTTTATTTTTGGTCCTTTTTTATTTTCTTTTCTTTCATTGCTCCTCATTTTTCCTCCTCTATTACTTTTTTATATTTGTTTCTCCTTTTGAGAGCTCACCCATGATTTTTTTCTTGAATGACCTCTCGAGGGGGCATCATACCTCCATCCTAATTTATCATTTTTACAAACCAATTTTCTCTTCAGAAAGTACTCTATTTTATTTTTCCTTGAATCGACATTATTTAAATTCCCTTTCAAATAGGGACAAAATGTAGACACCTGAAATTACCTCAACACCATTTCTATCATCACCAATTTATCGTTCAACCATTCTAGTATACTTAATTAAATAAATTCTATTTATTTAAATAATTATTTTGATTTTTCCTACCAATATTAATTAAATATTTTTTAATTATTTAATTAATAAAGTGACTCTTCCTCTAGCATTAATTAGATAAATCAAAACTATTTATTTAATTAATCAATCTATCCATCCCTCTTCTATTGGTGTGAATAGGGCTTTTTCCTAACTAGTTTAAATAGTTA
The DNA here is from genome assembly GCA_027924645.1 of Cunninghamia lanceolata. Taxonomy (NCBI): domain Eukaryota; kingdom Viridiplantae; phylum Streptophyta; class Pinopsida; order Cupressales; family Cupressaceae; genus Cunninghamia; species Cunninghamia lanceolata. Next base: position 12,684,312 of record BSBN01001400.1, read on the forward strand.
ATTCCTCTTGTGTCGATAATTCATATTTTTAATTATTTATTAGTTAAATAATATTCACATGTCACACATAATTCACATGTTAAGTTGACTTAGTAAGTCTTCCAGATGTTTCTAGTTGCCTCTAGTTGTCTCTAGTTGTAGTGATTTGTCTTATCCTACACATGTGCTCTAGTTGGCATCATATCCTCTAGTTGTCACATGTGATAGGAATGTGACACTTGTCACATGACAACAACTTCTTGTTTGTCATCCTTGTCTTTATAAGAAAGGCTCTCTTATTGTATTTCATAATAGTTTTATACAGTTTGTTGTATAGAATATTTCTCTATTATTTTAGCATATTATCTTTTATCTTTGTGTGGAAGGTTGTCTTGGTTGTAGGGATCCTAATTTGCTAAGTCACATTAACTCTTACATGGTATCAGAGCTAGATCTATAATTTCCTTCCCTCATTGGAGAGGTTTTTCTGGGAGCAGTGTCTTATGTGTGTCCTAGGGCAAATTAGACATCACCATTGTGATTAGGAGGTACCAAAACCTAAAGATCACCTATTCAAACATTGAATTTCATCATCAAAATTTTTTTAGCAAAACTTTTTTGCCCCTAGTTAGGGCTTCGATGAAATATGTAAGACCATACCTCTCTACGTAGTCTATAGGCATCTGTGTACCATCATCTATGTCATTAGCTTGTGTCATTTCCTTTGGGTAAAATTTTTTATATCTACTAGTTAATATTTTGTTTTTGCAGATCTCATACAAAGTTTTTTGAAAAATATAAAAAAATATCATAGGGTACCAATAGAGTACCCTGCTCTATTGGCCCCATACTGGTAGAGGCTAGCGGCATCACCGCTAGGGTCAAACCCCTCAGCCGAAATACACCATCACCGCCTGTTGGTTGGCTTTACCGAAGGCTCAGTGGCAGGTAAAGCCAATCGGTGGGGTGTTAATCCCCAACCAGTGGCCTAAAAGGCCTTGCCGTGACTTGTATACAGGCTTTGGCCCTTCAATTTTTTTTTATTCTGTAGGTTTTTAATTAAAAAGCATCCCACAGAAGATAAGGCTTCAGCCTTTTCAATAATTCTACAAATCTTTAAGAAACCATAGCAGTAGTAGTTTAGAAGTGATTGACATCATTGACTCTTAGCATCACCAGCAATGTAATTACCCATCAGTCAACACAATTACCTGGTAGTCAAAGATATGTCAACAGTGGTGTTTCTTTTGGTGTAGGGTACAATTCTTCTGATGGCATCCGACAATCATTTCATATGCTCCGACGGTCCTTTATGTACAACCAGCTTCAGCAGTGGCCTTTACACTTCAACAAATTAAAAGTGTTCAGCGTGGTGTTTAAAAGTTTACATCAACGGTCACAAAATAGCGATCAAATGACACTCTCCAAACTATCAATGGTTATAACAATAACCTACCTGTCTTTGTTTTTTGGTAGTCTCTTCAGTCTTCCAATGATAAATTTCATTAACTGGTGCTTTCGGCCTTCACAAGGGGTTATATACCTTGATGAAGGTGGTTTCACCTAATTACAGTGGTTTCTCCCAAACCCGTGGTTTCTGTATGCAATAAGTGGTTTCCTGATGATCTCAAGTGGTTTTATAGGTGAGGTGGCATTTTTCTAATCAGATAGGTAGTTTTGAGATCTGAAGGGAATATTTTGCCTAGAAAAAGAATATTCTGTCAATAGGGAGCCTATTTTTCTCCTCAAAGCCCTAAAGTAGGGCTTTTTTCCTTTTTGCACAACTTTTTCCCACAGTGTCAAAATTGGGCAAATGAGATATTGTCAAAAAGATGGTTCCAAGTACTTCGTTACTGTGGAGATAGTTTTCCCAGATTTTTCTATTTGAAAGCATTTATTGTAGGTTCAAGATAGATCTCCCTTTTTAGCTACCAAGCTCATAACTTTCTGCCATGATCTCTGATTGTTGCAATTCTTGTGGCATCAAAAAGTTATTCAGGAGCTCTTCAAATCCATCAATGCACTTTTCTCAAATTCAACTCCAGGTTCATTTAATTCATTTTGTTGATGTTTTGGATTTTGAGTGATAACTTGGGCATTTTGATACTTGAGGAGGTGAAATTTGTTTTGAGAGGATTTGTTTGCTGTAATAAATTAGTGTGAGTGATTGTAATCTCACTTGGATATCTTTTTTAAGATATTTTGATAGTTTTTCCCAAATTTGGTCCCTTGTGGACAAATTATAAATTGCACTAAGTATAAAGTGCCACAACAAATTGGGGGCTGGTGGTGCTCACCTAGGGTTAGGGTTCTGAATCGAGTTTGCAAGCCTATGTTTTTATTTTTTCAAACCCTTGGTGCCTTAGGTTTATTTTTTCGGCCTTCTGCATAGTTTTTTCTATTTTGTAGTTGACCTCCTATGGCGGGTTCCCGATTGTTTAATTTTCATCTTCATGCCTTTGTGCTCATAGGTTGACTGGCCCCTATGCAATGTTTCACCACCTTTTCCTGTCGCACCCTAAAAATGCTAAGTTTTTATATGAACATGTGCGAATATATGTTGGTGGGCCCAAAATCTCAATCGGCCTTCAAAAAATGGAGTAAATTAGTTGTATGCATTTCTGAATGCACATCGGGCCTTAAAAAGGTGCATATACATAGAGGAATCTTTCGCAGGATTCTAGGAATATTTTGTGTTTGTATGTCCAGTTTGCATGCATATTTGTGTTGTATGTTTGAAAATGCAACGGTTACATACAAAGGTGCCAACATGCATTTACTACAGTACTGGAGAAACATTTGGTGGGGCCCGCGGATATACAAGGCAGAAGATACATTAGAAATATATAAGGGTGGAATATGCATTGAAGATTCCCAGAATATTCTGCGGTTGTATTGAGTGGGATTGTATGCATGTTTTGTTGTATGTTCAACATACAACGCGATGATACATCGCAAATCTCAAAAAGGGTTCAAATCAGACTAAGGTGGAGTCGGGTCTGCAAATATGTGCAAGTAAGGGTGAATGTATGTCCAACATACATTGGGTTTACACAATGAAAAATGCAAGTGGTCTTGTATGTTCGGCAACATACAAGGCAGGAAATACATTTGGTGGGGTCTGCCTCACATGCAAAGTGTTGCAAGTATGAGGTGAACCAGTGTTGTCATTGATGTCAACATACTCATATTACATTGACAAGAAGGATTGGATGAGCTGTGTGTTGAGGATATTGAGAAAATTACCCTCAGTCAGGAACAGTGAAGAACAGTGATGAGAAGAAGGCAAATATATTGGATAGGTTGAGAACCGGAGGATGCGGATTAAAGGGTTTGCAGATATGAGTCTTGAGATGCTTCAGTCAAGTTTTCAGAGGTCCGCATGAAGACCTGAAGAAGTTATGGCTGTCTGTGTGGAACCGGTTCCGGCAAGTGCTTAGAGGTGACAGAGGATCACAGAAAGGTCCGGTGAGGTCCAGAATTGTACAATCCTAATCTGCGGATTGGAAAGAGTATTTGGGTTGTCCTTGTGATGTGCCATCTCGAGTTGTGTATGATTTGGAGGTCCGGAAGTACCTCTTGCATTATGACAGTGGCGATAGACTATGTTCTTGAAGTTCCGGATGAGGAAGACAAGAGATTCCAGCAAGAAAAGGAAGTGCGGATGTATCCGGACATTCAGGCAGGCTTGTGAAGTTTTCTGGATCGTGTTGAGGTTGTGTTGTTGATCCGCATTGATAGTAGAGTCCAGAATTGAAGTTATTCTTCCGGATGAAGTTCTTGCCCTGTTTAGCCGACCGGATGAGTTGTTCATCCTGCGAATGTTTTTGTGGTGGCCGACCGGATGTGTTATTCATCTTGCGGATACTCTTATGATTGTTTGCCAACTTAGATGTTTGATCCTAAGTCGATGTCTTGTATAAATAACGGTCTGTGAGTTCATTTCGTGGTGTGTGTGGATGAGTGTGGCATAGAGAAGAGAAGTGCGAAAGGCAGAACAGAGGTTTTTGGGCTTAATTGGAACTAATCCGGACATGGTAGAGATGTCATTCTCCAGTTCAAGACTGTGATTTTTATCACTTTGTAGATAGTGTGTCTCCTTGTAGGCAGTGGGCCTCTTTGTGAGCAGTGTGCTCGGGTAGTGAGCCCTAATTGGCATGTGCCATTCATTTTTCTTTATTCTTCTAACAGAGAATAATTCTTGGGTTAATCACCCCGTGGTTTTTCCCTTAACCGGGTTTTCCACGTCAAAATCTTGGTGTTCAATGTGTTGATGCTTATCTGCTCTTGTGTTTATGTATTATGCTTTCATGGATGATTAATTGATATGCTGCTAACTAACAACAAGAATCAAGTGTTTGAAAGAACAAGAAGTTTTATACAACTGATTCACCCCCCCCCCTCTCAGTTGTATGCCCTAGATCCAACACAAAGGGCTTTGTATCTCATATACAAAGGAGAATGTATATGTGATATACATTTGAAAATGTGCAAAGGAAAGGCATACAAATGCCAATATACAAATGGTAGGGCCCACAGACATACAAAGGCAAATGTATATGTGATATACATTCACGATATGCAAAGAGAAAATGCAAAAGGAGATACAAGGCCCAGATTTGAAAGTTTTTCAAATCTGATGGATAAATGGCTAGGGTCTGTTGTATGTATATTGCATTTGTATGATGCGATATGCAAGGAAATATACAAGTAACGAGATGCAAAATAGACCTGATTTGAATTTCAAAGTGCTTCATAGTCATTTGAGGTCCGCCTTGTATGTTAAACAGTTGTACGTATGCATTTGAATATGCATATACATGGCGGAAATGGTAAAATCAGTGGCGGAGAGGTTAGCAATAGAGGTGTATGGTGCCAGCGTGGCATGATTTCATTGGTTGACGATTTTCAAGGTGTTTTGAGGCTACAGATTTCAGTAATGGAGGGAAAATCGACGACTGTGATTCGAATGCTCAAAAATGGGTGATTTCCTTTACACCTACAACCGTTTTGAGCAGGAAGGCTCCCAGAGCACGTGGCTTGTTACATTTCCATAAGACACCAGTACGTCGACCATTGATTACAGAATTGTAGAGACATGGATTGTTGATGGACGTGCCACCTACTTGTTTTAAGAGAAAAATACCCAAACGGCGGCACATGGCTCGAGTCCAACTACTCCTCACCACTCCTTCTGCCTATTGTGTTGATGTTTTGGGTGCCATTTTTGTGGTGCACTGTATCTAGTGGGATTTTTTAATTTTGCCATGTAATTAATTTGCTGGGTACACAGTCTTGCTATAAAGGGCAAACTATATTACTCATTTTTGTTGTTGAAAAATTGGACAAATTTTGGTGTTGTAATAAGATACAACTTCGTTGGTGGCTCTGTTTTGGGTGTCTTGTGAGTTCATGAATCTCATGTTGTATGTTTTATGCATAAGTTAACTAGTTTCATGTTGTTTTTATATGAGAAGTGCTCTGTTGCATGTGTTTGATCATTTGTCTCCAAGTTGTGGGCATATTTTCTTTTGAATCAGAATAGCTAAGGGTTATTTAAGATTCAGGAATATGGGTTTTCTGTATTGAATGTTTAATGTCCTACCTTTGTTCAAGGAACAAATTAAATGTTTCAGGTAAATCATTGAGAAAGTATGTTGCAACAGGGATACCATCAAGTATGAATAATTAAACACTTAGTTTTTGGGAAGTATCTGTAAGGTAGATACTAGAAATCTCCCCTTGAAACTCAGTCATTGATTCAAGCTTATGATAATCACCCACATGTGTATGTCTATTGACTCCGAGCCCTGGATAGGCACCAATCTGGTCTTGTATTGAGGTTACAACATAAAATCCCAGTCTTGCATCCAAATACAAAACAAACTCAAACTTCAAATACAAACCTTCAAGAAATTAGAAGTAGTTTAGGACCAAAATCCTTTGTCTCAAAATTAATCATAGGCCCAAAGCTAGCCCATTTGCACTTATTTCATAGTTTTGGTCTGCATAAGAGAGGATTTATCTGCTTTGTGTCAACATCCCAGTCAGTTCATAGTCATATTTTATGGGTGTTGAGTAGGGAATACCCCCCTTGGTTCTGCAGAGCCTAAAGAAGAAGAGGAGATATTTATAGAGTCTATCTCCTGTACTGTTGGCCTCTAGCCCAGGAATCCTATTGATCAATGATGGCTACCTTGTAGTGATAACTGGGAAAAAACATCTAATTTGGGAAAAAACCCAACAGGGGGATCTCTTGCATAGTAAAGGGGTGTTGTTGTATTGTTGTCTTTCTTTTTCATCATGGATGTGCCTCAAATTCCACTTTTAACACCATATAATTATTATCAATGGAAGAAAAATATGGAGTTTCTATTGTATAAACTACAGTTCAATAGAATAACTTTAGGCACAGATCTTGAACCCACAGGTGCTACTGAGAGAAGAAAATGGTGAGATAGAAGAAATGAGGCTTATGGCACACTTTGTCTTGTTATTTCTTCAAATATTAGATTTCATGTTGAGTCTTGTACAACACTAGACAATCTCTTTGGCAACCAAGATAAAATAAGAAGGTTCAAATTAGAGAATGAGCTAATTGTGATCAAATCAAAGATTTCTTCACCAAGTTTAAGTCTCTCAGGTTGCAACTCAAATAGTGTGGTCTTGAGAAAGAAGATGAACAATTGATTCTATCTATTCTTACAAAATTAGGTCATGTTTATTCAGTTTATGTTTCTACCTTTTATGCTACAATGGATGCTTTTGGTAGTAAGTTTACTATGCCTTCGCTTTAGGAGTTAGTTGTACAACTCACTAGAGAACAAGCCAAGCTACTACACATGGGCACATTAAAGTCTCCTAGATCACATGCTCTAGTTGCAACACTAAGCACAAAAGATCTTAAGACTTCAAATAATAAGGGAAAGAAACAAAAGGATTCAAAGTCTAATGAGAAAGACAAAGAATCAAATAAAACCCTCAACTCTTCTTCCAAAGAGGAGTCCAATAAGAAGAAGAAGACGAAGTGTTCTTATTGTAAGAAATTGGGTCATGATGAGACTAAATGCTATGAGAAAAATTTGATGAGATGTCACAACTTCTTAAAAAGCATAACATTGAGTATTCTTCATTAGCATCAGTTTTACCCAATTCTTCTTCTTCAACACCATCATCATCTATACATCCAACAGGAAATGTACAAAGATGAGTCCACTTAAGGTGGAAGTTTCAGACTTAGAAAAAAACCTGAAATCGGGTAACCGAAAATGGGATCCTGCTTTTTATGAAACGGGATCCCGTTATGCTTCGAGATCCCGAGCCAAAAGTGGAGTCCCATTTTCTAGAAATGGGATCCCGTTTCTAGAAGATCCCATTTCTAGAATGGGATCCCATTTTATAAGATTTGAATTTCTGACCCAATTTTTGCTATGGGTTTTGGGTTAGAAAAAAGACTTGGGAACCCGACCCTTGGCTTTGGACCTGGTTTGACTTGCAAGTTGAAGGTCCTATCAATGTCACAAAAAAATAGTGAATTTGGGCATATGTCTGAAGGCCTTTTTTGCACAATTTTTTGACAAAATTAAAACCCATTATAGATGAGACAATGTAGATTCCAAATATGTAATTTTTTTTACAATTGGATTATTTTTTCTATTTTTCAATTAATTTATGATGAAACATGTCTATAAACTTGAATTATCATGGTTTTTTAATATTTTAATAATTTTTTATCAAAATAACTTTTTGTAAAAAATTGTACAAAAACGTACTTTAGACAATTCTTTTCAATTTGGAAAAAAAATTTCAAAAAATGATAAGTTTAGGTCATCTTATGCATGATGTACACGATGATTTTTTAAAACACATAAAAATAGCCAATAAAAAATTAACAAAAAAAAATATATTCAATAAAAAATGACAAAAAAATATGGAAAACGTGCTTTAGTGAGTTACAAATCTTTTCCCAAAAGGATTTAGAAAAATATGATTATTTAGGTGAAAATATGGATGACGTACACGTGCATGGTATAGTAAAAAAAATTGACTTTTAAATAGTGGTTTTTAGAAACGCCTATTAAAAAACAATTTGTATCATCTAGGTATTAAAAAAAATTACATATTTGGAAACTAGACTCCAAGTACTACATTTCATATTTACTGACTTTTTTCAAGATTCCACCTTTAAGTGTTTCAAATTTTTAGGTCAAATGTGACAAATTCTAAAAATCAGGGAAAACACTTCCATGTTTTGGCCAAAAAGTGGACTCAACTTCTTGCACACACCCCCAAAGATAATAAGATTTGCAAATAGGTTAGATAAAGGAAAAGGACAAGCACTCTTTGCTTCTACAAGTGGGTGAGTGCAGGATCATAATGGGTCAAACACTACCCCTAAGTGGAAATGTAAATGTGAAAAATAGACTTGAAGAGTTTAGGCAGGATCCTACGGTCTGGCACATCATACAAGAGGGCGATGTGGCTCCCTTCCTTGAGGTGATTATTGGTCATGATGAGAATTTGTCTGAATAGTTTGCAAAGAATTGGGATGATGATACTAGGTGGGTCTGTGTGGGGGGCATTGGTTTTGAAGTGTTTGAAGAGGTGGTTAGGCAAGCCATGGGGCTCCCCATCAAAGGCAAGAAACATAGCTGACGTAGTAAGGTGCCAGACCCTAAAAAATATGGGATTTTTTCAGAGTGTTATGTCAGAAAATGTCCCCTTGGGGGATTTTCCCTCTTAAGGTTTAGTTTCTAAGTCCTTAGAATTCATTATAAGTATTGGTGAGAATATTTTCACACCAAAGTGAAATTTTTTGTAATAAGGAAGGAAAAATCATTAAATAATTGGTGGGCCCTCCTTTAAAGCTAAGAATCATTTAAATAAATGTAATGGAGTTTCATTTGTTTCAAAAATTATTATAGAGTGACACATGTCAGTTGCAAAAGGCAATAGGGAGAAGCTTAAGAATCATGCGGAGAAAGGCATGTGGAGACACCCAATAAATACAGTAAATGTTGTTTCACATCAAATGGAGGAGCCCGAGCAGCAATGAAAAGAGTCTCAAAAGATGCGGAGTCCAACATATGTCAGATGCGGAAGGAAAAGAGAGCAGCTTAAAATGATGCAGAGAGCACCACGTGCAGGCTGTGGGAGAAACAAATTGTAACTTAAAAATGATGCGGATGGAGCCACGTGGTGGAAGCATTACAGAGAAGGAAAAGCTTGATGCAGATGAAGCCACGTGGTGGAATCTGAGCACAGGAGAATTAAATACTTCATTTTATTTTACTAATGCAAATGTTACGGGATTTTATAAGAGAAGAGACTTTTATTAATGAAACTAATGGTGGGGCCCCATTACTTACAACTATATAATTTGTTTTAAGTTTCGTATAAAAGCTACGGGTGAGAGGGAATTTGATAAGAAGCTTCTCATAGTAAAATGGGTCTCAGCTAATAAAGTTATGGCTTTATAAGACTCATAAAATTTATTAGAGCTTCCTTCTCATGGGAGATATAAAGATATGAAACCCTAAAGTTTACATAGCCAAGTTCTTTTCATGGAAAGTAAAATGATGGCGGCGGGAGTTTTCTTTCTCACACAGAGATGCATTTTTTAGTGCCAGATACAGCCACACAAAGCCACAGTTAGTTTCAAATAACAGATTTTTACCAGATTTTATGCCAGATTTTGCGGAGTTTCAGTTGTAAAGATTGTCGGAGGCCATTGAGATTTTGTTGAGTCTTTCAGGCTATAAATGGGCAGATTTGAGATATAGAGAGATACATACATTCAGAGTTCTACATTTCTTTACAGATCAGAGAGTTGGAGCAATAGACATAGATTTTCTTTCTTTTTGCCTTTGCAATTCTTCATTTATGAGAATGTAACAATTATTTTGTGCAGCAACTTTTGCTTCTGTAACTGGTTATTCAAATAATGAGATGGTGTTCTATGCATATTAGGATGTCTCTATTTTCTTGCTTTTAATTTCTCTATTTCTCTACATCTGTTAAGAATGTTTCTTAAACTAAGTCTTAATCATGCATTGATGCTCTTTGATTCTAGTTAAATCTTTCAAAGTTAACATTATGCAACTAATTGTTTCCAATCTGGCAGATCGCCATTGATTAGGCATTTATTTTCTGCAAATCTTGTTTCCTTTCTGACCTTTTTCTCAAAACCCCACTAAAAGAACGGAAGAGCCAGCTTCCCTAAAATCTAGAGGTTATTTCTGAGAAGCATTCCCACATCTCAGAAAATTCCCATGTTGCTGCTAGATTACACCCACAGATTTATGCATCAACAAGTATCTTGCATGATAACTGTGACTCCCGATGAGAAAACCTTGAAGTCTTATGGAAAATAGGACCTACGGGGTGCTATTTTGATGTCCCCTAAACAAAAATGGGAGGGTGGACTTGGGCACTAGCACCCTAGTCCTGCCCTATTTTAGGTCTACCCTAAATTTAAATGTTAGTTTTATGATCGTTATTTAGGTCCTATGCTGACATCTCAAGTTTGAATTACTAAATTCTTAGCGGGAATCTTTGTAGTTGCATATATAAGCATGTTTAAGTTTTCATTTGGAAACTAGAAGATGATTGTGAACTTTAGGCATACTTGTGATTAAAAAGCATTCAAGATATTCATATTTGCAGAGTAGTATTTTGTTGTTATTATGTTTGTATTTGTAGATTTGACTCCATCTCCTCATGGCATGAAAGAGCTTCTTCCTTCCATGAGATCTACACTACAAGGTGATATCTATTGTGTTTTCAATCTTTTATCATTTAGATTTTTGCCTCTATCCCACAGGGATACGCACTCTCATCTGACAATGGTGTTCGAAAGACTTGAATGTCTCTCTAGGGCTTGACCGAGGCAAGCCTCTAAACACCACAACCCCCTCCCACACTCCTTTGTGATTGTAGATTACAAGTACTGTTTCACAGAATGGAGCTACAGAAAAGAGGTTGCAGACAACAAGGATTTGGGATCTGAAAGAAAAAGGACAAAGGTGAACATTTTGGGACTTGGGTGCTAGTGCTAGTGTCCTCCATCTTTTCTGGGGCAGAAACAGAAGATACAATGCAAATTAGTGTCGGAAGGAGATTCAGATTCCGTGACGAAAATTGTACCTTTGATAGGGGCACTAGTGCCAGTGTCCTTGACTGTTCCACATTCTGAACTTTGAAAAATAGTGAGTTAACAATCTTTGTCCTTCACCTTAGTCTAAAAGGATTTGCCATAATTCATTAATTTGCTTACTGTTTTGCTTATTTAGGGTTTTTGAGAGTAATTGAGCATTAAATTGAGATATTATTTATTCATTAAATTGAGCATCATTCCAAGTGGTAGCCCAACCTGATTGGTGATTTCTCTCATTTAGTGGAGATTCAACTCAGTTGATATGCCCTTGAATGTTTGGTGAGAAGGGAGGATTTGCCTTTGAAATCTAAACCAAAACATTTCCCCCCCTTTTTAACCCTAAACATTTTGGTGAACCCATGTTTTTAACGAATTTTGCACCTTACTGAGTGTTGTACTTCAGATTTGCATTTCTTTTATTCATCAATTTTGAATATTACATTTGAAAATTTACAATAAAAGGAGATATTTGAAAAAATTAAAAAAAAATTGCACTCTAGGGTTTGAATTTTGACATAGTTTGCATTAAATTTAATTGCACCTAATTTAATTTCTGATTTTTGCATTAGATCTGAAATTCATTTTCATTTAATTCATAATTTTCATATTGCATTTGAAAATTTACAAAAAAATTGAAAATTTTGTAAAACTTGAAAAAAAATGGCATTTTTAGTTTGCATTTTAGGTTTAATTTGAATTAATTTCCATTTAATTTCTGATTTTTGCATTAGATTTGAAACCCATTCCATTCATTTATTTAATTTTCATCTCATTGCATTTGAAAATTTACAAAAAAATTTAAAAATTTTGGAAAATTTAAAAAAATTGGCATTTTTGGCCTAGTTTTTGAATAATTTGAATTAATTTGAATTAATTTTCATTTAATTTAATTTAATTTCTGATTTTTAAATTAGATCTGATATAAATTATAGGAATTCAACATATGTTAACCTCTTGGATTATATTTTTCATATTAAAATTGCTAGGGTTTGCTTGAAATTTTGAATTTTTCTTATAACCTAGTAATTTCAAAAACTAGGGTTTGTAGCTCAAATCTTGTTTCATATTTTAATACTCATCTTAGGCAATCATTAAAATCTGATTTTGTATGTATTTTTTCATTTTAGTGTGTTTTTGCATTCATTTTGCATTTTCAACTAGAAATTTTTAACAAAAACTAGCATTTTTCATTGATTTTTCATAAAAATTGCACTTGCATTGAGCATTGTAGGGTTTTAAATCATTTTAAGATCTAAGATGAGATTTTTTACATCATAAATCTGATTATAATTTATTTACATATCATTTTGTATAATAAATGTCTTAATTTCACAATTAGGGTTTGAAAAACTTGCATTTTTCACTAGATTTGGCCTTATCGTCTCTTTAGAATTGCATCATAGGTGTGTTGTGAAGGATTTTTCTGCACTATTTGACTGATATCAAGGTTATAATATGCTTCCTCTCCTCAAATTATTTACAACACCCATTCTATTAGGCATTTACATTGAAAATTTGAGAAAATTTGCATATTTTAGGTGTATTTTCACTAGGTTTTGACTCATCATCACTCTAGATCGGCACTACAGGCATGTTGTGAAGGATATTGTTGGTTTATTGGACTGATATTAGGCATATTATTTTCTTCCCCTCATCAATTTCCTTACATAACTTCTTCTTTTAGTGATTTGTATTGAAAATTTGTAGAAAAAGTGAACATTTTAGATGCATAAACAAGCATAATTTGTGTTGTTTCATTGCATTCAATCTAGATATATCAAATAATCAATTGGGTCTTGTTCTTTTACAGTATTTTCCTCCTATCCATTGTGTTTTTTGTAAACTTGGTGTGTCCTCTTAGCCCTTTTCCTCAAACAAGTGTTTAGGAGTGACATAGTCCCACAACTAGGGTGCCTTAATCATCATACAACTTTGCATGTCTTGTCTTATTAGATCTCATTCAACATTGCTGATACAAGACATTTAATAATGGCATACTCATGTTACTCATATTTGAAACCTTTTCATGAGTATATCCTAGATTTTGAAAATTTCTCTAATTTCACTAATGAGAATCCTCATGTTCTAGATCACATAGCTTCTACAAGTAGTATTGATGTTTCTATATGTTCTACATATGAGCTGAAATTATTTTTTTATACACATGATTTTAATAGCTTCTCATTACTCATAGGAGCATATCCTTTGCTATTAGAAAATTTAACTAAATTCATCTCTAGGGTTACTCATGAGAAAGATGAGAGTGAAAATTCTTTTCCCGCTAATACTTTGAAATCAATAGCTAAAGAATTTGATGATGATGATTCCATAGGTTATCCTACTTCTCCTATAGTTGAATGTTCAATAACCTTAGATGAGAAGACTATGGATAGCTCTATTAGTGTTACAACACCTAACCTTCCTGACAACACCGTACCTTCCTCTCATTCCAATGCTCTCCCTGGCCAAGATGTAGCATAAGTGGATGAGAAAAGGTCTCTCACATTAAATCATTTAGGGATAGATGTTGGGTATAATCAAGAGGGAAACAATGTTAATTCAATATTCACTAACAGACTTTGTAGCAATATTCCTAAGATGGTTGTGTGGGGGGCACCTAGTGCACCTTCTTGCTTAAAACTGGTGATTACGGTTCAAGGTGCTCAACAACCACCTAGACACCTTGATTACATCTTCCACTATACAACACAAATCTCTCAAAGAAATCAAGGTGTTCAAAATGTGTCACAACAACCACACCACAATGTAATTGCTCACACATACAAAACCTATAATAACAAGCAAAGTAAGCAAGCACCACATGTGCTTGGCTCTCTTCCATGTTCTCAACCTATGCACCCTCTGCTACCTCATCTTACTCATAAAAGTGGTCAAGAATATGATCTTGTTGAGCAGCTGCATGCTACTTCAGATAAGATCACTCTTTGGGATTTAATACAAACTTCACCTACATACCATGGAATGCTCCAAGACACTTTACAAAAGGTTATTGTCCCACCCACTGCTAATCCGATTGATGTAGCAATTCTATTAGATTGTATGAATGCAACAAAATGGATATTCTCTTTTAACCACATGAATTACCATCAATTGAAGTTCAAAACCAATATGATCCTCTTATAATATTTGTCATGATAGATACAAAATTGATAAAGAGGGTTCTGATTGACAATGGCTCGGCTCTTAATGTTTGTTGCATAGATTTACTATGTACAAAATCAAGATTGACACATCTTTAATCAAACAAGATAGGACTAGTATTCGTGGCTTTGATAATGTTGGTAGACAAACTATAGGTACAATAACTTTACCTATAAAGGTTAGGCCCATGACATTATCTACCCTTTTTCATGTCATGCCTGGTTCGCTTTCATATAATATGATTCTAGGTAGACCATGGATTCATGCCATGGGGTCAGTTTCGTCTACCCTTCATCGATCAATTAAGTTCATTTATCAAGATAAACACTACACTTGGAAAGCTGATCATGAGCCGAATACTTGCTTACATATCAAAATACAAAAACAAATTAAAAATTAGAAAAGATTAAACAACTTACAAGTTCATTCAACAATACCTCTTGTCACAGATAATGTTGTGCAAGACTCTCAACCATTGAATGCACTTTTTGGGGATTATTGGGGTTCATTAGATTTTAATCCTTGTAGTATAGGGCAATATAAACTTAATAGCCCTGACACATCAAAAGTTGCATCGATCTCATCCAAGCAATCTTTTGAAGCTCCTAAAAAAAATAAAGACTCCTTGGTAGAAAATGAAGACAATACTCTCACTTATACTACAAATTATGAGACCTATGAGGCTTCACCATCTTCTAAGGAATTGACATCCCTTATTGGTCAAGGATTTAAAATCCTTTATAACAATTGTGACTATGTAGGTAATGGATTTGGTGTAAATTAACAAGGGATTCAAGTCCTATAGAATCCGCTTCGAGACATTTCTAAAGAGGAATTGGATATAATCCTTTTAAAGAAAAGAAAGCCTCTCGTCATCCTAAACTTAATGTTAATTCAATATCAACAAGACCAAAACAACATGAGAAACACCCTGAGCTGACAAGCCACACTCGTTGTAGCAACTATTATAGTTTCTCTCAAGGGTGGCCTCTTCCTAGATATGTATGTTCTTAACATTGGGATCTATCAGGTAAGTATTGTTGTGTGGTTACACAACATGCCCCATTTTGACTTGGCAAAACAGGGACCCAACTTTTTGCTTGGCTTGTTCTATGCTTTCTAGCGGTTTAGTAAGTAAGTCATGCAGATCATCATGCATGGAAAGGCGTGGTAAGTCATCATCATGAGGTCAATTTGTCAAAATTCATATTTCATTCTAGTAACCTCATATTTAGATAGAGCATCAAATTTCATGCAGGTTTGCCTTTTACATCACCCTGATATTCATCAGGATGTGAAAGTTATGAATGGTCAAAGTTTGAGTCAAACCTAATATTCATAGGGAGAGGATCATATTTCGTAACATCAGTCATATTACAAAAGATCACCCTAATCTAATTTATCACCTGATAATTCATGCGATCCAAATATATGGACGTCAATTTTAGGTGACAGTGACTTTTACACATCAATAGCCTTATGTTTCCCGCGAGGATCATATTTCTCAATGTAACCCGATATTTCTCAATATCCTCCTAACACGAAATATCCCCCTAAGCCATTATCCTGATGACGTCATTTGAGTCTGATAAACAAACAAAATAACATGACAATGACATCATCATCACATTTACTTCTCAGGGGCATATTTCCTAAACATGACGATGACGTCATGATGCCTCAGCGATACACTAAGCCAATATCTGGATAACGTCACCCTAATATTCTGAGAGAGAGGTTATAGTTTATCCAGTCATCATCATTTTTGTAACATCACCCAATATAATGAAATATCCTCCTGATGTATTAAGTATGACCTGAGGGTACGTTCATCACCCAATCTTATCGAAGATAGTTTTTTCTCTCGGGGAGGATGATCACATTGTACTTGGGATGATATTTGCAAATATCACCCCAATATTCGAATATCATCCTATCATGCAAATATCACCCCACTCCCGTTGCCACCATTGACATTTAATGCGCATAGAGGTGGTAGGTATTTCTCGTCGACCACAAAACCCGATGAAACACTTGGTGAAATCCTAAGTTTCCGTGCTAAGGATCAATGAATAGAATCTAATCTGTCAAGATTTGCCCTAATTTTTACCCTAATTGCAAGGTTAAAAGGTAAATTCACCGCCATTTCAAACTTACCTTGCGAGAAAATCATTTTTACAGAGTACCAGCTTTCAAACCCTCATACAGGTGACATTTATACGAATAGAGCTTACAAGCAAGAGGAAGCACGTGATTATCAACAGAATTAAGAGCATTTTCTGGAAAACCACTGGTATAAAGGGATCTGCATAACCAGGCAAGTAATTGAAACCCTCATCATGTTGCTTCTACATAATCAGGTATGATGTTGCAGGTTCTAGTTTATGCATCCTATGATAGGTTAATGCTTAATGAATATAGTATGCATGATGTTGGTAAAGATAAATTGCTATCTGCATGCATGTGAAGATCCATTGTAAGACAAATTGTGTTAATTGTAGACATCCATGGCTGAAAAAAGGTTAGCAAAGTGTGAGGCTAAATTCAGCAAGCCCATGTTCTCATCTCCAAGGGGAATCCTGTTCAAGTATGGTGCAATTACAGATACCCATCAGGGGAGTACTGATTTGGAGGCCTGGTCTGCCAAAATGAATGATGAGCAGAACAGAGGACCCCTATTGGATGTAATGTTCGTGTCTGGATTGTGGAATGTGGCTGGTTTTTCGTACTGAATGGAGTCTCCTGAGCTGGTGATTGAGTGTGCACGGAATTACAATCCAGAAACCAGACAAGTGGTGAAACATGGAAGAATATATGCAAACCTATCCATTAAGGGTCTTTCCAAGACATTTGGACTGTCATTGGGCAGAAAGGTTAATAGTGTGGACTTGAAGAAATCAGAAGTCGAGTATGAAAATAATAAGAAACAGGCCAAGAAGAACATGTATCAATAGAGGGCCAGGAATAGCACATATCTTGCAGCTACCAAACTTCCTATGCACTTGTTCAAATATGATTTTGATGATGAATATCAGTACATGATTGCATTGCTCAGTAGAGTGACAGGCCAACCTGATGCTGGTAGTTTTAAAGATTGGATGTATGGTGTAATCATGATGTGTATATATGCAGACATCAAGCCACTATGGGGCCAGTTGATAAGTGATGCTCTAGATGAGCAGCTGATGAACTTGGGAGGTTCAAATTGTTCCCTTTACATGACATCATACATTGTTTACTCCTGTGCTTACAAAGGCACATTTGATGCACTGGTCACAGATGGAAAGGTGACAGGTACAATCAATGCTATGCATATTTGGGATCATCATCCCCAATTACAGAGAGTTATCTACCTCCAAGATTACAAACTAGTCAATGATGCATTCTCTATGCATCTGGTAAGGACCATGGAGGAGGACAGAACAAAGAGATTGAGCATGGAAGCTCAAGAGATAATCTACAAGCATGGAGCCTGGTATATTCAATTTGCAACATTCTTCTACATGAGGATCAAGCATTTTGAAGGACATCCCCTCATGATGCCAAGGTACCCCACTGATGCAGTGATATTAATGGAATTCATAAGGCAGAGCTCCACAATGCTGAAAACATATAAGGATGCTCATAAGCTACCACCAATTTTGTTTCCAGTCACTATTGGCTGGTATATGTGCCCAGATTCGAAAAGCATCAAGAAGGTGATGGTCAGTTTAAATAAAATGTGGTTGCAGCCATTCCCACTAATAAGACCATATGATCCTTATGGAAGGATACATAAAATAACAGGGAAGCCTATTCATTAGAGGCACCTAGAAGACTTCTGGGCAGATTGTGAAGATGAAGAAGAAGATATCAAAGGTTGACTTTGAATAAAATCAAAACCTTTGACTGTATCCCCATTCCTCAACAGTTGAAGAAAGATGATGGCAGGATAATGGCAGATGAATATGAAGAAAAGAAAATATATAATGATACCATATCTGCCCCTAACCTGACTATACAAGAGGACATATCCTTGGACCCTTTCAATGCCAGGACACTACAGCTAACCCAAGCTTGGGTTGATGAATAGATTGAAGCATTGAAAAAGAAAGGTGTTACCATTACTGTGGACAACAAGAAGAAAGGGCAAGATATTCCTGATGAGGAATATGATGATTTTATAACTGAAAAGAGAAAATCTAAAGGAGACAGACTGCCTCCACAACAACAACAAAGCAAAAGAATCTGTAGGGGTAAGAAAGTTGATAATGAACCCAAAGGGGTGATTATTGAAAGGGCAGTGTTTCTAGCTGAGGAGGCAGCATCAAGATCAAGATCAGGATCAGCATCACCTCCGTGGACAAGGAAACAGAAGTCCAAGAAAGATCGGCCAGCAGGGGCAGTAATTACTGAGACCCAAGAGGAGGGTCAATCCTCATGGAAACCAACAGAAGAAGAGGATATCCTTATGGAGGAAGAGCCTGAAGAAGAGGAGGCCCCCTTGCTATTCAAAAGGAAGAGAAGAGCCCCACAGGTGGTGGTACCTACCCCACCTAAGAGACCAAGAACTTTCATGAGGGGTGAAATAAGGCAATCCCCTACACTAGTGAAAGGGGCAGGTAGAGAAGTTGTGCACAAGGAATTTTAGCACAATGTTCCACTTCCTACCATTGTGAAGTTCAAAACTGAACTTGCAGAAGAGCAGATGAAAGAAACCTCCAAGGTATCAGAAGGAGGTCATATCTCATTGGAGGAAACTATTAATCTATTTGATGATGAGGTTGTGAAGGAAGTAGCTTCACAAAAGATAGAAACCCTTGCTGCAGGTATGCAAATGACCCCTCATAAGGCTCCGTCAGTTCAAACTATACTGGAGGAAATAAAGCAAGTGGAAATAGAAAAAGAAAAGAGCCCAGAGAAGATAGCCCAAGAAATAGGGCTGGACACACTAATTGCATAGGTGACAAGTCCTGTAGTGGTAGATTTGACAGGTAAATAGGATGCAAGTCCTAAACATCTAGCAGGTACACCTGACAAAGGGCAACATACAGAAGAAGTGAAGATGGAAAAAATAGAAGGCCATGCTTCAGAAATAGGTCAACAAAGCCAACAAGATACATCAGTAGAGCCTGCTATAGTAGAGGTTCAGGAAAAGAGGGCTGATAAGAAGGATGTGGTAGAAGATCTTGCTTCCAATGTTCAGGAAGTAAGTAGCATAGGTGTAGAACAGATAGTGGTTTCAAAACAAACACCAGCACCTAAGGAGGATTCCACAATATCCAACGCTATAAATATGCCTCAACAGGAGGAAAAGTCAAAAGTGGATGAGGTGATAACGGAGAAGGATCTTGATCATCATGATCGTCATATGGACACATCACAAGATCCTCCACCTCAGGATGGTACTCCTCTAGAAAAAGAAGTTCCTCAGTAGGAGGATGTACTGCAGGATTGCCCTCAAAGTAAGCATCATGAAGAAGAAACGAGGAAATCACCTTCTCCATCACATATGCTGATGGATACAGGAGATCAAGGTGAACATCATGATGATGTGGAGAAACATGATCAGGTACCTCCATGGTTGGAAAAGGAGGTAAGCACAAAAGTAGACTTTGTGATTCAAGAATTTGATGTATCTACCTTGTTTTTTGAAAATATAATAAAACCAAAGAGGAAGGACAGAATGACTTCAGCCATTAAAAGGGATCCCACAATTGGAAGAAGGACTGCACAAATTGCAATCCCTACTATAGAGAAAGAGAAAGGTAAAATTACTCTGGAAGAATTCCAGATTAATACAATTGACCTGGGGTTTGCAAATGAAGACTAGGAGGATCAGGAAGGTAAAGACATCATTGATTCTTTAATTCAGAAAGTTAAGAAGGAAAAAGAGAAAAATAAGCAACACAAAGAGCACATTGCTCAGTTGCATGCATATATAGGAAGGTTAACTAATCCTAAGGATAGTTCCACTGATCATGCAGTCCCATTGACTGCTATTTCCCAAAAGGAGGTGAATAAATTGGATCTCATGAAACATGAGTCCTCCATATTGAGAAAGTGGATGTATTCCACATTTGATATTGCAAAAGAAATGGTCAAGGCCTCTTTGAAGAGGTGGGGTACTCTCATTGACTCTAGGCAAAAAGTAGACAAGTTGCAAATGCAGGCAGGTAAAAGAACCTTCCAATTGGAGAAGACATTAGATATCCTGGGAGAAATAAGGAGGATAAATCCTCAATTGCTTATCAACAAGCAGGTACTGAATAATAACACTACATTATTAGTTGATATATGGTATAAAGACATTCAATTTGAATGTGATGTCCTCAAAAGGTGTAAAAATAAGCTAAGGGAGATCAACATAAAATTACATGACATGATGTCTTTTGAGGCAGAAATTTTGGTGACCTTAGAAGGAAAAGTGGAAGGGAAGGTAGAAAATCAAGATGAAGAGTTTGCAATCCAAGCTCTACATAATAACTTCCAATTTGTTGCAGATGATCCACTAGGCCAACTGACAGAAGAAATCATGGATAGACTGGTGAGTACTAGGATGAAAATGGAACATTATAATGAGGTGCTGCACAACAGTAAAAATAAGCTAGACAACATCAGGAATAAATATCAGACACATAAACACGCCATTATCAAGGCAAAGACCCAAGATGGTGGAGAAATAGATAAAATCATGCAGTTGTATGAACAGGTCCAGACCATCATGCAGCCTCATATGCAGGGTCATCATCATTAGGATGATGAAGATTTAGGAAGTGATGCACCTGATGATGGAGCACATGAGTCAGATAAAGTAGATGATGATGCATCATAAAGTAAATATCAGCATCTGATACTTAGTGAAAATAAGTATCTCAGATAGTTGCCAGCTGGCAACTTGTGCCATTTTGATAAATTTGACAAAGTCAAAGGGAAATACTGACCGTAAATATTCATAGACAAATCAAGATGTGAGATCTTTTTGTAAGGGATTCCTCACCTTGTTCTATAAAAGGTGCTGGAATGCCTCATTTCTAATATTCAAAACTTAATTGAAATCTATCTGCTGAAATATTCAAGGCTCATTTCAAAGCTTTTTGTATACATTTATATCTTTGCATACTTAATGAATGACAAGACTGTGTTGATTACAATTCATAGTAAATCTTGAGTAATCAGTGTGTGAATTCTAGATATATGCTATGATTTGTTGTGTCCCTTGGAGTGCATGTCTACTTGCATATGTTGTTTTCATACAATTCCTTTGAAGTTAGCATCAATTGTATCTAGCTGTGGAATGTCCTGGTGAACATATGGTTTGGTTTTCTTCTCTTCATGACTGTATCTGATTTACATGTGGTTCAATAGTTGAAGGTTCAACATTAATTTGAAGCATTTCTTTCAATTTCTTTTAAATTTTAGAACATTTCACTATCATAATTGCAAATAACTGATAATCTTAAGCAAATATTGCAAATATGTGGACATCTCATAGATAATTGAAAATATTTAGCATATTTGAAGCTAAAGCATGTATAATTGATGAATATCATGCAAATATTTGAGTACAACTGCATCATTTGATCAAACAACTGTATAAAATGACCCCTCTATGAAGAATCTTTGCAAAAACAGTGTCATGATGATGAACTCAACGTAAGGCCCCAAAATGGAAACATCAATACACATCAACCTCTGAGTAACGTCAGACGATTAAGACCTAATCACTGGAGACTTGGGATCATGAATTCTTTGAATTCATCGTATCTTTCAAGATGAATAAAGGTTAATGTGTACTTTTATTCTATGCTTGTTTGTGACTAATATCATGACCAACATAAATTGGCGCTAGAAGGAGGGCCTTATCTGAAAGAAGATGTTCATCATCATTATTTTCAAGTTTAATGATGCAGAGAGTAAGGTAACCCTAGTGCATTTGTGAATTTCAAATATTGCTCAAATATTTACTATAGCAAGCTTGTAAATGCTCATTCTATGTAAAGATTTCCAAATCAAACGTAAATATTGCAAGCTTTACAGTAGATCATCATGAATTCACAAATATTAGCCAATGTTAAGTAAATCCGTTAAAGCTTTGAAGAGTTTTGCCTTAGAAGCCTGATATCTTGTCATAAGAGTCATAGTACCATGTTATCACCTCATATTTGCACTATCTTTGCAAATATTTTGTAAATACCCAGTCAGATTAGTCATCCGATCATAAATATCACCTCAACCGGTGAATTTCAGTTGGTATTTGCAAAGTTCCAGATAATTCGCCTCAAAATCAAGAAATCCTGGCTCACAGGATAAATACTAGGTCAAGATCCACTGAAATCTTTGAAGAACTACCTGTTAGAGGTTTCAGACCTAGAACTGTGGACATCCATCACACTCTGGGGTCTGGTGCATCAGGAGCTTCACTAGAACCTCCTCCTGTAACTCTTGTTGGTTTGTAAATACCTTCTAGGATATCTGTAACACCTTTTGTTGAACCTCACCCCCAGGTCCAACCTCAGCCAGTTGTACCACAGGCTCAACCTCCTCTGGTTGCAATGTCTTTCTTTACAGCAGAGTCACCTCTAACCTTCAATGCATATCATGAGTTGCCAAAGAATCCAGACAAACTTTGTCCAAAATATTATCCTTATCAGGATGCTAATGATTATATCAGAACCTTTAAAGAAGCCTGCTGTAGAGCCAGAATAGAACATTAAGATGTTGTATGTAGATTATTTCCTTTTTCCTTAGGGGAAGAGGCTTATAATTGGTTTATTAGTCTTGGTCAGGGTTTTGTTGGTTCATGGGCTATTTTAGAGAAAGCTTTCACTGATAGGTTCAAGGTACCAATTGATCCTTCAATGAACTATCACCTATTTGCCACTATCAAGAGGTTTGAAGGAGAACCTATTGCCAACTTCAATGCTAGGTTCCATAAAATGCTATCCAAGTTAGTTGCCCCATATGTAGTAGCAGATGCTGCTGCTAGGAGTATCTATTACTCAGCTCTGGATCCATTGACATCTATGTTCATTAGGAGGACACATCCTAAAATTACTACCTTAATAGGAGCTTTTCAAGAAGCAATCAAGGTGAATCAGTAGTTAGTTCCTACCCCTACACCAAATGTTGCATTCCCTACATTGCCTGGCATCTATCCAACTTATCCTCCACAATATCCTACATCATATCCACCACAGCAATATCATAATGGAGCTATGATACCTCTAGTAGTCATGCCTGCACCTTTGCAAGTACCTTCATTAAGTATCATGCCACCTCCTAATGGGAATGGCTAGATGCCCCAATATCCTGCATAAGCTCAGACACCTCAGGGTGCTAATCTATCCAACAATAATATTGGATCCTCTTTCTTCAAGCCTCAAACTGAAAATGTAGTAGCCAAAGCTCAAGAAGAGAAGGAAGAAATCAAAGAAATCTCTGCTCAACTAAGAAAACTCACTACAGAAGTGACACATTTGAGAAACCAGAACTTCTATTCTTAGTCAAACCAAAACAGAGGTTATTCTAATGACAGACCAAATTATCCTGATAGAGGATACAATAACAATAGTAATTTTAATAATAGTGGTGGAAATAACAATAATCCCCCCAGACAGCCTAGAGTATAGAACTCCAGGCCAAATAATGGCTCACTACCATCCCCCTTAGATAATCAACCACCTGTTGAAGCCAAGCAGACTACTAGAGTCAATCTTATTGAGGCAGCCCTCAGTAATTGGTGTAGGATCCACAATACAAATGCTCATGCAGAGCTAGATTGTCCACAATTTCAAATTGCTGCTAGCAATTTTCAGACAGAAGTGTCTAATACTGCAGGGAATTCACCTCAGGTGGAAGAAAATGAAATTGTTCCCTATGGATATGATTCAACATTTGTATTAGAAAGTTATACTAATCATCAACATTGTTCACAAGCATGTGAAGAATCTACTTTAGCCCTTGAATCAAATTATGTCTTCCCTTTTGAGGATGAGAATGAGCCTTCTAATGAACATGAGGAGGTGCATGCAAACCAGTAGCAATATCTTGGTAAGCATAATTACAATCTGAGAAGTAGCTCCAACAGACCTACTGGTCCATTGACATCATCTCTACCTCTAAATAATTTCAACACACCTCCTGATCCCAAAGCTAGCAATAATCTGGGATTCCCCAAGGTGAATGCACAATATCTGTCACCGCAGAATACAGCATCAAAGGCTATTGCCTTATCTCATGATTCTAACAAACTGGTCAGATATTTGGCAGATGAGATGAAAAAGATAAAGATCAACCTGTCTCTGTCAGAATTGTTGAAAACTCCTACAATTAAGAAGCTTTCATGAAATCACTAGATGATCCTACTCCCAAAGAGGATATTCATTCTCTAGGCTAATTTAGCAATAAAGATCATGCTGCTAGGGATAGCACTGTCAAACATAAAGGGCCAGCTACTGTCCAAGCTACAGAAACCTCCCATATGACCTTATACAGAGATAAGAGTGAGTCACCACCTTTCCTCCTTACCATAAGGATGTTTAGCAAGAATTTACACAACTGTTTGGTAGATTCAGGTGCATCTACAAATGTGATGCCCTTGTCTATATGCAATGCTTTAGGACTGCATCCTGCTAAATCCCTAAAGAAGGTGACACAACTAGATAAGACAGAAGTGAGTGCAATAGGAGAATTGACTCATATACACATGCAGTTAGCATCTAATCCCAGGATCCAATATTACATTGATATCCATGTAGTTGACATACCTGATACATATGGGATGCTGCTTAGTTGAGATTGGTCAAAAACTTTGAATGGATATATGGCTACTGACTTCAGCCACATGTGGTTACCTTGGAAAGGTATACCGAACTAGATAAGAATAGATGCTGAACCCAAGATGAAGCACATGATAACTGAGTATAATAAAATGAATAAGATAATGTATGTAAATGTTGAGCTTGGAGTTTATGCCATTAGACCACAAACTATCAGGATAGAAGAGATCTTGATGCTTGACTTTCATCATCATGATGATGATGATCATCAAGAAGACATACCAGTTGTAGAACCTGATAGTAATTTTGAGAACGAGAATGAAATAGATCGCTTTAGAAATTTTGAGATGCATCTGTCCAAGCAGGTAAAACGTTGTCAGTTGTTAAATATTTATGTTCATGACATTCTGATTGATGGTTGGTGCAGATTACACGATGAGGTACATTCAGAGAAAACTTGCGAAACATGCTTAGACATGATGATGCTAGAGTAGACATGTAGTGAGGCATCATCATCATATTCTGAGGTAAGTTCTACATCTGGTGATGATGATGATACCGATTCCTGTTTGTCTTCTGCAGGAACCACAGAAAAGGTGACGGATCATGATGAAGATCATATACAGAGAACAAAAGAAATTCTGGTGTATGACCAGATAGATGTTAAGAAAAAAGGAAAGATCACCCCTGGAAGTGATTGTCTGATGGAGTCAGATTATGATTTATCTGATGAAGACAATGGTAGTAACTTGACCAAATTTGAAGAGTTTTTATCAAGAAAAATTAAGAAGATGATGAAACAAAAGAAACATCCACAGGATGCACTAACTAAAGATTGGTGTAGGCTGCATGAGGCACCTCACTCAGAGACTACCTGTTCACTATGTCTACATATTTTAAAGAAACATATAGAGCCTGATCCAAAAGATCATCCTCCTGATGATGAAAAACAAGAAGAAAAATGAGCTTCTCAGAAGGAAGAAAAAGTGAAGTTTAAGAATGCTGAAATTCCTAAACTAAAGTGGATATCAGGTGGAGCAGCTGCCAGAGCTGCAAAGAAAAGAGAAGGTTTAGCTAAGCCTCATGCTGAGGATAAGTCCTGGATCCTTAGATTTGATGGATCCAAATCCAAACAAGGAGTTGGAGTAGGGATTGATCTTATTGATCCATCAGGAAAATCCTACTTAGCTGCCTACAGATTACAGTTCCCCTGCACTAATAATGTGACAGAGTATGAAGCTCTGATTCATGGGATACTATTTGCTCTCAAAAAGAAAGTGAAAATTCTGCATGTCTTTAGAGACTCAGAATTAGTTGTCAGACAGGTAAGAGGAATCTACTCTTGCAATTGTAAGAGATTGTCAAATTATAGACACAGAGTGTGGGATTTGATTGAAGACTTTGATACATTTAACATCACCCACGTTCCTAGAGAATAGAACCATAGGGTAGATGCACTTGCCCAAGCTGCCAGTACACTAGAGCCACTATCTATATCAGGTTTAAAGAGATTTTCAGTAGAACTCATATCCATACCATTAGTACCTGATAATGTTACTAATCTTCAGGTCTTTGATGATGATCAGCATATTCTTGATTTCATCTCTAACAGGGATATATTTGATGCTCAGATCATAGATGAGGATAGTATGGAAGATCATGTTTGGGAAGAAGATGAAATATTAGAGATGCCTAGCAACAAGATTCCCAAAGGTATGATTGAATTAGAAAGAGCCTTTGATTTGGATAATATGCTGAAACAGAAGGATCTTCCCAAGCTGATTGAGGTCAATATTCACAAGTGAATATTGGACAAAATGAAGACAAAAAAAATGTCTTGATAGGTAAGGTTTGCACACCAGAAGAGTTA
This sequence comes from Cunninghamia lanceolata, assembly GCA_027924645.1. Lineage (NCBI taxonomy): Eukaryota > Viridiplantae > Streptophyta > Pinopsida > Cupressales > Cupressaceae > Cunninghamia > Cunninghamia lanceolata. The sequence goes on from BSBN01001400.1 coordinate 12,711,238, forward strand.
GAAGGAATAACTCAGGCCCTTAAGGATTACATCCATGTAATTGCATGGACTTATGATGAGCTGAAGACATATGACACATCAGTCATAACTCATACTATACATCTCAAGCCAGACACTAAACCTTTCAAACAGAAGAAAAGGTCAGTCAATACTTTGCTTCAACCAAGAATTTTTGAAGAAGTCAAGAAGCTGTTAAATGCCGGATAATATTTCCTGTGAGGCACTCCACTTGGGTGGCAAATGGTGCAGGAGCACCTTGACAAATTGAGACTTCCATAGGAGTTGGATTAAATTTGAATGGTTCAATATTGTAATAAGATAAATTATGTCATATTTCATTTGATGAAGTCATTAGGAAGGTTAAATGTTCAAGTTTTGTCTTCTTTTGCAAAATGGGAAAAGTTATCTTTCAAAAATGCAACAATGTAAAAACTTGGAAGGTGAAGAGTCTTGTGGCTCTTGATTCATTCCTAGGAAGTTAGAAACTGAAAATACATGTCTAATGCCTTTAAAAATGCCTTGTAACCTTTAGAAACTTGTGGGTGATTGAATTCAAGAATTGGAACAATAAAGAAGACTGTTTTTTTAGGCATTTCTACAGAAATTTGCTGTTTTCTTGCATGGTACGGCCCAGTAATGGTAAGAGGACATTTATTTTTGTATTCAAGTGAAATTATATTCAATCACCCTCCCTTTCCTTTTTGTCTCATCAAATTTGACGCAATATTGAGAAAGTTATGACCGTTTTAGTGACTGCAATTTCTAGAATTCTCCTATAACAGTCCTGTTGCAGCGTTTGGTATGGTTCTGTACAGATAGATATATGGGCAATCCATATATGTTTGGAAATAAGATTGAGTTACCTTTCAAATGCATCTGGTAGGAGGTCTTAACTCGATTCCTAGAGGAAGATATCACATTTTTTCTAAAACTGCTATGTTAACTAGGTTTTTGGGGCCTAGAAATGGGGGTTTGGTGTTTAAACACTTGAATGAGAAAATAATTGCATGAGACCTAGAAATTACTTTGTTTTAGATCCTTTCCTAAGACTATTTCAAGGTTTGAAGTGAGTGGGGCAAGTATTTGATAGGGTTCCTTTGTAAAGTGGGCAAATTAGGCCTTGTAGGAAGACAACAGGGTGTTAGGACAGTCAGATTCCATCCAAAACAATAGTATATGATTTTGAAGTATGTTAAAGAACTCAATAGAGGGTACTTAAATCAGTCAATAGTTTTGGAAGTGCTTTGGGAAAGTTTGGAGAAAAGTGCAAGTTTGTCGCTGAACAGGGCTACTAGGATTAGGCCTAGTCAAGTGGAATTGTCAAGAACCAATCAAATTGGTTTGTGAGACCTGTTGAATCTTGTTGGTAGGGGTAGGTTGAGACCCTAGAAGATGCAATATTTCATCTAAGAAGTTGGAACCCTAAGTTGAGCCCTTTGGAGGAGTTTAAGGCAAAGGGAAGACTAATGAAGTCTTATTGGTGGAAGCCACAAACCATTGAAATCTTCTGTTTCTATTAAATCATCTCATAAGTCCTAACACCTCTGCATCGACAAATCTAGTCCCAGTTAGAAAGAAGAATGGAGACATCAGGCTATGTGTAGACTTCAGGAACCTGAACAGAGCATTAGAGAAGGATAATTATCCCTTGCCATCATTAGATGAAGTTTTGCAGATTGTAAATGGAGCCAAAATGATGTCCTTCCTGGATGGCTTTTCAAGGTACAACCAAGTGATGGTTGATAAGATTGACAGGTTGAAGACTACCTTCACCACCAAGTGGGGGATCTTTGCATATAGACGTATGCCATTGGGGCTGATAAATGCTGGAGCAACATTCCAGCGAGCAATGGACATAGCCTTTAGAGGCTTAATAGGAAAATGTATAGTCATCTACATGGATGACCTCACAATGTTCTCCAAAGAGAGAACAGATCATGTAATAGATCTCAGAAACATGCTGAAGAAATGTGAAGAATATGGGATATCCTTGAACCCCAAGAAATGCATATTTGGGGTGACAACAGGAAAGTTGCTAGGTCATTTGATAACTGATGACGGAATCATCATTGATCCTGCCAGAGTGGAATCTATTATGAAAATACAACTCCTTGGAAGAAAGAAAGAACTTAAGTCTTACTTTGGTAGGATTAACTTTGTAAGAAAAATCATCACTGGTTTTGCAGAGATAGTAAGACCATTAAATGCTATGTTGAAAAAAGATGCCAAGATTGAGTGGACAGCAGAGGCCAAAGTTGCTTTTTGGGACATAAAGAAAGCCATATCAGATGCTCATGTCCTCATCAATCCAGAATACACAAGAGACTTCTACATTTATTAATTTGCTTCAAAACATACTTCTACAACAGTATTGACTCAAAGGAATAAGGAGAAAGAAGAGAAACCAATTACCTTCATGAGCTGTCCCTTCAAAGATGTTGAATTGAGATATGTGGATGTTGAAAGACAAGCACTTGCATTGGTTAGGGCAGTAAAGAAATTCAGGCATTATATACTGAGAAGCAAGGTGATTGCAGTAGTGCCTGATGCAGCAGTAAAGATGCTGCTCATGCAGAGTGAACCTGGTGAGAAAAGAGCCAAATGGATCATAGTATTACAAGAGTATGACATGGAAATTACACCAATGAAATTAGTAAGAGGACAGGCTTTGAGCCAAATGATATCAGAAATTGACCCAAACATCATAAGTCAGCAATATGTTATCAATGCAAAGGACAATGAAGAATGGTATTCAGATATCAGGCACATCCTAATTACTGGAAGATGTCCTCCAAGATTGCAAGCTTCACAGAGAAGAGCCTTGAAGATAAGGTCACAGAAATATATGATGAAGGGAGGAACCTTATTCAAGAAGAATTATGAAGGAATATACCTGAGATGCTTAGAAAAGCCAGAAGCAAATAAGGTTCTGTCAGAATTACATGGCAAGTTTGGAATAGCACATGGATCAGCCCTGGCCACAACACATGCAATCCTCAGAGCAAGATATTATTGGCCCATAGTTTTCAAAGATACAGCTGAACATGTTAAATGTTGTCATGTATGTCAGGTTGTTGCCAATAGAGAGAAATATGCTGCACAACCCTTGCAGCCAGTGATGGAAGAGTGCCCATTTGCACAATGGGGCATGGACTTCATAGGACCAATCAACCCTCCATCATCATCAGGCCATAGGTATGTCTTAACAATTACTAATTATTGTACCAGATGGACTGAAGCTGTCAGTAGCAAGATGTGTACTACAGATGATGTCATTAAATTTCTAGAGAGCAACATTGTCACTAGGTATGGAACCCCTTATGCTCTAGTAAGTGATAATGGTTCTGCCTTCACTTCAACCAAATTGTCAAGTTGGGCTTTTGATCATGGGATCATACTCAAGTTTTCATCCAACTACTATCCCCAAGGGAATGGTTTAGCAGAATCCACCAACAAGAATTTGTTGAATATCATAAGAAAATTAATAAAGAAGAACCCTAGGAAATGGAACTCATTTCTGAAATATGCCTTATGGGTAGACAAAACTAGAATGAAAACTGCATTAGGAAATTCACCCTTCCAACTAGTGTATGGGGTAGATCCTATCCTCCCTATTAACTTGAAAATTCCTACTTTGCAATTTGCCCAAGAGTACCTAGGCATTGATAATAGACAAGAAGTTAGGTTGCTTCAGTTGATGCACCTGGAAGAGAAAAGAAGTCAAGCAATTGACCAATTTGCAAAACATCAGGCTGTTGTCAAATGTTGGTTTGACAAGAGAGCCAAAGTCAAAGCCTTCAGGATATCTGATTTAGTCCTGATGTGGGATAAAGCCCATGAGAGGAAAGGTGACCATGGCAAATTTGACAAATTATGGATAGGTCCCTTTCAAATTTCTGAGATACTAGGAGACATCACTTATAGGCTTAAGAACCTGACAGGTGAGGATGTCCCATTGCCAGTCAATGGATAATTTCTCAAACATTATTTCCAAGCCTAAGTGACTTCATGACAGTCATGTGTATCATATTATACATTTGTATAGTTGTTTGTATAGTTGTGTTTTTGTTTGTTTTGTTTTGTTTGTTGAGTTTTGTTTTGGTTAGTCAAGATGATGCACTTCATCACCACAGAAAATAACTAAATTGTTAGGATTCAAGTGATGAGATCAAATTTAGACATAGGTTATGATTCATTATAAGAAGTATTCATGATCAAGTCTGTGATATACTTTCATCAGGGTGCCTTTCTTGGTCAAAGTGAATCAATCACAATGAAACATCTAATAGCCTTGGGTTTGTTGACTACACAAGTATAGGTGTTAAGTGAAAAAATCTAAAGGGACTCCCTTGCTACCAATACAATCTCCAACCTAAAGCTGCAAGTGACTATCCCTTGTACAAATGAGCTGACATGATGATATCAAATATAGATTTTAAAGAGAAAATCAGAAAAGAAATAAAATTAGGCCATCTAAGTAACTCTACCGGGGCTATGAACGCCTGCTGGTAGTGGGGCTCTACTTAGGGAGATTGTATAGATAACCTTGCCGGGGCTATGGACACCTACTGGCAGCAAGGCTCTATCCAGGTTGACTATGAGGGATGATCTCCAACTATGTAGTTTAACACCAGTTACTTATGTTTTCAACTTGCTTTCAAGATGAGGATAATTAATCATTTACACACACATGATCCTTTGTTAGCATTGTTACCATGATGAACCTTTATCATTCAGAAGATCATGATGCTTATGCTTAGAAAGAATTAGAATACTATGAATAAAAGTGATCACATCACTTGAATCATTGGAATTTGTTTGTTTTCTTTGGTGGCAAATTGTTGTGTGGTTACACAACACACCCCATTTTGACTTGGCAAAACAGGTATCCAACTTTTTGCTTGGCTTGTTCTGTGCTTTCTGGCGGTTTGGTAAAAGTAAATCATGCAGATCATCATGCATGGAAAGGTGTGGTAAGTCATCATCATGAGGTTAGTTTGTCAAAGTTCATATTTCATTCTAGTAACCTCATATTTAGATAGAGCATCAAATTTCATGCAGGTTTGCCTTTTAGATCATCCTAATATTCATCAGGATGTGAAAGTTATGAATGGTCAAAGTTTGAGTCAAACCTGATATTCACAGGGAGAGGATCATATTTCGTAACATCAGTCATATTACAAAAGATCACCCTGATCTAATTTATCACCTGATAATTCATGCGATCCAAATATTCAGACGTCAATTTTAGGTGATAGTGACTTTTACCCGTCAATAGCCTTATGTTTCCCGCGAGAATCATCTTTCTCAATGTAACCTGATATTTCTCAATATCCTCCTGAGTCTGACAAACAAATAAAATAACATGACGATGATGTCATCATCACATTTACTTCTTGGGGGTATATTTCCTAAACATGATCCTGCTCCTATAACATGATGATGACATCATGATGCCTTAGCGATACACTGAGCCAATATATGGATGACGTCACACTGATATTCCAAGAGAGAGGTTATAGTTTATCCGGTCATCATCATTTTTGTAACATCACCCGATATATTGAAATATCCTCATGATGTATTAAGTATGACCTGAGGGTGCGTTCATCACCCGATCTTGTCGAAGATAGTTTTTTCCCTCTCGGGGAGGATGATCACATTGTACTCGGGATGATATTTGTGAATATGACCCCAATATTCAAATATCACCCCGATATTTGAATATCATCCTGTCATGCGAATATCACTTCACTCCCGTTGCCACCATTGACATTTAATGCGCCCAGAGGTGGTAGGTAGTTCCCGCTGACCACAAAACCCGATGAAACACTTGACGAAATCCTGAGTTTCTGTGCTAAGGATCAACGAATAGAATCTAATCTATCAGGATTTGCCCTAATTTTTACCCTAATTGCAAGGTTAAAAGGTAAATTCACCGCCATTTCAAACTTACCTTGCGAGAAAATCATTTTTACAGAGCACCAGCTTTCAAACCCTCATACAGGCGACATTTATACGAATAGAGCTTACAAGCAGGAGGAAGCACGTGATTATCAGCAGAATTAAGAGCATTTTCTAGAAAACCACTAGTATAAAGGGATCTGCATAACCAGGTAAGTAATTGAAACCCTCATCCTGTTACTTCTGCATAATCAGGTATGATGTTGCAGGTTCTAGTTTATGCATCCTATGATAGGTTAATGCTTAATGAACACAGTATGCATGATGTTGGTAAAGATAAATTGCTATCTACATGCATGTGAAGATCCATTGTAAGACAAATTGTGTTAATTGCAGACATCCATGGCTGACAAAAGGTTAGCAAAGTGTGAGGTTGAATTCAGCAAGCCCATGTTCTTATCTCCAAGGGGAATCATGTTCAAGTATGGTGCAATTACATATACCCATTAGGGGAGTATTGATTTGGAGGCCTAGTCCGCCAAAATGAACGATGAGAAGAACAGAAGCCCCTTGTTGGATGCAGTGTTCGTGTTTGGATTGTGGAATGCGGCCAGTTTTCTGTACTCAATGGAGTCTCCTAAGCTGGTGATTGAGTATGCATGGAATTACAATCCAGAAACCAGACAAGTGGTGAAACATGGAAGAATATATGTAGACCTATCCATTAAGAGTCTTTCCTAAACATTTGGACTGTCATTGGGCAGAAAGGTTAATAGTGTGGACCTGAAGAAATCAGAAGTCGAGTATGAAAATAACAAGAAACAGGCCAAGAAGAACATGTATCAATGGAGGGCCAGGAATAGCACATATCCTATAGCTGCCAAATTTCCTATGCACTTGTTCAAATATGATTTTGATGATGAATATTAGTACATGATTGCATTGCTCAGCAGAGTGACAGGCCAGCCTGATGCTGGTAGTTTTAAAGATTGGATGTATGGTGTAATCATGATGTGTATATATGTAGACATCAAGCCACTATGGGGCCAGTTGATAAGTGATGCTCTACATGAGCAGCTGATGAACCTAGGAGGTTCAAATTGTTCCTTTTACATGACATCATACATTGTTTACTCCTATGCTTACAAAGGCACATTTGATGCGCTGGTCACAGATGGAAAGGTGACAGGCACAATCAATGCTTTGCATATTTGGGATCATCATCCCCAATTAAAGAGAGTTAACTACCTCCAAGATTACAAATTGGTCAATGATGCATTCTCTATGCATCTAGTAAGGACCATGGAGGAGGACAGAACAAAGAGATTGAGCATGGAAGCTCAAGAAATAATCTACAGGCATGGAGCCTGGTATATTCAATGTGCAACATTCTCCTATATGAGGATTGAGGGTTTTGAAGGACATCCCCTCATGCTGCCAAGGTACCCCACTAATGCACTGATATTAATGGAATTCAAAAGGCAGAACTCCACAATGTTGAAAACATACAAAGATGCTCATAAGCTACCACCAATTTTGTTTCCAGTCACTATTGGCTGGTATATGTGTCCAGATTCAGAAAGCATCAAGAAGGTGATGGTCAGCTTAAATAAAATGTGGTTGCAGCCATTCCCACTAATAAGACCATATGATCCTTATGGAAGGATACATAAAATAATAGGGAAGCCTATTCATCAGAGGCACCTAGAAGACTTCTGGGCAGATTGTGAAGATGAAGCAGAAGCCAGAAGAAGAAGATACCAAAGGTTGACTTTGAATCAAATCAAAACCTTTGACTATCCCCATTCCTCAACAGTTGAAGAAAGATGATGGTAGGATAATGGCAGATGAATATGAAGAAAAGAAAATATATAATGATACCATATCTGCACCTGACCTGACTATACAAGAGGACATATCCTTGGACCCTTTCATTGCCAAGACACTACAGCTAACCCAAGCTTGGGTTGATGAACAGATTGAAGCATTGAAAAAGAAAGGTGTTGCCATTATTGTGGACAACAAGAAGAAAGGGCAAGATATTCCTAATGAGGAATATGATGATTTTATAATTGAAAAGAGAAAATCTAAAGGAGACAAACTGCCTCCACAACAACAACAAAGCAAAAGAATCCGTAGGGGTAAGAAAGTTGATAATGAGCCCAAAGGGGTGATTATTGAAAGGGCAGTGTTTCCAGCTGAGGAGGCAGCATCAGGATCAGGATCAGGATCACCATCACCTTTGCGGACAAGGAAACAGAAGTCCAAGAAAGATTGGCCAGTAGGGGCAATAATTACTGAGACCCAAGAGGAGGGTCAATCCTCACGGAAACCAACAAAAGAAGAGGATATCCTTATGGAGGAAGAGCCTGAAGAAGAGGAGGCCCCCTTGCTATTCAAAAGGAAGAGAAGAGCTCCACAGGTGGTGGTAGCTACCCCACCTAAGAGACCAAGAACTTCCATGAGGGGTGAAATAAGGCAATCCCCTACACTAGTGAAAGGGGCAGGTAGCGAAGTTGTGCACAAGGAATTTTAGCACAATGTTCTACTTCGTACCATTGTGAAGTTCAAAATTGAACTTGCAGAAGAGTAGATGAAAGAAACCTCCAAGGTATCAGAAGGAGGTCATATCTCATTGGAGGAAACTATTAATCTATCTGATGATGAGGTTGTGAAGGAAGTAGTTTCACAAAAGATGAAAACCCTTGTTGTAGGTACACAAATGACCCCTCATAAGGCTCCATCAGTTCAAACTATACTGGAGGAAATAAAGCAAGTGGAAATAGAAAAAGAAAAGAGCCCAGAGAAGATAGCCCAAGAAATAGGGCTGGACACACTAATTGCATAGGGGACAAGTCCTGTAGTTGTAGATTTGACAGGTAAATAGGGTGCAAGTCCTGAACATCCAGTAGGTACACTTGACAAAGGGCAACATATAGAAGAAGTGAAGATGGCAGAACCAAAAGGCCATGCTTCAGAAATAGGTCAATAAAGCCAACAAGATACATCAGCAGAGCCTGCTATAGTAGAGGTTCAGGAAAAGAGGGCTGAAGAGAAGGATGTAGTAGAAGATCCTGCTTCCAATGTTCAGAAAGTAAGTAGCACAGGTGTAGAATAGATAGTTGTTTCAGAACAAACACCAGCACCTAAGGAGGATTCCACAATATCCACCACTATAAATATGCCTCAACAGGAGGAAAAGTCAAAAGTGGATGAGGTGATAACGGAGAAGGATCATGATCATCATGATCATCATATGGACACATCACAAGATCCTCCACCTCAGGATGGTGCTCCTCCAGAAAAAGAAGTTCCTCAGCAGGAGGATGTACTGCAGGATCGCCCTCAAAGTTAGCATCATGAAGAAGAAACGAGGAAATCACCTTCTCCATCACATATTCTGACGAATACAGGAGATCAAGCTGAACGTCATGATGATGTAGAGAAACATGATCAGGTACCTCCATGTTTGGAAAAAGAGGTAAGCACAGAAGTAGATTTTGTGATTCAAGAATTTGATGTATCTACCTTGTTTTCTAAAAATATAATAAAACCAAAGAGGAAGGCCAGAATGACTTCAGCCATTAAAAGAGATCCCAGAACTGAAAGAAGGACTACACAAATTGTAATCCCTACTATAGAGAAAGAGAAAGATAAAATTACTCTGGAAGAATTCTAGATTAATGCAGTTGACCTGGGGTTTGCAAATGAAGACCAGGAGGGTTAGGAAGGTAAAGACATCATTGATTCTTTAATTCAGAAAGTTAAGAAGGAAAAAGAGAAAAATAAGCAACACAAAGAGCACATTGCTCAATTGCATGCATATATAGGCAGGTTAACTAATCCTGAGGATAGTTCCACTGATCATGCAATCCCATTGACTACTATTTCCCAAGAGGAGGTGAATAAATTGGATCTCATGAAACATGAGTCCTCCATATTGAGAAAGTGGATGTATTCCACATTTGATACTACAGAAGAAATGGTAAAGGCCTCTTTGAAGAGGTGGGGTACTCTTAGTGACTCCAAGCAAAAAGTAGACAAGTTGCAAATGTAGGCGGGTAAAAGATCCTTCCAATTGGAGAAGACATTAGATATCCTGGGAGAAATAAGGAGGATAAATCCTCAACTGCTTATCAACAAGCAGGTACTGAATAATAACACTACATTATTGGTTGATATATGGTATAAAGACATTCAGTTTGAATGTGATGTCCTCAAAAGGTGTAACAATAAGCTGAGGGAGATCAGCATAAAATTACATGACATGATGTCTTTTGAGGCAGAAATTTTGGAGACCTTAGAAGGAAAAGTGGAAGGGAAGGTAGAAAATCAAGATGAAGAGTTTGCAATCCAAGCTCTACATAATAACTTCCAATTTGTTGCAGATGATCCACTAGGCCAACTCACAGAAGAAATCATGGATAGACTGGTGAGTACCAGGATGAAAATGGAACATTATAATGAGGCGCTGCACAACAGTAAAAATAAGCTGAACAGCATCAAGAATAAATATCAGGCACATAAACACACCATTGTCAAGGCAAAGACCCAGGATGGCAGAGAAATAGACAAAATTGTGCAGTTGTATGAATAGGTCCGGACCATCATGCAGCCTCATATGCAGGGTCATCATCATCAGGATTATGAAGATTCAGGAAGTGATGCACCTGATGGAGCACATGAGTCAGATAAAATAGATGATGATGCATCATAAATTAAATATCAGCATCTGATACTTAGTGAAAATAAGTATCTCAGATAGTTGCCAGCTGGCAACTTGTGCCATTTTGATAAAGTTGACAAAGTCAAAGGGAAATACTGACCATAGATATTCATAGACAAATCAAGATCTGAGATCTTTTTGTAATGGATTCCTCACCTTGTTCTATAAAAGGTGCTGGAATGCCTCATTTCTAATATCTGAAACTTAATTGAAATCCGTCTGCTGAAATATTCAGGGCTCATTTCAAAGCTTTTTGTATACATTTATATCTTTGCATACTTAATGAATGACAAGACTGTGTTGATTACAATTCATAGTAAATCTTGACTAATCAGTGTGTGAATTCTGGATATATGCTATGATTTGCTACGTCCCTTGGAGTGCATGTCTACTTGCATATGTTGTTTTCATACAATTCCTTTGAAGTTAGCATCAACTGTATCTAGCTGTGGAATGTCCTGGTGAACATATGGTTTGGTTTTCTTCTCTTCATGACTATATCTGATGTACATGTGGTTCAATAGCTAAAGGTTCAACATTAATTTGAAGCATTTCTTTCAATTTCTTTTAAATTTTAGAACATTTCACTATCATAATTACAAATAACTGATAATCTTAAGCAAATATTGCAAATATGTGGACATCTCGTAGATAATTAAAAATATTTAGCATATTTGAAGCTAAAACATGTATAATTGATGAATATCATGCAAATATTTGAGTACAACTACATCATTTGATCAAACAACTGTATAAAATGACCCCTCTATGAAGAATCTTTACAGAAACGGTGTCATGATGATGAACTCAATGTAAGGCCTCAAAATGGAAACAACAATACACATCAACCTTTGAGTAACATCAAACGATTAAGACCTAATCACCGAAGACTTGGGATCATGAATTCTCTGAATTCATTGTATCTTTCAAGATGAATAAAAGTTAATGTGTACTTTTATTCTATGCTTGTTTGTGACTAACATCATGACCAACAAGTATTTCTAACCCTTTACCTCCATATTGTGCTTCCCCCGTGATGTGTTATGTGTTGTTTAGGCCTCCTAGGATGACCCTTTCAATACTCTTGTAAGGTCAAGAATATCAGGAGACCACCTCTGTTGTGACCCTTCTTCTATTTGTATCATCATTCTTTTATATTGCTTCTCCTCTTTTTTCATTGTTGTGTGTTTTGTCTAATGAACATAGCATTGCGGTTGGTGACTTGGGGGCACCCTCCTACATGACTATCCCTAAGGCACTTTTTTGTCCTCTCTTGATTTATTGTTTACCTTCCTCTAGTGGTTCTATCTAGCTGGCAGATGATGAAAAATATATTATACTGATACGGACCTAGTGTCCCTTCAGTGAGAAATAAAAAATGGACCTAGTCCATACATGACGATGGAGTTGATATATATTACCCGATGCTTGGCTAGTAGAATCACTCCATGTGATATCTTGATGTTGTCTTATCGCACTTACAAAACATAACAATACTGCTGCCCCGTGCACTTTGTCTATCTTGGATCTTCATGTGAATGATTACATGCATTGTTGTTTATCATTATTATATGGATGCTAACACCTTTTCTTGTAGGAAATTGTGTGTTTTTGGGAACATTTGGCAACCATAAAGTACATATCACCTCTGGGGGGCATGGGCTTTACGAGAGCTCGTGTTCCCTTGTATGTTTTCTTCCTAAACATGCTTGATATTGGTACATGACATCAACCACATTAAGGTGGGGACATATATAAGGTAAGCTATATGATGATCTTGGTACTAACAAAGAGTGCTTGTAAGCCCTCTACAGAGGCGGGATGTTGTAGCTTTGGGCGAGTGCACATCTTTCTATTCTATATTGCAATCACTTAAGCCCTCTATGGAGGTGGGGATGGTGTATTTCTCGAGGAGATTGCACATCCTGTCATTTTTAAAAGTCCTCTGAGTAGGCGGGGCGGATCTGAGACTATCCTAACCCTTAAGTGTGTCTTTGGTGATTGTTGTGGTGAAGCCCAATTGTCGATGTGTGCCTGTAATGTGCCTAAGATGGTGGGGGCTTAGCAATAAGTTCCTTCCATCACATTATTTGTCATTTTTTCTTTGTGTCTTTCATGTGTCTTCCGTGTGTTTTCCTCCTTGTGTGGCTAACCCCCACTTGGGCTTTGTATGGCGTGATTTCCCCTTTCATGTATGTGTAGCAACGTGCTCCACTTACACTTGAGGTTTTGTATGGCGTGTTTTCCCTTTGGGGTTGTATGTTGCATTATTACTTTCCATGTATTTGCATTCATATATATATATATGAGAAAATGAAAAAGAAATAATCACTTCCTTCATCGTATTTGTTGTGTCTTCAATGTTGTCTTCTCTGTGTTTTATGTGCTTGTTACTGTACTCAATGTGTTTGGCATGTCTTCGCTATGCTTTGTGTGTTTGTTGTGTTTGTTGACCATACTTTAATGCATGTATTGGCCTTGCGTTTATACATACCTTAAATTGGGGGTTAAATGTTATATTAGAAAATGTCCCCTTGGGGGCTTTTCCCTCTTAAGGTTTAGCTGTCGAGTCCTTAGAATTCATTATAAGCATCTTGCATGATAATTTTGACTCCCGATGAGAAAACCCTGAAGTCTTATGGCAAATAGGACCTAGGGGTACTATTTTGATGTCCCCTAAACAAAAATTAGAGGATGGACTTGGGCGCTAGTGCCCTAGTCCTGCCCTATTTTGGGTCTACCCTAAATTTAAATGTTGGTTTTATGACTTTTATTTAGGTCCTATGCCGACATCTCAAGTTTGAATTACGAAATTTTTAGCGGGAGTCTTTGTAGTTGCATATATAAGCATATTTAGGTTTTCATTTGTAAACTAGAAGATGATTGTGAACTTTAGGCATACTTGTGATTAGAAAGCATTCAAGATATTCATATTTGTAGAGCAGTGTTTTGTTGTTATTATGTTTGTATTTGCAGATTTGACTCCATCTCCTCATGGAATGAAAGAGCTTCTTCTTTCCATGAGATCTACACTACAACGTGATATCTATTGTGTTTTCAATCATTTATCATTTGGATTTTTGCCTCTATCCTATAGGGATACACACTCTCATCTGATAACGGTGTTCAAAAGACTTGAATGTCTCTCTAGGACTTGATTGAGGCAAGCCTCTAAACACCACAACCCCCTCCCACACTCCTTTGTGATTGCAGGTTATAGGTACTGAGTTTCATGGAGTGGAGTTGCAGAAAAGAGGTTGTAGACAACAAGGATTTAGGATCTGAAAGAAAAAGGACAAAGGTGAACATTTCGGGACTTGGGCGCTAGTGCCAGTGTCCTCCATCTTTTATGGGGTAAAAATGGAAGATACAGTGCAGATTAGTGTCGGAAGGAGATTTAAATTCTGTGACGAAAAGTATACCTTGGACAGGGGCGCTAGTGCTAGTGTGCCTGACTATTCTGCATTCTAAGCTTTAAAAAATAGTGAGTTCACAATCTCTATCCTTCACCTTAGTCTAAAAGGATTTTCTGTAATTCATTAATTTTCTTACTGTTTTGCTTATTTAGGGTTTTTGAGAGTAATTGAGCATTATATTGAGATATTGTTTGTTACATTTGAACTTCTGCATCATTCCAAGTGGCAACCTAACCGAATAGGTGATTGCTCTTGCTTAGTGGAGATTCAACTCAGTTGATATGCCCTTGAATGTTTGGTGAGAAGGGAGGATTTGCCTTTGAAATCTAAACCAAAACATTTCACCCCTTTTTAGCCCTAAACATAGAGAAGGGGAGGCTACAGTGAAGCTCCATGGAGGGTTTGAAAGAGAAAAATTGTCAGCTCTGTGGGGGTAGGTTTGCCTTATGATCATGAAATGCTTCACTTTGGAGGGAAGATTGAAGGTATTCTACCATTACCACTTCACTTTACTTAACTATTTCAGGAATAGGTTGGAGATTAGCTTCCTTTTTTTCTTTTGTCTTTTCTAAAAAACTCAATTAGGTCTACCAAGAAAATTTGTGTTAAAACCCCTAATTGCCCACTCATCCCTATTCACCAAGGTCTCATCCTTAGGATGTATCACTTCCACTTGGCCTTGTGCCCCCCAAAACAAATCAAAGTCAGTATGCTTGAGGATACCCCATTGGCTCAGACTCTTGCTACTAAGGATAAAGCCAAGAAAGTTGTTGGGTCCCCCAAGACCTCCCATAAAAACCTGAAGGGGAAACCTAGAATTGAGGATTGTAGTACCCCTATTGGAACCCCTACTCCAGATTCTAAGACTTAATCCCTAAAGAAATCCAGTGAAAAATTTGATACCCCTTGTAGACACCTAAAAATGTCTCGACCACCAAATTGACTCCCGACATCCCTAAACATACCAATTTCCTTTCCAACCAATTAATTAAATTTCTATTTAATTAATTGCCCCTTTCATCATCTAAATCCACACCATTTTATCCCCAAAATTGAATTAATTTTATTAATTCAATAGTCCCAAACCTTAGCCAAGTGATTTAATAAATATGCAAAATTTATTAAATCAATTCCCCCATTTTTCCTAAATCTAATTAATTAGTTAAAACCATGTTAACTAATTAATCCAGCCCACTAATTAGCCTACCCCTATCCTAGACAATTAAATAGCTATTATTTAATTGCCTACTCTAGCCTACCTCATCCTAGCCTTAGGATTAATTAACTAAATCACTAGTTAATTAATCTTATCCCCCCTCTAATCCATCTACTAATTTATTCCAGCCACATTAATTAGGATAATCACCCTAATTAAGTGAGTCAAACCCTCATTAGCACTTCTCTCCACATTCCCCAAATTTAAAATTCAAATAAATCACACATCACATTTACTCCTCTTACACATGTCATAACTCATAAATGTCCACTCTTCCCCAAATAAATTTTTAATTCATTTTACCCTTCCCCATGTGAATTTTTAATTCACAAATAATCCATCTCACCCAACCTCATTTATTCACCCCTTTCCCAAAAATAAATAAAAGATTTACTTTTATTCCTAGCCCTCCATCTTCCAAGATTAAATCTAGGCCCTCCACATCACTTTCATCCTCCACCATTGATCTCTCCATTCAATCTCCACCCTTGGATCAAAATCCCTCCAAAAAAGTCTATAAATACAACCTCTCACAAGTCATTTTCATCATCCATTTTCATGCAAAGTTATCATGCCAAAATCACCTTTGAGTTAATAGTGAGTTGCAAAATTGAAGAGCATTTCACATTTGGATCAATAGTCTAGGGATCATCTTAGTCTTGGGAGCTTCTTTTGGGTGCAAAGGCTCCTTCTTTCCCTTGATGGGATTAGGTTGTGTATGTGAGGTATAATCTCTTTTTTTATTGCATTTGATTTGGTGTTTTCCCTCATTTTGCATTATCTAATCTACATTGGCACGCCCGGTGGGACCCACAAGGTCCAATCTAATCCTTGTTTGTGAGTTGTTGTGTTAGTATTCGGCCTTTTGCAGGATTAGCGCTATTCAACCATCGCAGCGACACCATCACTATCGTATTTCAGCGCTATTTCTCTTTTAGCGCTATTTCTGCGCGATTTTATTTTATATGCTAACTATACTCACGTGTGTTTATTGCTTTTCCTATTGTTTCCTGTGTTTTTTGTTCTTTGTTTTGTAGGAAAACAAGGAATTACAAGGGGAGGTTATGGCAAATTTTTTATAGAATCAGCCAAACAGCATCAGTCCCGCATTTTGACGCCATCCTTCAGATTAGCGCCATCAGTGTCTTCCCCTGGATTCAGAAACACCCCGCAGTGGTGCCTTCACTACTTCGAATTATCACTATCCTCTATATTAGTGCCTAATGTAGACTTTATTAGCGCTATATTGTGTATTAACGCCATTAATTTAATTAGTGCTATCATATATTTTAATTAGCGCCATAACACAGTTTAGCGCCATTTTACATAAGTCGGGTTGTTCTGCCTGCAGTGGCGCCTGTATATGTCTGTTTTAGTGCTATTTTGCCTTTCTGTTTGTTGCAGGTACTGCGGATACTAACGAAATCTTTTTGCAGGATGGTTTGTTAATTAGTTAGCAAACATTTCAATTTGGAAGCTAAAATGAACCCTTGTTTGCTTTGTTAGGTCTTAAACAAACATTTCCATTTGGTGTTCTAAAATCAATCCAAACAACTCCTTGATTGAAGTGTGTGATCATAACATTTACTTTTGGTGTTTTAAAATATACTTCTTTTTTGTGTGCCAACAAACAAACAATCAAAACACTTCAATTTGGGCTATAAAAATAACAACAAATTGCATACTTCATTGGATAAAAAGAACAACAAATTTGCATTTCCACGCATCTAATCAAGACAATCTATAAAATTGTGTGAAGTGTCTTTGTGATTGTGTCAAGTAGAGTGAGAAAGTGTATGCTCTTCCCTCGCACCTTTTGGTGATCTTGGGAATCAAAAACTTCTCACAACACTTTGCATTAATCACCCCCCATCTAATCCAAAGATCTAAAATTGAACCATGTTGAGTGTGATATAATCATAGGGAACACGTATGCTTTCCCCTCACATCTTTGTATGAACTTGGGGATCAAAAGTGTTTTCATGATTGTATTGCTTTTGTAATCCTTAGAGGGCCTGCCACCCCGCTTCGAAAGGTGGGAACGACCCAAGTGGCATCAAGCTAAAGCCAAGCTCTTCCAAGCCGCTATATAAAATAAGGCATTTGAGACGAAAGTCTCAAGCGACAGGTGTTGTTTTGTTATACCGACAGTCAACCCCCCCATAAACCCTCCAAGGTACAACCCTTGGAGGCTGGGAGACTCCATAACGAAGAGTAGCGCTGCCACACGTATATGTTGATGACTGTTTTGATGCAATCATAACAATAAGTTAAAATTCACATATAATGAACTGAAACTATACTTGAAAGATAAGAAGGAATCATTTGAGATTCAACTAATCCCAAGTCTACAATGGTTCGGTTGGTCAAGTTCAGTTGGTCAATGTGAAGCTGTAATGTTCAAGGGGCCTTACGTAGTTTAGGTTTGTTTGGTGGTTTACTGGACTAAGAATATGCAAAAAGGTCATAGATTTCAACAAGTATTCTGTTCATTTGCATACAAGTGTTACTGGGCTGCAAGTTTTAGATGGTTTTCTTGAATTTTTGCAGCTTTCTTCTTTATTTATTTATGAAAACTATCTACTTATAGCTCTGTTATACATGCTTCTTCAAATTTGAGACAATTTCCTTTAGATTTCTACGTTTTCAGCTAAATATTTCAGATGGGTTGGGAAAAGTTAGAAAGATCTAATCTATACCTCATTTAATCTACCGAAGGATCTAATTGTTTCTGTTATGCACTATGTAAATACCACAGTAATTTGATCAAATCCACAGTAAAAACCCTAAATGTAAGTTCTGAGCATTTTCACAAACATACATTTAAAATTGCAAGCTCTCAAAGAAAATATTTCAAAACACAAAGAAGGGCAGGAGAACACTCAGAAGATAGATGCAGAACTCCAGATTCTATTGTATTAGAAACGAATAGTCATACATGATTTACAATGTAGGAATGACTCTTAGTTTCATTGATCATACTACAGAGAACTTACAAGCTTTACAGATACAGTAAGGCAGCCAGACATTCTACGCGCACCTTACTGCAGACAAACAGGCGACCTCCTTCTTCTACTTCTAAACTATGCTAACTTGCTGTATGTTCCTAAAAAAGAAAATTCTGCTGTAGCCACTGCTATTTTCCTAAAATCCCTGTTGTAGGCCCTGAAATCCTTGTTGTAAAGTATTACAGTGTAGAGAGGCACAATATAAAGACATTCTGATTGTCCTCACTACAGCAAAAAACCTAACTGAACCCCTGGTTACAGCAATAAATACAGGTGAACCAGTTCTCAAAAATATCTCTGAGCAGTGTCAAATCTGGGCGAAATATTGCCCCTTCTGAGAAGTTCCGGCAGCTGGGTAATAACTTCTGTTTGTCTGTTGCAGTAATACCTTCAGCTGCAACCTTGTTCTTTACTTGAATGGCCTTGACTTTTCGCATTTCATCCTTATCTTCTTGCTCCTGAGATCAGATTTCCTTCCTCCATGAGGTCACTGTGTTGACTTTCCAGCTGCTTCCTCAACTGCAAGCCTGCAAGACAAGACAAGCAATAAGTATTTCATTTATCACATAAACAGCAGGAAATTAAAATAAGCGTTTAAACCCAGGTGACTGCGAAAGATTGTGGAAATCGGATCCAGAATACTCTCAAAACGCGTCCAAAATGCGTTCAGACTGCTCAAAATTCATCTGGTCAACTATCGCTGACCGGGAAAATGCCACAGGCGCCAAAAAAACACTTTAAAATTCCACCGCCTCATTTCCCGCCCATCGGCATGACTATCGCTATCGGCGCGTCAAAAAAAAATATGTTAGTCGATATTCACTTCATCATCATGATATTCCGGAAATATGATGCTCTCCCTTCTGAGAAGTTCCAGATGACATCATCATGATATTCCGCTTCTGCATATTGGAGAAAAGAACAACATCATCATCATAATCATGCTGAAGAAGAAAAGGAGGATATGGAATATGATCCTGCTGCTGCTGAGGAAAAGAAAATGATGGTGACGTCATCGTCATATTCGGGCTTCATTAAAGTGCAAAAAATGATGTCATCATCATGTTCAGTTAAGATCAGGGGATATTTGTGATATCGGGTCACCTAAGGAGCATGATCAGGATGATGAATGTAATATGACCCTTTGCAGCCAAGATAACCCTCTCGAAAGATCAGGATGATGATGATGATCAGGATATTTGGGGCTTCTGTCGAACTTTTGAATAAGACGTCATCATCATATTCGTGAACAGGATCGTGCTTTGGAAAATATCCTGTCGAAGGGAAATGTGATCATGATGATCATCATCATGGGATATTAACTTCTTCGTTTATCAGATCGGGATGACGTCATCATGATATCCGGAGCTTTCGTTAAACTTAGAACATGACGTCATCATGATATTTCGCTAACCGGATCATGTTTTGGAACATATCCTGCCGAAGGGAAAATGTGATGATGATGATCATCAGGATACTTTCAAAAGGTCGTTCTTCTCGGCAGGAGGACTTCACGAAATGTCGGGTGAACAAACAAGATCATGATGATCTTGACAATATGACAGGATAAAAAATATGATGATGATCCTCCTCATCGAATTATCATGATGATGTCATCATCATATTTCGTCTTCGGAACACAAGGATGAGTTGAGGTCATCATGATATTTGCGCTAGGGTGATATTGTAAAATATGATCATGCTGTTGCGGAATGGAATATCACCTTCTTCTTCAAAAAGATAGGGTGATCATCATGATCATGCAAAAGGAGATCAGGAGGATATGAATATGATGATCCTCTTTATCGAATATCATGATGATGTCTTCATCACTTAGCAAATTTCAGTGAATGACCCTCGTGAAAGATCAGGAGGATATGAAGTTGTCATCATCATCTTAGCGAATTTCAGCAAATATCATGATGATGACCCTCCGATAGGATTATAGCATGCGCATGCAAATATGCCGACGGTGGATTTTCTAAGTCAGGGTGATCTTATATTATCAGCATGATATTTTAAGATCAGGCGATGCAAAAATATCATGATGATGCTCGCGATACAAAGACCGCTCGACGGGGAAACTTACCGTGACTTAAAGTTGACGTCATCATGATATTTGGACCTCAGGATATTATCGGGGGGGGGGGGGGGGGGGTGCGTTCAAATATGATGATGATGATGTTCATACAGCAAAACTGAGTTTATAAAATATGACCCTCCTAAAAAATCATGATGCTCATGATGCGAAAGACCTTTTGACAGGTAAAGGGCACTACCACCTAAGATTGACGTCTGGATATGGCGACTGCATGATTTTTATCGGGTGATAGACCAAGATCATGATGACCTTGATAACATGAAAAAATATGATGATCATCCTGCGAATATCAGGTTTGACCAAAACTTTGACTGTGCATAACTTCCACATATGGACGAATTTTCAAGTGAAGTAAAAGGCAAACCTGCATGGAATTTCAAGCTCTTTCTAAATATGAGGTCACAGAAACAAAATATGAACTTTGACAAACTGACCTCATGATGATGACCAACCTCATCCAATATCATGATGATGATGCACCTGACCATTTTTACCAAACCGCCAGAAAGCAGAAAAAACACAAGCAGAAGCAAAAAGCAGAACATCAGCAGGGGCCCCCATTTTGCTAAGGAGCATAATGGGGCGTGTTGTGAACATCACAACAGTGACCAACCAACCAATAGAACAAACTACCATCTTCACAGAGCATCCTCAGGCTCCTTCTACTCCCATAAGTGGAGTACTCTCCAGGCTGCAACATCAAGTGCTTCTTCAGTTAGGTTTCCATCTCTCTCACTGCTTCACAACAAACCAACTCACCAAACCATTCATCTCACCCAATAGCAGATCCTGGTGATGCACCTACCACTCTCTCCTTAGTGGTTTCTCTATGCACCCTTATCCAGCCTAATCTCTATTGGAGAATGGTCATGATAGACCTCATCTTGTCTGCCCACACACACAACCTTAGAAAACATCCTTCTGCAGTTAGATGGATAAGCACTTACAACCAAACAATCTTAGCAAACAAAAATAATGGTCAACAACAAAATCTTTCCTTCATTTCTTCACCTGCCTTCTCAGTGAGAAGAACAAATACAACATCTCCTCCCAGAGCTTTTGCTAGCTCTGATACCAATCTGATGTAGAGGACAAGATCATTCAACTTCATATCAAGGAAAAATTTATTACAAGGTGTTTCAAACCCAAATCTTATCATAAACCAAGGCCTCTACATAGCACATCTTTGCTTTTTGACTCCTCAGTTCCAAACCTGAATTCACAAGGCCTCCTCCTATCTTACGAATGTCAATTCAATGGTAACAAAACACATTCCAAGGTCTGATCCACCATGTAAGCAACCAACTCACTATAGACTGTCAAACTTCTAGTAGCCCTTTTTAAGGATTGTCAAAGCATAACTCTTGATATAGACCTCCTCTTTAGACTATTAAGAGCTTTTTGGATACCCATCAGAGAGCTTTAAGACATAACTAAAAACCAACCTATGTTGTTTTGGGAAGGACTGTCCAAAAATGGACTGACAGTGAGTAGATTAGGGCTATTAGGCTTGCATGCACACCAAGCTTATTGGTTCTACAACCTCCAACTTCAAACTCTCCCAAAAAATACTTGGAATACATCAAAATAGGTCTATTAAAGCTTAAATATCCATCAAAAGTTTGTTCCCATGAACATTTTCCAAAAACCTAGGTTCTAATCCTCAAGATTGTTCTTCAAACTCTGTCTTTTTTGGACTGTCACAGAAAAATAGTTATAAACTATGATTTTCTTCACATCAACATTAGTCATTTGGTCAGAGACCTTAATAATTTGAAAACAAATGCTACCACCATCATTTTCCACCAAGGATCAACAACATGCAATAGATCAATCGAGAGAAATACAAGATTTCATTGCCACTGTTTACCCTAACAGGGTTTTTGGCAGTTTTCACTAAAAATGCAATATCTACCACAAATCAGAACCAATCTACATGCAATAAAAAAGAAGGGGAAGGTGGTTAATAGAACTTCCATGCAAAATCAAATAGAAATGAATCCCTACCTATACAAAGCCGTACCATGCAAGAGAACAATGATTTTCAGAGAGAATATACAGAAAAATGGTGTCTTTTAACATTCCATGTTAAATATCCAACCACCTCTAAGTTTACAAAGGTAAATAGGGCCCTTTTAAAGGCATTACAAATGACTTTTCAATTTCGCACTATCTTCCAACAACCCAAGACAAAAATGACCTTTCAATTGCCCAAAACTGTCTTTTTAGTAACTTGACTGTTTTTTGAAACTGTTTTAGAAACTATTTTAGAAACTGTCCTAGAAACTATCCACCGACTGTTTTATCTTTAGAAAGATGCTTTGCTTAATATTTAACCTTGGACAAGGTGTTAACCCATCTCCTAACCTTTGACATGCCTTGAAAGGCTTTACAAACATGGAAACTTAATGACTTTAATGACTGCCCCCTACAAATAGACTGTCCTCCTTAGGACTACAACATAGATTCTAGACATTTGGACATAGTCCAATTACAAACATGGCATTAAACCTCATTACAACATTGAATGGTCTCAAGGACCTTATCAAACAAAATAAACTACTAGAAGATTTAACAAAATCTTGATGTTCTGGTGCTCCTGCACCACTTAGCCTTTCGATCCTTGAGATCCCAATCAGCTTGTTGCATTGCAATTGGTTTAGTTCTGGTAACGGTTTCCCAAAGGTCTCGATCAACAAGCATGTCTTCTATCTTGAGCTTCCACAGCTCAAAATTAGTGCCATTGAACTTCTCCACTTCCATTCTTCTGGATGTGCTTGCCATCTCCTTGCTATAATAGAAAATAGAATACTCTACAGAGACTCCCACTCAACTTAAGATCAGCTCAAAAAACCCCTACCCAACAACTGGGACCAAAGGTGATCAAGCTCTGATACCAACTGAAAGGAAGCTAGGTGTGCGGAAAACACTTCCTACACTAATCTAATGAGGAGAGGGCTATGTAAATTCATATTATTCCTTACAACTATAGAAACATAGAACATCTAAATGAGATATTACAGCAATACACATGAACCAGAAAGAAGACAAAAGAAGAGAGACAAAGATTTATGGTGGGGAAAACCATTATCGGGTGAAAAACTCCACACTCAGAAACCTACACAATGTATTAACAAATCTAAAAGAATGTTTACAATACACTTGTAGTGCAAGCTTTAATGGTCTTTGACACTCGTATATGGAGTCAATCCGACATCATAACAGTACCTGTAAACCTGTAATACAAACTCCTCCTCCAAGCACCTGTTTATATAGAAAATACAAGGCAAAATAGGTCCTATCTTGGGATGGGCATCCAACATGGCTTCATGGACCAAAACCCACGCCTAAGGACACTTGGTCAACATTGTAGAATGTGCTTGACACTTGTCCATAGCTCCCATCCCAAAGAGGTCACCTATTTCCAAAATGGACTATGATAGATGCTCTTAAGACACTTACAACTGTCATAGAATCTATCATAGCGGTTACAAGTTACAGCTGTAAGAGAATCTATCATGCACATGCTATAAATATCATATTCTCTTACATGTCATATTCCA
The DNA here is from genome assembly GCA_027924645.1 of Cunninghamia lanceolata. Classification (NCBI taxonomy): domain Eukaryota; kingdom Viridiplantae; phylum Streptophyta; class Pinopsida; order Cupressales; family Cupressaceae; genus Cunninghamia; species Cunninghamia lanceolata. The sequence goes on from BSBN01001400.1 coordinate 12,735,172, forward strand.
CCTTGGGGCACCCAAATATACCTTATTCAAAGAAGCTTCATGACAGATTTCTTCACCTGTCTTACATGCTTCTATTTCTGATTCTTACATGTGATAAATCCATCATAACCATTTCGGTCAAACATTCCCTTACACAACATGGAAGATGCTGACACATGGCAAAATGATCCTACCACAAAGTGGGACCCCTATCTCCTCATGTGAGGACAAAATTACAAATTGTCATATTCCATGTAGGATCAACACATCACCGTGCCACATCCCACAATATGACAATATGGAATTTACAAATATTTACAACATAGGCAATTAAATAATAAATACAAACATTAATAATGTAAAGAATTACCATGGTTGAGACACCTTAATTCCCAACAGTTAGAAGAACCTTGTTAAATGAGAAAGAGCTAGATCAAAGGAAGAGTTTATTCCACACAAGGTGCAAGTGTGAAGGTAAGTGTTATGATATTATTATTGATAGTGGAAGCACTAATAATATTGTCTTAGAGGAGATGGTTAACAAATTGAAGTTGACAAGGAGAAGACATCCACATCCATATTAGATTGCATGGTTGTAGAAGGACCATAGAGCTTTGGTTAATGAGTAGTGTTTAGTCAAGTTCAAGATTGGAGAATACCATGATGAGGTTTTGTGTGACATCATATTGATGGATGCATGTCATATGTTATTGGGAAGGCCATGGAAGTATGATAGGTGTGCTTTCCATGATGGCCATGCAAACACCTATTCCCTGAAAAAGGATGGAGTTCATCATAAATTGAAGCCCTTGAAGGAGGTGGAAGAAAATGTATGTAGTACTACCAGAATTTGCTTGGTAGATGGTAGAAATTTTTTGGATGGTATGAAGCACGAGTGTCATTGCTTTGTGTTGATTCCTAAGATCAACCAAGAGAAATGTGAAGATGTACCAACATAAGTCTTAGACTTGTTGGAACAAATTTAGGACATTGTCTCTGATAATGTACCAAAATATTTACCACCGGTGAGGAAGACAAGTCACCAAATGGATTTGATACCAGAAGCTAGTTTTTTGAATAAGGCAACCCATAGAATGAATCATGCAGAGAATGAGGAGCTGAACATACAAGTTCATGATTTGTTAAAGAAATGATTAATAAGGTAGAGCCTAAGTCCATGTGTGGTACCTGCAGTACTAGCATCAAAGAAAGATGGAGAGTGGATAATGTGTATAGATTCTTGAGCCATCAACAAAATTATAATCAAGTATAGATTTCCACTACCAAGTATGGATGATATTATGGATTGTTTGAGTGGAGCTAAGTACTTTATGGTGATTGATTTGAAGAGTGGATATCACCATATCCAAATCAGAGAAGGAGATGAATGGAAGACAACCTTCAAGACTAAGGAGGGTTTGTATAAGTGGTTAGTCATGCCATTTGGGCTAACCGTTGCACTGAGCACATTCATGCGGCTCATGCATGAGGTATTGAAAGAGTTTTTGGGAAAAATAGTTATTGTTTATTTAGATGACATTTTGATTTTTAGTAAGACTTGGGAAGAGCATTTGATGCATATTAGAAGAGTTTTAGAGAAGTTGAGGGAGGATAAGTTGTTGATTAATATGAAGAAATGCAGTTTTACACAGGAGTTGGTATACCTAGGATTTGTTGTCTCAACTAAGGGTCTTAAGATGGACCTAGAAAACGTAAGAGCTATTTTTGAATGTCACACACCAAGGAGTGCTATAGAGGTAAGATATTTTCATGGTTTGGTAATTTTTTATAGAAAATTTATCAGGAATTCTAGCAGCATTTTTGTACCCCTACTACTACGACAATGAGAGGGGATAGAAATGAGTTTAAATGGACTATAGGAGCAACCAAGAGTTTTGATACATTGTAGAAGAAATTCACGGAGAAACCTATTTTGGAATTTCCAAATTTTAATAAAGTATTTCAAGTAGATTGAGATGCTAGTGGCAGTGCTATAGGAGCTATTTTGAGTCAAGAAGATAAGCCCATTGCCTATTTTAGTGAGAAGCTTAATGATGCCAAGAAAAAAAATTCTATTTATGATAAGAAGTTTTATGCTATAGTTTAGGCTTTGAAGAAATGGATATGTTATTTGTTGCCAAAAGAGTTTGTTTTATATACAAATCATTAGGCTTTACAATATCTTAATAGCCAAGGGAAGTTGAATCAAAGGCACTTAAAATGGGTTGAGTTTTTGCAGAGTTATACTTTTGTTTTGAAGCACATGAGTGGAAGATTAAACAAAGTTTTTTTTTAAGAAAAAGGTGACAAGCACCTATATAATAATATTAAAAAGAGTTTACAAAATGGCAAGTTTAAAGACATCCTGCACCAGATATACATCATGACACACCTCCATAACCAAACAACAAACCCATAGGCCGATATAACAACATAAGCCTCTTAGTCCAGAGCAGTAAACCTATAGGCCTCCATAACAAAATTACTAACTAGAGGATGGATCTCCCCCAAAAAAGAACAGGGAGAAAACAAAAAACAACCCAAAACATTTCATTACAAATGGATATATAGCATATTAGAAGAACATTATATCATGCATCCATATTAGTATTAAGATCCTAGAGTAGATAATTGACACCACCATCACCATCACCATTACCATCTTCATCTATCGGGGAACCAGGGGGAGGCAAAATTTGAGGATGATGTTGCAGAAGAAGAAGTAAAGCTTGAAACTTTGCACCAATGTGATTACTGAGCACCTCCCCAATTTCCTTGTTATGAGCATGAATAGAGAAATGCAAGGTCTCCTTGCATTCATGGCTAATGGGAACATGAAAAGCATTGAAGATACATTTGTGAATAGAAGAATATATAACATGGCATTCAGTGAATAACCCACCAATCAAAGCACGAGATTTAAACATGTCACAGTTCTAAAAGGCCATATTTAGTAGATCCTTAGAATAGAGATAACGATGAACAAACTTACTAACCAACTGCCTTACCAAATTAGGATCTTGAGATAAATCCATGACATTTGAAGCAAACATAGAGAAAATCTAAGATGGATACAAAGACCTCACTCAGCCTTCCAAGATTTCCTTACCGACAACTTCTTGAATGGCCTCCTCAACATTCAAATTATCAATAAAAATATAGAAGACAAGCCATCTAAATCCACAGAACCAAAAAAAGCTTTTTCCCATTTTTGGATAGGAAAGAACATCCTCTTATTCAGATTGATCTCCATCTTGAGCAAACCAAAGACACATAGAAAAGCCATCTGATCAGGGTATAAAAGGAGAATGCCCATCACAGAATGATTACAACCCTGCAAAGTCGTATCCATTGATGACAACATTTGCAAAAATCTGTTGCAAATGGAGAGAAGGTACAGATATGAACTCAAGGGAGAGATTTCATCAATACATAAGCAGGCTTAATAAATGAATTCCCATGCAACACCTGCAAAACAAATGAATGTTAGAATAAAAAGATAAGTGGCAATTAAGCCACGCAATCTTGCCGATCCAACACCACAATATCACAAAGCTTAGGGAAGTCACTAGAAAAATCATTCCCCACCACCAAAATAGGCCCCTCCACATCAAAGACCAAATTAGCTAGAGCATCAGCTAAAGTGTTACCCTCTATATAACAATGGGAGTTGATAAAATGCTCAAATAAATTTAACAAGGCCCAGGCTTCTTGAAGCAAATAATGGAGGTTCCAACTCAACACAAATTGTCTTTTGAGAGTGTTAATAACCACCAATGAATCCCCTTCTATATGTAACTTGGAAATTTGAAGTTTACTTGCCAATTTAAGATATTCCACTAGAGCCATCTTTGCTTGATTATTGGTCATCTCTAAAAGTTTGATTGCAAAGTCCTGAATAACTTCCCCATTATCCTTTCTCAAGACACCCCCCATAGAAGAAGGACCCAGATTACCACAGGATGCCCCATCAAAATTAAGTTTGACAAAATATGCAATAGGAGGTCTCCACTTAATCACACTTCTATCTACTTTAACTGCTAGAAGACAACCAAGGTCTGGAGAAGGTTTCAAAAACTTCCAAACCTTAAAAATCTTATAGTCCCAAGAGGAGAACACCAAATTAGAAGACCCGCTTTTTAATAAAAAATTCATGACCACTTCATAAATGGATTTCTCAATGACTAACAATATAACATCCAGCTCACGACTATATTTTCTAAACACTCTTCTATTTATTTCCAACCAAATACTCCAAATCACTATAGAGGGAGAAACTACCTAAATAGAAGAGAACATAGAGCCTGTAAAAAGAATGGGCCAACTTCTGAAAAGATCAAAAAGATAATTAGACAATGGAGCATACCAACTTAATTTGGAGAAGAGCTAGTACCAACAAGTAGAAGCAAAAGGACAAAGAACAAAAAGATGATCGGGATCCTCTTTTAAATTTCCACAAAAGATAGTTAAAGGCTTCTGAAATACCCAACTTATTCAATCTATTACTAGTTAGAATCTTCTTCTTTAATGCTAACCAAGTGAAAGCCCCAGCCTTAGGAGGATAAGTTGTATTCCAACATAAAGAAGAAGGCAAGTTAGATTGTAATTCCACCTTAGAAATAGTCAAAGATCTATAACCATCTCAAACATTGTAGGAACCTGATTTTGAAAATTTCCAAACTAATTCATCTTCTTTACTAGAAAAACATATCTTTCTCTTCTGCAACTGGAAAAAAAGCAACTCCTTCTGACTATGAGGAAATGGACAATCAAAAAAAATTTTCCAAGTAACTGACAATGTAGGACTCTCCACCCTGACTATAAAATAATCTTTCACTCTCCTTCCCCAAACCGAAGATAGAAATTCTTTTTCTTCATCTAGACCATGAATTTGAGATAAAGGAGGAAATCCATTCAAAGAATCTTCCCAAAAATAAGCCTTAGAACCATCATTGATTTTCCAAGATAGGTGGGGAAGAATAACCTCTCTACAAGAGACCAAAAAGTTCCACATATTTGAACCTTTAGGGGGGTTTGCTACTGTAAAGATTCTATCTGACCTCAAAGAATCTAAATACTTAAATTGCATTAACCTACACCACTTAGTATTAGGATTAGAATACAGTTTCCAAGCCAACTTGGCTCCTAAATCTTTGTTCTGATATGAAATGTCATTAATTCCTATACCTCCAAAAAGTTTTAGAACACATACCTTATCCCATGCAATTAAAGAAACTTTTGTTGCAAGTATGGGCCTAACCAGTGTTGTCATTGATGTCAACATACTCCTATTGCATTGATGATAAGGATTGGATGAGCTGTATGCTGAGGATATTGAGAAAATTAGTTCTAATCAGGAACATAGAAGAATAGTGAAGACAGTGAACTAAAGATCCTAGCTAAGATAAAGATCAAAAGATGTGGTTCAAAGGGTTTGTCAATATGTGTCTTAATATGATCCAGCAAATATTTTAGAGGTCTGCATGATGATCTGAAGAAGTTGTGGCTGGTCAAGTAAAACCGGTTTCGGCAGGTGTTCAAAGGTGACAGAGTGACACAGATAGGTCTGGTGAGATTCAAAATTGCAATACCCTATTCTATGGATTTGGTGGAGTGTTTAGGAAGTCCATGTGAAGTTACAACTCAAATGGTTCATGATCTGGAGGTCTGCAAGCATCTATTCCATTGTGACAGTGATGACAGACTATGTTCTTGAGGTTCTGGATGAAGGAGAGAAGGATTTTAGTAAGCAGATGTAGTGTGGATGTTCTTGGTGATTCAGGCTAACTTGTGGAGGTCTTTGGATCGTGTCTAGTTCATGTTGGTGGTCCGCATTGAAGTTTGAGCTCGCAACTAAAGGATTAATTCTGGATGATGGTGTTCTTCCTAAGTTTGGCCGACCGGATGAGATACACATCCTGCGGATGATCTTGATGAGGATTGGTGTGTTCCTAAATGAAGATCGAAGTCTTAGATCTATGTGGCCAACAGTGTGTTAATCCACGTAAAGTCTTTTTGTAATAAGTCATGTTGTACTTATGTATTTTCTCTGTAATGTTTGCCGACTTAGATGATCATTCCTAAGTCAATGTCTTGTATAAATAAGGAGTTGTAAAGTCATTCCAAAGTGTATCTAGTGACAATGAGAGTGTTGTAGTGAGGAAGAGAGTGAAAGGTAGAGCAGATGTATTGGGCTTAAATGGAACTGACTCAAGCATGGTGAAGATGCTATTTTCTAGTCCAAGTATGTGATACATACTATTTTGTAGATAGTGTGTCTCTTGTAGGTAGTGGGCCTCTTGTGAGCAGTGGGCCTAATTCGCATGTGTCATTTTGTTCTTTCTATTCTTCTAATAGAGAATACAATCTTGGGTTAATCACATCGTGGTTTTTCCCTTAACCTGGTTTTCCACGTCAAAATCTTGGTGTCTTATGTGTTGATGTGTTTCTGCTCTTGATTTAATGCATTATGTTTCATGATTGATTTATAATTATGCTGCTAAATTACAAAGTGGATTTAAGTGTTTAATTGGAAGATTATTTGGACAACTGATTCACCCCCCCTCTCAGTTGTCTACCCTGAATCTAACAATTGGTATCAAAGATAAGTTCCTCTAAAAGAAGCTTAACTGCTTGAGGAGATCCAGGATGTCATCCTACAAGAAGGATAGTCCAAAGTTTGATGGAATCAATTTTAATCTTTGGAAAAGTCGCATGCAATGTCACTTGCAATGTATGGGAATCCAGTACTGGACCATGGCTACAATGAAGTATAATCCCCCACAGAATGGACCAAAAATAGCAATTGAAATCACAGATGCTGAAAACAATCTGTGGACTAAAGAAGCTCTTCTAAGTGCCTTGTCTGATTCAGAGCTGACAAATGTTGTTGACCTACAAACCACTTTTGAGATTTGAGAAAAAATGGAACTTCTGCATGAAGGAGACAAGTATGTTAAATGTGCAAGGTTACAAAGTCTGAAAGGAAAATTCAAAAATCACTACTTTTATGCCAAGAGAAGATGAAAATATCACTACTTTTATGCCAAGAGTAAATAAACTTATTTGTGGCATTAGATGTGATGGTGGAGTCTTGGATGAAGATGAAATTGTTGGCAAAGTTCTCAGATCCCTTCCTGGTTCTTACAAATACAAGGTTACTGCCATTGAAGAATTCAGAGCCCATTCGAGTGTCACAAGAGATTAATTGGTTGGTAAATCGGTTGCATTTGAATTGACCGAATTTGGAGATACCCCCCAAGATTGAATCTGCATTCAAAGCTAGTGCCTCTGTAAAAGGTAAACAAAGGTTTGATTTGGGAGAGAACTCTTCAAGGAAACTATCATGGTATGAACAAATAAGAAAAGACCTAGAAGAAGAAGAAGCAGAATCTGATCAACTTGAAGCCCTTATTGCAAAAAGACTACCAAGAGGATCCGGTAAGTATGAAGGGAAATTGCCTTTTAAGTGTTTTAATTGCAATAAGATTGGTCATTTTACCTCAAGGTGTTCGGAAAGATTTTCAAGGCCAAATCCTAACAGATCAAGGTTCCAAAAGAATTGTTACTATGTTCATGAAGAGGATGATAATGAAGGAGTAACAGATGATGAATCAGAGACAAGAAACAAATTTGGAAGTGATTGGGTGTTTATTGCCATCAAAGAAGAAGATCCAATGCCCTCTGAATCTGTCAATCATAAAGTTGTAGAAAGAGCTCTTGCTGCCCAAGTTGAAGAAAAGGATGATTGGGTCATTAACAGTGGATGCTCTCACCATATGATAGGTGACAAAAGTAAGTTCATAGATTTGGAAAGGTATGAAGGAGGAGTGGTAAAGTTTGGTGGTGATAATTTTGCTGGTAGAATCAGAGGTAGAGGAACTATTTCTTTTGATGGAAAGAACAAAATTGGTAATGTACTATATGTTGAAGGATTGAAGTACAATATTCTCAGTGTTGGACAGTTGGTGGACAAAGGCTATGATCTCTGATTCAAGAATGGAAAATGCAAGATCTTTGAAAGTTCTGGAATAGAGATTACATTCGGTACTCAAACAAAAGGTAATATCTTCCATTTAGTTGGCACTGGTAAAAGTTGTCTATTTGTGCAAATTAATCAGAGTTGGTTATGGCATAGGAGGATGTGTCATGTGAATTTTTATAATATCATCAAGATAAGCAACACCCAGGCTGTAAGAGATCTTCCAAAATTGGTAAAACCTACAAACAATTTGTGCAAAGAATCTCATTCAAAAGCAAGGAACAATCTTCTACCGAATTATTAGACGTAGTTCATACTAATTTATGTGGTTTGGTAAGAATCAGAAGTGTGCAAGGTGATAGATACTTCATGCTATTAATTGATGACTACTCACGGATGATGTGGGTTACTTTTCTGAAAGAGAAATCAGAAGTTCTTGAGAAATTCAAAATATTCAAGGCTATGGTAGAGAATGAAACTGGATTAAAATTAAAATGTCTGAGGTCTGATAGAGGTGGAGAATTCACATCCAGTGAGTTCATAGAATTTTGTGAGAAATATGGAATAAAGAGACAGTTGTCTGCTCCTAGGACTCCACAGCAGAATGGAGTAGTGGAGAGAAAGAACTAGACCATCCAGGAAGCATCTAGGACCATGATGATGGAAGCAAATGTTCCTTAGATCTACTAGAGAGAAGCTATGAGCACTACAGTCTACACTCTAAATCGAGTTCAAATCAGAAGCAATACTGGTAAGACTCCTTATGAACTTTGGTTTGGTATCACTCCTACTGTGAGGTATTTCAGAGTCTTTGGTAGCAAATGTTACATTAAAAGAGATGAAGATCTAGGCAAATTTGATGCTAGAAGTGATGAATGAAATTTTTTGGGTTATTCTACTCAAACCAAAGCATACTGGTGTTATAACAAGAGACTGAGAAAGATTATAGAAAATACAAATGTGAAGGTTGATGAAGGAATTGAAAAGCCCTCAAGGTTTTATGAATATGATGAAGATGATCAGAATGATGTTCTAAATCAAGGAGTCCAAGTCCCCTCTAAAATTCAAATTCAAACTGATCTGGTAAATCAGAAAGAAGAGATAAGTTTAAATGAGCCTGTTGAAGAATCAGAAGTACTAGAAACTCCCAAAGTTCCCAGGTATGAAAGACTGAATCACTCTAAAGATCAGATCATAGGTGATAAAAGCAAAGGTGTACAAACAAGAAGAAGGATTGTTCAAGATTTAGAAGAGTATTGTCTGATTTAAAAGATTGAACCTAAGACAGTGAATGAAGCTTGGAATGATGATAACTGGAATAAAACAATGGAGGAAGAGCTGATGCAAATTGAGAAAAATCAACCTTGGGATCTTGTTCCCAGACCTAGAAACAAGAATGTGATTGGAACCAAATGGGTCTTCTGAAACAAACTGAATGAAGTTGGTGAAGTAATCAGAAATAAAGCTAGATTGGTCTGCAAGGGTTACTCTCAAATAGGAGTTGATTTTGAAGAAAATTTTGCTTCGGTGGCAAGAATTGAAGCAGTCAGACTATTTCTTTCTTTTTCCGCCTTCAAGGACTTCAAAGTATATCAAATGGATGTCAAGTCTACCTTTCTAAATGGAGACTTGGAAGAAGAAGTATACATTAAGCAACCAGATGGATTTCAATTGTTTGCTCATGGTGATATGGTCTGCAAGTTGAAGAAAGCACTGTATGGACTGAAGCAAGCCCCAAGAGCCTGGTATGAAAGATTGGATAAGCATCTTTTGAAGATTGATTTCAACAAAGGTACTGCTGATAGTAATTTGTATTTCAAAATTGATCATGAAAATATCTTGATTGTTGAAGTGTTTGTTGATGATATCATTTTTGGAGGAAGAGATAGTATGTGTAGAACTTTTGCAAATCAAACGAAAAGTGAATTTGAGATGTCCATGCTTGGGGAAATGAATTTCTTCCTGGGTCTACAAATCACTCAAACAAAGAAAGGAATATTCATTTCTCAGACCAAATATGTGAAAGAATCGTTGAAAAAATTTAGGATGGAAAATTCAAAACCAATGAGTACTCCCATGGCAACTAGATGTAAATTGAATAGAGATGATGACTCTCCTAAGGCTGATCAGAAAAAGTATAGGTCAATGATTGGAGGATTATTGTATCTCACTCAAACTAAACCTGACATTATGAATGTTGTTGGTCTTGTTGCTAGATTCCAAGATGATCCTAGAGAATCTCATGTCATGGCAATCAAGAGGATTTTTTGATATCTAAAAGGGATAGTTGAGTATGGATTGTGGTATCCCAGAGATCATGATTTTTCTCTTCATGCATATATAGATGCAGATTGGGCAGGAGATGTGGATGACCGGAAAAGTACCAGTGGTGGAGCATTCTTTTTAGGGAAGAGATTGGTTTCTTGGCTAAGCAAGAAACAAGAGGCAATATCTCTGTCCATAGCTGAAGCAGAATATATTGCAGTAACAGGTAGTTGCACTCAAGTTTTGTGGATGAAGCAGATGCTAAGAGACATCAGAGTGGAGTATGAGGAACCTATCACAATCTTCTGTGATAATTCAAGTGCAACAAATATTCCAAAATATCTGGTGTTGCATTCAAAGACCAAACATATATCCATCAAGTTTCACTTTTTGAGAGAGCAAGTGAACAAGAATGAAGTCAGATTGGAGTTTGTGTCTTCCAAGCATCAGATTGCAGATATCTTTACTAAACCTGTACCTAAGGACTCTTTTGAGTATCTCAGGGAGAAGTTAGGGGTTATTACCCCTCTGGTGATGAACTAAGGTGCACTGATGTGCATCAGTCTGGTGCATCTCACAGTCATATCTTGTGGCCCAGATTGATGATGGGGAGCTGCTACTCAGGAGGAGTAGCTGGTATGATTCTGAAATGGTGGAGTTGCAAGTATGTGCCCTTTTCCATTGATGTCAAAGGGGGAGAGAAGACATGTGAAAAACAAGTGGTTGCTGATCAAAGGGGGAGTAGTAAAGGAAGAGAAGACATGTGAATGGTTATTAGTGATAGGGGGAATTGTGTCAATTAAGGAAAGTTCTTGGCTTGATGGTTAAAATAATTTTTCACATCATATGTTACCATCAATGACAAAGGGGGAGATTGTTGCAAGTATGGACCTAACCAGTGTTGTCATTGATGTAAACATACTCCTATTGCATTGATGATAAGGATTGGATGAGCTATATGCTGAGGATATTGAGAAAATTAGTTCTAATCAGGAACAGAGAAGAACAGTGAAGACAGTGAACTAAGGATCCTAGCTAAAAAGAAGATTAGAAGATGCGGTTCAAAGGGTTTGTAGATATGTGTCTTAAGATGATCTAGAAAAGATTTCAGAGGTCTGCATGATGATCTAAAGAAGTTGTGGCTGCTCAAGTAAAACTAGTTCTGGTAGGTGTTCAAAGGTGACAGAGTGACACAGATAGGTCCGGTGAGATCTGGAATTGCAATATCCTATTCTATGGATTTGGTGGAGTGTTTAGGAAGTCCATATGAAGTTACAACTCAAATAGTTCATGATATGGAGGTCTGCAAGCATCTATTCCATTGTGACAGTGATGATAGACTATGTTCTTGAGGTTCCAGATGAAGGAGAGAAGAATTTTAGTAAGTAGATGTAGTGTGGATGTTCTTGGTGATTCAGGCTAACTTGTGGAGGTTTTTGGATCATGTCCAATTCGTGTTGGTGGTCCACATTAAAGTTTGAGCTCACAATTGAAGGATTACTCCTGGATGATGGTGTTCTTCCTAAGTCTGGCCAACCAGATGAGTTGCACATCATGTGGATGATCTTGATGAGGATTGGCGTGTTCCTAAATGAAGATTGAAGTCTCAGATTTGTGTGGCTGATAATGTGTTAACCCGCGTGAAGTCTTTTTGTAATAAGTCATGTTGTACTTATGTATTTGCTTTGTAATGTTTGCCAACTTAGATGATCATTCCTAAGTCGATGTCTTGTATAAATAAGGAGTTGTAAAGTCATTTCAAAGTGTATCTAGTGATAGTGAGAGTGTTGTAGTGACGAAGAGAGTGAAAGGCAGAGTAGAAGTATTGGGCTTAAATGGAACTGACTCAAGCATGGTGAAGATGCTATTTTCCAGTTCAAGTATGTGATACTTACTATTTTGTAGACAATGTGTCTTTTGTAGGCAGTGGACCTCTTGTGAGCAGTGTGCTCAAGTAGTGAGCCCTAATTGGCATGTGACATTTTATTCTTTCTATTCTTCTAACAAAGAATACAATCTTGGGTCAATCACCCCGTGGTTATTCCCTTAACCTTGTTTTCAATGTCAAAATCTTGGTGTCTTATGTGTTGATATGTTTCTGCTCTTGATTTAATGCATTATGTTTCATGATTGATTTATAACTATGCTGTTGAATTACAAAGTGGATTTAAGTGTTCAATTGGAAGAAAGTTTTGGACAAATGATTCATCCCCCCCTCTCAGTTGTCTACCCTGAATCTAACAACTTTGTCATTACCATCTGAATTTCCTTCTAAAGAAAAGATCTCAAAGATTTCTAAATATCCTGAATGATTCCCTTGGGGACATTAAGCACTGATAACATATAAATTGGGACAGATGATAAGACATATTTTAGCAACGTTATCCTGCCTGCTACAGTAAGCCATCTTCCCTTCCAAGCTGTAACTTTCTTATGGATGGATTGAGTGATTTTGGCCCAAAAAGTTTTTTATGAACCCCAAAAAATAGAGGAATACCCAAGTATTGGCTAGGTAAGCATCCAGATTTATTCTTCAATAAAGTAGTGATTTTATTTTGTAAAGCAGGCCTTGTGTTGAAAAAATAAATTTTTGACTTATCTGAATTCACAATCTGATTTGAAGCTGAATTGTACTTAGTGATGGTATTTTTAATGAATTTAGCCTCCTTCAAAGAATAGAATCTAAAGAGGAGGGTGTCATCTACAAAGAGGGTATGAGAAATGAAAAAAGGAATTCAAGGAATAGAAATACCTTTCCAATTTGTCAGTCTACATTGCTAAAAAATTGCATGACTGAAAGAATCAGCCATGATGATAAAAGATAAGGAGATAAAGGATCCCCTTGTCTAATCCCCTGAGACACTTTAAAAAAATTTGAAGGGCTACCATTTACAAGAACAACTGATCTCACCCCTGAAATGCATGAATAGATCCATTTACACCACTTTCTACTAAAACCAAACTTGATAAGGACCTTTAGAAGAAAATCCCAAGAAACCCTATCATAAGCCTTCATCATATCTAGCTTTAGAAGCATTGCTGGCAGTTTTAATTCATTAATTGAATGGAGAACCTCACTATCTATGATCACACCATCTACTGTTTCTTTACTAGGAACAAAACCCCCTGTTCCTCTAAGATAATTTTAGGATCAATAAAGCCAACCCCATAGTTATTACTTTTGTAAATATTTTATACAGAGTATTACACAAGGATATGGGCCTAAAATGAGAAAAAGAGGAAGGGACACTTGTCTTAGGGATAAGAGCTATAAATGCCACATTCAACTCCTTCAAAACATTACTATTTGTCCTTGACTCTTCCAGGGCTAACCATACATCTCTACCAATAAACTCCTAACATTTTTGAAAAAAAAGGGGTAAAACCATTAGTACCTAGAGCTTTGTCAGGATCTAGAGAGAAAACCACACCTTTCACTTCCTCCAAAGAGAACTCTTTAAGAAGCATAGAATTATCTTCCTTAGAAACCAAATTAGGAATGTTACCAAGCATTTCTTTTATATCTTCCTCTGAAGGTTCCTCTCCGCTCTTAGATAAAAGACTTGAAAAAGAGAAAATTCCTTTTGAATGGACAAAAGATCCGAAACCAGCTCACCTTCTAAACTTTGAATATAATGAATTTTTTTAATTTGCCTATTCATTTTTGTAGAAGCATGAAAGAATTTTGTATTTCTATCTCTAGCCTGCAACCAAGTTTCCCTAGATTTTTGTCTCCAATACACTTCCTCTCTAGCTAACACTTCCTCTAAATCTGATTACAAAGATTTTTGTAATTCAAATGACTAACTATCCATACCTTGATCAATGATCTGAGAATTCAAAAATTGAAGCTTGTCTAGCAAAAAATTTTTTCCCTAAAAATGTTCTTGAAATGAGTAAGATTCCAATACCTGATTTAGCTCTTCAAAAGCTGGAGTTTTTAACATAACTGATACATTCTTGATCCCTCAATAAGAGGAAGAGATTCCCACCAAGACTTCAAAGATGGAATAAAATCTGGATCACAAAACCACATAGCTTTCACCTTAAAAGACCTTTTATAGTTTAAAACTGGACCATCAAACTCCACTTCTAACAAAATCAGAAAATGATCAGACCTAGAGAAAGATAAAATGGAGGATACAAAAGCACTTTCTGATGCCAACCAAGGATAAGATAAAATAAATCTAGCCAACCTTTCAGCAATGTTAAGAAAATCTTTTCTCCTATTAGACCATGTGAACTTGCCATTAAAAAGAGGTATTAATCAAACCATTGTGATTTATAAAATCTAAAAAGTCTGACATTATTTTAACCAGAAGGATAATACCTCCAAATTTCTCATCTAAATTAAGGATAGCATTAAAATCACCCCCAATAATCATTCTTTCTTCCAGCATACTCTAAATTATCTTACTCAAAGAATCCTACAAAATTTTCTTATTAACTGTAGAGGATGGTCCATAAACATTCAAAATCCAAAAATGTTGAATGCCAACTTCCACCTTAACAAGAAGCCAACAAGGAGATCCTGATATAAAATTCATATCTACCTTCAGTTTATTCCACAATAAATCCAAACCACCTGAAGCCCCTGAGGCTGGAAGACTAATAAAATTCCATTTCTTCCATTTTTTGAAAATATCCTCTGCTGATTACTTGAAAAGCTTGGTTTCTTACAACAATATTAAATCTACACCTGATAACTCTAATTGATGTTTTACCAGGTACCTTTTGTTAGGGGCATTAATGCCCCTAACATTCCAAGATAACACCTTCATTAAACTTGAGGACAGATGCAAGCTCTCCTCAATGCAGATCTGGTTAGCATTTTATCAAGCGTAGATTGAACTCTAGCTTGAATTTCTTCCTCAGTGATTTTTGATTTAGGATTTCTACCCTTTGGATTTGCTGGGGACACATGATCTACCTTTTCCACTAAAGGGGTTTGAGAAATGGAAGACACAACATCACTCTAAATATCTCCTTCATTCATTACTTCATCTGCAATTTTATCAATGAGCTCCTCCCCAACTTTTGTAATTAATTCATCAACAAATTTCTCAGCCTCTTCTAAGGGGAAAGAGTCCTTTAGCTCTTCTATCTTCCAATCTAGATGTCTTAAACTGTCAATTAAATCTTTATTACCCAAATCTTGGACTGTGTGATCTTCAATGGGATTATTCAAACTAATTGCCTTTAGAACTGAAACTTCTTTTTCCCCTAAATATGAGTTTATAGACAAATCCTTCTTTAGGAAAGCTTCCTCATCTACAGAATCTAAAATCTGTCTATCAAAAGCAAATTCTTGAGAGGGAAACTCAGACAAATGAGAACCAATTGAATCCTTAACCTAGAATTTAGACTAAATTTCAACTTCTCCTTCCATAACCAACTCAGAAGTCTGTGCATTAACTAAATAATCAAGAGATAAGTCCTTTGCTGGAAAACCTACCTCAAACAAGGAAACCTCATTCACCTCATTTGGCCCCAAATCAAAATGATGGATCTAAAAATTTGAATCATCATTGACAATCTCCCCATCTTCTATTATGATACTAACTTCCCTCTTATCCAAATCAGGACTCTTCTCTGAACCTCCCATTCCAATTAAAGATGAATCCTTATTTACTACCTCATAGGCTTCCTTCACCTCCCCCAAATTGATTGAAATAGTCATATCAGGAAAGGAATCTAAATTATCAAACCCCAAATTTGTTGTGGGATCCTCAAATTCCAAATTTTATTTCCAGACACTCTTCGAAGTTTTCAAAATTACTACATCTGGCAATGGAAATGAAGTATTTATAAATATACATATTCGAACTGGGAGCCTAGGGTTTTTAAAGGTCAACAGATCATTATTTACAAAAAAACCCAAATGTTCAGCCATAAATCTAAGAATCCTTAGATCCCTATACTCCAAAGGAAGATTACACAAGCTTACCCAAAACAGGAAAAAATTAACATTTTTAGAAGTAGGATCAAAATTAGGGCACCATTCTTGAACAAAAAATTCCTTTCCCCTTGAAAAACAAAGACTTTATCGACAAAATTTCATCCTTGGATTCCTTATTTGAAAAAATCACTGTGAAATATCCCTATTCTAAGACACAAAAATTTGTCACTAAAACCCAATTTTCCTTGACCCATGCTTCCAAATCCTCCCAATCTAAAGAGTGGTTCTAGATCTTACCTATTAATGCATTTTGACTAAGATCTTTCACATGAGGTATGATCAGATCATCTAGAATTGTAATCTTAAACTCCTTAGTCGATCCCTCTGGCTTCTTACTCTACTTTTCCTTCATAATCTAAATCTACTTGTAATGTAGCCTGGAACGATCTATAAACCTGTGATTTACCAAACCTTTGAGATCTGGATTTAAAACCTTCCCTTCCAATAGCAGTATTCTTGATTTGACCAAATACAAAATGATCTTCCCTTAGAGACTCTCGAGCCATGGTACTAGAATATTCTTACTTCTCTTTTGCCCTAACAAAGTCTACAAACAAACTATCTTGCGACCGTAATGGTCTCCTTTCACTAACTGCAAAATTTCATAGTTTACCCTTCACCAAATATCAATTAGATGATAAGTCTGGCCTAACTAAAGATTAAACAAACTTGCAGATGCCTTAAGTAGAAGGAAAAAATTGTTTCAAATAGAGATGGAGATAGAGATTGTTGGGTTTAATGAACTCAAGAATTTGTACCCTGAAGATCTAGACTTTGCAGAGTTTTGGAAAGTTTGTTTGGAACCTGTTACCCTAGATAGGATGAGATGGTTGGATTATATAATCCAAGATGGTATGTTGTTTAGAGGAAGCTAGTTGTGCATTCTGAGAAGCTCCATGAGAGAGAACCTGATTAAGGATAAGCATAACTGATTGTTGGTAAGACACTTTGGTCAAGATAAGACCATTGCCCTTGTTAGTGAGAATTATTACTAGCCATAGTTACACTAGGATGTGAAGATATTTGTGCAAAACTGGAGAATATGTCAGATGGCCAAAGGGGTAAGTTAGAATATAGGTTTGTATCAACTATTACCTATACCAAAGAGACTGTGGGAAGACATCAACATGGGTTTTGTTCTTGGTTTTCCCAGAACGTAGAGAGGACATGACTCCATATTTGTGGTGGTTGACAGGTTTTCAAAGATTGCACACTTCATGCTATGCCATAAGAATAGTGATGTTGTTCATGTTGTAGAATTATTTTTCAGAGAGGTGGTAAGACTACATGGTCTACCAAAAAGCATAGTTTCAGATCAAGATACCAAGTTTGTTGGGTATTTCTAGAGGACTTTGTGGAAGAAGTTGAAGACTGATTTGAAGTTCACTTCTGCACATCATCCACAAACTGATGGATAGATAGAGGTGGTGAATTGGAGTTTGGGTAACTTGCTGAGATGCTTATTAGGAGAAAAGCCCAAGGGATGGGATTTGATATTACCACTTGTAGAGTTTGCATATAACAATTCTATCAACAAGCATACTAGTAAATCCCCATGCCAAATTGTATATGGGAGTAGTTCAAGAAATGTTTTTGAGTTGAGAAAGATAGACAGAGGAGAGAAGAGTAGTGTCGAGGCTGAAGACTTTGTAGAGCACCTCAAGAGCTTGCATGAAGAGGTATGGAAAAATATTAATAAAATGAATTCTCAATACAAGGCTAAGGCGGATTAGAAGTGAAAGTTTAAGGAATTCAAAGTTGGTGATCACGTCATGGTTCACCTAAGGAAAGAAAGGCTCGCAATGGGGACATATAAAAAGTTGATGATGAAGAAATTTTGACCATGCGAGATCCTGAAGAAGCATGATTCAAGAAATGCATATGAGGTAGAGCTTCCAAGTGGAATCAACATTTCCCCTGTGTTCAACATTGTTGATTTAATGGAGTATCATGAAGGTGGCACAGAGGATGGACCAACAAAAGAACAATGGAGTATCCCGACATAGATACTTCAAAGGAGGAGGTAGAAAAAATCTTGGATAACTGTGTGGGAAGAAGTACCCAGACAAACAATATGAAGAATATTTGGCTAAGTGGAAAGGAAGGTTTGTCAAAAATTCTTCCTAGTTATCTAAGGTAGAGGTTGACTGTCTTGATTTTCTTCGAACACCTGAGATGTGGCAATGTCACTTCTCAAATTACCTTGGGTGTCTAATACAAGACCATCCAGTGGTGTAAGGGTAATCTTGCATCACCCAAAGAAAAATATTTGAAGTTGTTTTGAATTTCTTTGTTTTTGTAGGTTTCTTTAGTTGTGTGGGAGTCCATGTTGACACTTTAGTGGTTTTGGATTGTCATACGTTTAGAAAGGCTAAAAAAATAACTTGCTATTTTTAGTAAGTTGGCCTATTTGGGTACATATGGACATGGAAATTTACCTCAAGAAGCAGGATTGTAAAAATAAGAAAATGGTGAAGAAATCATCTGAATATCATTTATAGTTTGAGAGATATTAAAGTTCCTGTCCTGGAAAATTGCTCCTGATGAACTTCAGATTTGAATGTGAGGCCTTTAGAAGCCTTGTTGGGGTTTGAAAAGTGGATAAAATTATCTTTAGATAATTTTTTGCATCGTATATCTCTTCACAAGATTTCCAATGCCTGGTTATGTTTGTTAATTAGATTCCAGGTTCAAAAGTTATGGGCCTCAGAAGTTGTTACAAAATTTCAAAAAATTTAAAAAATTCAAATTGCCAATTTCTTGGGTAGGAAAATGGATAGCTGGACTTGGTGTCCAAAAAGGGGAGTTACACTTTCTACAACATTTAGGAAGGTAGTGGAGAAGGGGCGTGGAAGTTATTGGTGCCAAATAAAAAGAGAAACATAAAGATTAGGAGGGACAATTCCATACATGTAGTTGTGGCTCCAAATTGTAGAAATATTTGATAGAGTATGATTTTCTCTATTGTGAAACAACCCACGTTGTTGTAGCATGTAATACCAGATTTTGTACTCCATTTTACTAAAGAAATAAAAGTTTCTTGATTTCATTCCTCACATTTTTGGTGAGAATCTCTGTTTTGGTTTCATGTGTGAGTGTTGGGTGGAGTAGCTCCTCATCAAGTAGTAGCCTTTTCTTTCATACCATTTGATGTAGCCATGAATGGAGGGTCTTGTTGGTTCTTTCTCTCTGAATCGGCAGAGGGTTTGCCAGTTCCAATGCACAGGCAGATTCAGACAACGAATATAGGAGGTTGCATGAGCTGCCTCCCCTTCACTTCTGGTTCTGCCGTGCCAAGGGGGGTATCCCTATAGCTAAAGATTTAACCTTGACTCGCCCAATGACAGAAAGATTTAGCTTTACAACAACAGGCAGAATACTCTCATGTTTGGACCAAGATTGCATGATAGATCACAAGGTTGGCAGTGTTCTTGGACATATTTGACTGGTTGAGGATGAGAGTATGTAGGGGTCCTATTTCTACTCCTACAAACCAACAGGTTGGAAATATGAAAGGATTTGTTTTAATGTTTTGGATACAAGGCAGGGCGTTTTGGATCATAACTACTACACAAGAAGCAAACCGGTGCCTATCTCAGGGCAAGGAGTCAACTAGACATATACAAGGGAATGATTTGCACTAGGATTCAAGTTTCAAGGGGTTAGGATTGGTATTTACCTTACAAACACCATGCAAGGTTGAGTATTTAGCTGCCTCTACTTACAAATATCCTAGCTGACATATATTCTTCTTCATACTTAACCTAAAATAGTTTAATCCACTCCTTGAATGGAAGTCACAGATCAAGCATGTGATATAGCAAATCTATATCCTATAATCTAAGAAACCCTTAGTAACCAGATTCAAAAGAAGGGATGCATACAACAAATGGAGACAAATAGGTAAACACATGCAAAGAATGCATTTTTCATATAAAAATGACATGAAACTGAACATATGTGCAAGGTGCACTCAAATGCAACTCATAAACTCCAAAAGAGATAGAACAACCAAGAAAATACTCCGTTCTTCGTTATTTCCTCCAAAAAATGCCCAAGTCTTCAACAACCCCTCTGATGAGTAACACAGTTCTGATATATACCAAAAACATGTACTCAGCCATTAATTACAAGGTCTTTTCAAAATTATGCCAGATACAGCGCACCATCACAATGGTGCCCAAAACGTTGAAAGCTCTAGGTAGTAGAAGAAGAAGGGAGCAGGTGAACTCAGGAAGTGTGCCGCCGCCTAGAGATTTTTTCATTGAAAATGGTGGTTGGCCTGTCCATCATCGACCCATACCTCTGCAAACATGCCATTAATGGCTAACCTACCCATTTTCTAGAAGTGCAGCGGTTCGCGTGTTCTTGAAGTTCCTTCCCTCTCGAAATGATGTAACAGATACAAAGAAATTCCCTCCTTCCTCAGGCACTCAAAATAGGGCCGTTGATTTCCTTCTCATCACTAAGATCTGCGGCTCCAAATTGCCTTGAAAAGTCCACAACTAATGAGGTCGCGCCATGTAAGCGCCCTTTTTCAATCGCTGACTTTTCCATCTTCCATTTTGCCTTTTTCGCCACTTCAAATCCTTGTATATGCAAATGCATATACATATAACCGCTTCTGGACATGTGGCAGCCTCTGATTGGATCTCCATTGCTAAGCACTTGCATCTTCGTCGGTGAGCCATTGTATTTTTTCTTTTGTATATGTGATTGTATACACATATAGTCACCAACATACAAGGCGGACCCCAAATCTTTATAAAACAATTTGAAATTTAAATCAGGTCCATCTTGCATCTAACTCCTCTTGTATATCACCATTGTATACTGCACATACAATGTGCAATATACATACAATGCGGATTCCAGCTTATTTATCAGCTAGATTGGAACAACTTTGAAATCCGGTACTTGTATCTGCACCTTGTATATCGCATACATACAACTGTGAATATACAAGCAAACCATACATACAATCGGACTTCTGCCTTTATCAACCAGAATGTATAATCATTTTGGGTCTGGGCTTTACATCCCTTCTTTGCACATTGACTTTGCATATTTCCTTTGCATGTTGCCGCCAATGTACATTTGCTTTGTATATCTGATATACATTTCACCTTGCATCTTTTCCTTGTATGCCGTCGATTGGTCTTTCCTTGCATGTGCATTTGTATGTGCCCCTTGCATTTTTGTGATGTACATTTCCTTTGCATGTTTTCCATTGTATATTGACATTGCATATTGCGAATGTATATTCGAACATACAAACAAAACATACATGCAATCCCTTACATACAAGTAGGGAATATTCCAGGAATCTGCGATATACAACCACCTTTGTACACCCAAAAATGCACATACAAGCCCGATATGCATACAAAGATGCATACAACCAATTTTGCACTTTTTGAAGCCAATTGAACTTCTTTTCGGGCCCAATAATGTACATTCAAATTCAAATGTAAATACAAACAACAATGCATATACAAAGATACATGCATATAAATGAAGGCTGATAGACTTAGAATTTTTTGGGTTTTCTTGAAAAGTGCCTACGAATGAATACTTGAAATCTAGATTTTATGCAGGCACCAATAGATCTAATGAAATACTATCCAACCATGCATTATAAACACTAGATCTAAGTAATAACACCTAGATCTAATTATACTTATGGAGAGAGATAGAAAGAGATATAGAGATAGAGGTAGAGATAGAGAGGGATATATAGAGAGAAAGTGGTGTAGTCACAGATGGAGGGTCCAAGAATAGGACTGTCCTACCATGCAACCTTAGAGTAAACACAATGGAAAACACAACAAATGGAGCAACAAATGGAAATTGATTGATTCAATATCATAAACAGTTTCAATCTTCATATGCCGGCAATATGCAGACTATAATGGGCTCACAGTTTACATGAAAGATATAGCTTTGAAGCACTACTCCACAATACCATTATCCTAACTTCTCAGATCATCTATCCAACTTACTTTCTTACTAATGCATCTAGTGAATGATTATATAGAAATTCCTAGCTCAAAGAATGATCCGCGTTGGCCTTAAGAGATTTCAAAGTTCAATGATTGATGAAATGTGTAGGTTGGCCTAATTCTAATGATGAAGCCTCTGATGTTGATGGATCATGTTGTAGTTATGATTGAAGGTGCCTCTGGTCCAATAATAACTTTTGATATGTTCCATTAGGTGCTGCAAGTCATGGGAAGGTGCCACAAACTTCATATGCTATGCTAAATGCAGAGTGCTCTAAACAATGAGTCTTGATGAAGCTTTTGACAATGATATCTCCCTGTAGATGATTGAAAATCTCCTAAATTCCAGATATGATGTAGATGAACTATTGTAGAGTCTTAATCCTATGCTACAAATTGTGAAGTGTTCATGCAGTAAAATGAGGTGCAATCTATTGAGACTAAACTGACTAAAATGCAAGAAAAGAAAAGAAACAAAAGGTTTTTGGTTGATGTAAGTTTGCCTTTCAACCTGGGATGCTCCTGCATCAGACACGTGGGGTTGTTTGAAATGTGAGTCCCTCACTTTCCTAGGGATAGAGGGAAACCAATGCAGTCTACCTCAACCTGAGAAATCCATGATGAATCTTCCTCTGGTCTTCCTTTCCACTTAACTAGGTACTCCTTATACTGCTTGCCTCTGGTGCTATGTCCAACTCTATCATCAAAAATATTTTCTATCTGTTCATATGGTTGATGTAGTATTTGATCCTTCAAACCAACTTCAGTGGTGATGTCACTTGGTTCTCCCACTGATATAGATCTGCAATGTTGAATATGAGTGATATGCCAAATGCTTCTGGTAATTCAACTTCATATGCATTTCCTAAGTCAACCTTCCTTAGAATCTTACATGGTCCAAACTTCCTCATCTTCAACTTGTTGTATGTCCCTACTAGAAATTTTTCCTTTCTAAGATATACCATGACTTCATCTCCAACAAGAAATTCCTTATGTCTCCTCTTTTCATCTGCTTGTCCCTTATACTTGTTGTTCATCTCTTCCAAATGCTTCCAAACCTAAGTGTGTATTGTTTCCATGTATCGTACAAATTCTTCTGCTTCTGCACTCTTGTTGTGATCCATGCTGATGTCTCTAAACTCTGCAACTCCTCTAAGTTGTATTCCAGTCATAACTTCAAATGGTCTCTTCATTGTACTTATGCTCATTGAATTATTGTATGCAAACTCTACTTGTGGTAGAATTGTATCCTAATTTCCTGTCTTATCTCCTATCAAACATCTCAACAAGTTACCCAAACTTGTATTTACCACTTATGTTTGCTCATCTGTCTATGGATGAAATGCTGAACTAAACTTTAGGTCTATCTTCATCTTCTTCCATAATGTCCTCCAAAAATCTCCTATGAACCTTATATCCCTGTCTAAAACTATACTCTTTGGTAATCCATGCAATCTCACAATCTCCCTAAAAAATAGGTTAGTAACATGTACAACATCATTTCTCTTCTTACAAGGAATGAAATGCACCATCTTTGAAAATCTGTCCACTGCTACAAATATAGAATCATGTCCCCTTTGTGTTCTTGGTAACCCTAATATGAAATCCATGCTTATATCTTCCCAAGGTCTCTCCGGTACTATCAAAGGTTTGTACAATTGAGTATTCTAATTGCTCCCTTTTGCAGCTTGACAAATTCTACAACCTTGAATAAACTTCCTTACATCCTTATATATTTGAGGCCAAAAATAGTGTTCATTCACCAAATCTATTGTTTTATCAATACCAAAATGTCCCGCTAATCCACCACTATGCTTCTCCTTGATCAAATTCTCTCTCATTGAGCTCTACGAATACACAACTAATTCCCTTTGAATAACATATCCTTTTGAATGAGGTAATCCAACCACTTGCTTCTGTCTGTCACAATAGGTTCTCTACATTCTTTCCATGCTTATGTAAAATCAAGATCATCCTCATAAATGTGCTTGAGTTCTTCAAAAGCTAGTACTTCAACCCTCATTTCTATCAAAAATTTCCTTCTTCTGCTCAATTCATCTGCAACTTTGTTTGACTTTCCACCCTGGTGTTTCAAAAAAATGTATAACTCTACATGAACTCTACCCACCTCATGTATCTCTGATTCAACTTACCCCGACTATTCAAATACTATAAATCTTGATGGTTACTATACAACACAAATTCTTTTGGCAATAAGTAATGTCTCCACTTCTTCAAGGCTTGAATTATGGCATAGAACTCTTGATCATATAACGAATATCTCCTCCTTATATCATTCAACTTTTCAATTAAATATGCTATTGGTCTCCCTTCTTTTCTTAATACTACTCCTATTGCATTTCCATTGGAATCACAATCAAGCTGAAATACTTTTTTAAAATCTGGTAATGCTAATGCTAGTTGTTCTATCACCTTTTTCTTCAACAACTCAAAACTCTTATGTTCTCTTGATGTCTGTTTAAAATCCTTCCGATCTCCTCTCATTGTTTCTGTCATTGGTGTGCATATGGTACTAAAATTTCTGATGAACTTTCTGTAGAAACTTGCCAACCCATGAAAAGATCTTACCTCTCCAATATTCATAGGTGTTGGCCATTCAACAATTGCTCTTACTTTCTCTAGATCCATCTACAATCCTTCCGCATAAATAACAAATCCCAAATATACCAGTTCTATCTTCATGTTCAAAACTACATTTCTTGATGTTAATCAACAATTTATCTTCTTTCAACCTCTAAAATACTTGTCTAATATGCCACAAACGTTCTTCCTTGGTTCTACTAAAAATAAAAATATCATCCAAGTAGCCAATAACAAACTTTTCCAAGAATTTCTTCAAAACCTCATTCATCAATTTCATGAATATACTTGGTGCATTAGCTAATCCAAAAAGAATGACTAACCTCTCATACAATCCTTCATTTGTCTTGAATGCAGTCTTCCATTCATCTCCTTCTCTGATTTTAATTTGATGGTATCCACTCTTTAGGTCTATCTTTGTAAAATATTTTTCTCCGCTCAAACAATCCATGATGTCATCCATCCTTGGCAATGGAAATCTATGCTTGACTATGATCTTATTGATTGCTCTTGAGTCTGTACACATTCTCCACTCTTCATCTTTGTTTGGTGTTAACACTATTGGTGCCACACATGGGCTTAAACTTTCTCTAATCAATCCTTTCCTTAACAGCTCCTATATCTGTATGTTTAGCTCCACATTTTCTGTTGGTGTCATCCTATGGACCACTTTGGTTTGAAAATTGGCTCTAGGTATGAGATCCATATGACAATTGATACTTTGGATTGGTGGTAAACCTTCTGACAATTCTCCAGTACAATATCTTGGTATTCTCTCAATAACTTTGCTACTTCCTTCTACGGTGGTTTTTCTCCTTTTGCGGTGGTGTTTTCTACATTTTGGGTGCCACACTTCTTTGGAATCAATGCAAAACACATGTTCTCATGTCTTAATCCATCCAAAAAATTTCTTCCATCTACAAAACAGATTATAGCATTGATCACCACATACTTCACTCTTTCTTTCTTCTTCCAAAGGTATCAAGATATGTCTTTTCTCATGTAATGTTAAGGTGTAGGTATTCTTCCTCCCATCATGTATTGTTTTTCTATCATACTACCATGGTCTTCCCAGCAATATATGATATACATCCATCGGCATAATATCACACAATACCTCATCATTATAAGATCCTATATGAAATTTCACCAAACATTGTTCACTCACCACTATCTTGTGTTAATCTTGAATCCATGCTATCTTGTAAGGTTTTGAATGTTCCAAACTCTTTAGATTTAGCTTCCTCACCATCTCTTCTGAAACCAAATTGTCGGTACTACCACTATTAATGATAACTTTGCAACATTTACCTCCTGATTGCATCTTGTCTAGATCAAAATTTTCCTTTACGGTGGCTCGTTAGTTGTTTTTGCTCACAACAAAGATCTCCTCATGATCAATGATTCACCCTTTTTTGGTTTCCCTATTGAACTTGGGGGTGTGTGCAAGAAGTTGAGTCCACTTTTTGGCCAAAAAGTGGAAGTGTATTCCTTGATTTTTAGAATTTGTCACATTTGACTCAAAAATTTGAAGCACTTAAATGTTGAATCTTAAAACAAAGTTAGTAATATGAAATGTAGTACTCAGAGTCTAGTTTCCAAATATGTAATTTATTTTTATATCTAGATGATACAAATTGATTTTCAATAGGCATGTCTAAAAACCACTATTTAAAAGTCACTTTTTTTTACCATACCATGCACGTGCACGTCAACCATATTTTGACCTAAATAATTGTATTTTTCTAAATCCTTTTGGGACAAGATCTATAACACACTGAAGATTTTTTTTAATGCACCTGGTAAACTTTTTAACGTGACCGGCGACGTTGGTGCGACACGCCCTTCGGCTCCACGTGAATGCATTTTCCCAGAGAAATGAACCGATGAGGCCACAACACGGGGGACCTCATCCCATTGCAAGAACACTTCAAACTCATGAGCTCATTGGCCCAGCGAAGGCGTAAAGCCTGCGAGTTCATTGGCCCAGTGGGGGTTTGAACTCTGGTGGCCACTACTACAACTGAGCGACTTAACCACCAAACCACGCCCTTATCGGCATAACACATTGAAGATTGCTCTTTTTTTTTTGTAATTTTTTAAATTAATTTTTTATTGGAAGTAATTGCTGTTTTGAAATTCATCATGTATGTCACACATAAGATGACCTAAACTTATCATTTTTTGATTTTTTTTTAAAATTGAAAAGAATTGTTTGAAGATTGCTCATGTATAATTTTAAATATATATATATATATATATATATATATATATATATATATATATATATATATTAATAAAAAGTTATTAAAATAATAAGAAAACCTGATATTTCAAGTTTATGGACTAGTTTCATAAAAGAATATTTGAAAAATAGAAAAAATAATCCAATTATAAAAAAATTACATATTTGGAATCTACACAATCTCATCTATAATGGGTTTTAATTTCATCTAAAAATTGTCATCAATCATATTGCCAAAGTCTATTTCTTCAAGAAATTTGAAGCTTTTTGTTTAAGAAATAAATAATAAATACAAAAATATGTTCCACACTAAAAAAATTATATATTTTAAAACTAGACATTGTCATCTGAAATGGGTTTTAATTTCATCCAAAAATTATTTAAAAAAAATTGTCAGCCATATTGCCAAAATCCATCACTTCTAAAAATATTTTGCCCCAAGGCTTCCACTAAAAGTGGACCCAACTTCTTGCACTTAACCTTGGTGATCCAACTGATTCTTCATCTGCATATGCTACCCTTGCACTATTCTCTATCCTTTTGTTAGTACTCAATGACATTTGAATGCTCAGTTTCCTTTACCTCTAGACTTGAAACAAGTTCCTTTGAATGATCTCTTGTCAAATTCTCTTTCATCAATCTAGTATCCTTCATTGCAGTAAGAATTATGACTTCCTCTGTTATTGCAGTAGAAACTTTTGTCACCTCTCCCTTGGTGATATGAATTGTTGTCTCTTTCCTCTTTATGGTATGGGCTACTCTCCTTGTTTTGCTCCGCATATGATCTTCCTTCACTGCATTGTGTTCTACCTCTCTAGAATTTTCCTCCTCTACCTCTCTATCTATGCTCATATCTCTTGCTCAACTTTTCCTCAACCTTTAGTGCAAATTGATATGACTCTTCCACTGTTTCCATTCTTACCAAACATAGTTCTTCTTAAATGTTTATTCTTAGTCCATTTATGTACCGTGCCACTTTCTCCTTGCTTGCTTCACTATGCCTAGTCCTAATGATCATTTTTGTGAAATTCTTTAGTATAATCCTTTATTGTTCTATCCTTTTGCCTTAGGTTTTGCAATCTGTTTAGCAATTCCAATTCATAATCAGCAGGTATGAATTGATTCTTCAATTTTGTCACCATTCTATCCCACTTTGTGATTCTTTCTTTTCCTCTCCTATTTCTATCCAACTGAACTTCTTTCCACCAAATAGAAGCATGTTCTTTCAACTTGGATTTTACAAATCTCACTCTTTCTGGATCTTTAATTTCTTCATACTCAAAGTATTCTTCCATGTCATTTATCCAATCAATCAACTCCTCAAGGTTTGAATTTTTTGCATAGTTTGAAATCTCAATTCTAGGTCTCTTACCAATCTTAGAAATAACTTTCAACATCTTTACCTGATCTAATTTTTCTTCTTCTAGGGTTTCCTCATTTTGGTCTGCAACTTGAACTCCTAATTCATCATCATCACTATCATCCTCATGTCTATGGTTTAGACCTCTCTTCTATCCTTTTCTACAACATCCAATCTGACTTTCATTGTTCTCATCATCTCTATTATTTCTTCCATTCTTCCAGCAACATTGGCCATAATAGGTATCCTCCTTAGTGGCATCTCTTCCTTGGATTTAGTGCAACTACCTCAATTCGATGATCTAACTACAAGGTTACGACTACCTCACATTCGGCTCTCTGTTCACAAACACTTGCAGGCTACCTTAGGTTAGTGATCTATTCACTTTAAGATCTATCAGAATGCCTTCTCTCCCAAAGGATTCATAAACTTCACTCTGATACCACTTGGTGCAGTCATGAATGGAGGGTCCAAGAATAGGACTATCCTACTGTGCAGTCTTATAGTAAACATAATGGAAATCACAAAGAATGGAGCAACAAATTTAAATTGATTGATTCAATGTCATAAATAGTTACAATCTTTATATGCCAACAATATGTGTACTATAGTGGGCTTACAGGCATGTCCTCCAGCTTGTTATAGTTTACATGAAAGATATAGATTTGAAGTGCTACTTTGCAATACCATTATCCTAACTTTTTAGATCATCTATCTAACTTACTTGTTTACTAATGCATCTAGTGAATGATTATATAGAAATTCCCAACTCAAGGAATAATCCATGTCATCCTTAAGATATTTCAAAGTTCAATGATTGATGAAATGTGTAGGTCGACCTAATTCCAATGGTGAAGCCTCTAATGTTGATGGATCATGTTGCAGTTTTGGTTGAAGGTGTCTCTAGTCCCATAATACCTTGTGATATGTTCCATTAGGTTCTGCAAGTCATGAGAAGGTGCCGCAAACTTCATATGTTACACTGAATGCTGAGTGCTCTAAATAGTGAGTCCTAATGAAGCTTCTAACAATGATATCTCCCCATAGATGATTGTAAATCTCCTAAATTCCAGATATGATGTAGATGATCTATTTTAAAGTCTTAATCTTGTGCCACAAACTGTGAAGTGATCATGTGGTAAAATCTACTAGGACTAAATTGACTGAAATGTAAGAAAAGAAAAGAAACAAAATATTTTTGGTTGATGCAAGATTGTTTTTCAACCTTAGATGCTCTTGCATTAGATATAGATAGAGAGGGATAGAGAGATATGAGATATAGGGAGAGAGATAAAGAGGGGGAGAGAGGGGGAAGATAGAGATAGTGATAGAGGGAGAGATAGAGAGGGAGGGAGGGAGAGAGAGTTATATATATATATATATATAGAGAGAGAGAGAGAGAATGGGCGAGAGAGAATGAGATAGAGAAAGGGGGAGAGACGGAGAGAGAGGGATGAAATCACAATTTATCAAAGCATGTGCAAAGTTGTAAGTGGGAACATATCATACGTTACCATGGTTGTTATTCTTTTATCTTGTATGTGATGCACAAAGAACACTCACATTAGTTATACAAAATTTGGTTATGCCTATTAGGCTTGGATGATCAAGCCTAAGAATTGGACATTTATAATACTTCCCAAAGATGTGTTTTTTATATTTAATAACATTTTAAAACTTCAACGTCATTAGATTTATTCATTTTATAACAAAATTTAATGAAACCACCACTAAAACAATTAGATACTTCTTGCCCTTTTAGCCATATAATGTTTTTAATATTTTGTGTTGTTGTCAACCACCTCCCAAGAGCACAGCTTGCAAGATAAATCTTCATAGATGAGAGAAGCACAATGCTATTTCACCAGAGATGAAAATATATTTGAGATATATGAGATATATGAGATATGAGATGATAAATTACATAGTATACAAGCATTTTAAAGGCATGAAATATGTGATGGGTGAACAACTACCCGATACGAGAAAAAACCACCTATGTGATTAACCCTAAGTGAAAACTTAACTCTACACTAACACCCCCCTTAAGTGCAAACTTAGGGAGAATTATTATGCAAAATCAAGATGCAATATGGGTTCTAGCAACTAGGCCATGTTAGGTACCCATTTACAATGCAAAAAATAAATCTCTCACAAATGGAAAAAAGGAGAAAAACCCTGTGGGAAAAAACCCCTCTCCAAAAGAGAGAAAAGAAAAACAAGATGCATGGATGGAGGATTAAATTACACCCCCCAAGGACTACATACATCATGTATATACAATAAATGACCTTCTCATAAGAGGGAAAGAGAGAGACTATGTAGCCCCCCACAATGTGTAATTGCTTGCAAAAATGGTAAGTACATGAAGATAAAACATGATCCAATGTCGAAAAATAACTTGTCTTACTTTTGGAAGAAACAAAACCAAGTACAAATGCAAGAATGCTTACCATTCTGGATGGGAATCAGCAAGTGAAATCCAAATGTAGGATGATAATGTCTTTGAAATCTGCTCATGTGTCACCAAGACCTTGGAAAATGATGCCACGAACCAATCAAGAACATGCCCAATCACAATAGAAGGTGGCAAACAAGGTACCACTGGAAACTGGTTTTAAACATTCTCTAAAGACAGAGATGGAGTGATAATAGTTGTACCACAACTATCATCAAATAGGAAAATTAATCCCTTAAATGTGTCTTCCAAGTCTGAAATGTGAGATTCCATGAACAATGAACCAATTTCTGGCAAATACAAATCCCAATCAGGAAGACAATGATAATCCTATTGCTTAGGAATGATGGAAGTACTTAATGAAGGTGGATCAACTATATCTAAAAAATAATCAAGAACCTCTGAAGCAACTGCAACCTCATTTGAAGTCTCAAAAAACCTCCAAAGGATCACAAGCATGGTTTATCTTCTCTGAAGAATAACAAGGCACATTGGTATTGGAAAGAGGGTCATCAAGAGATGGTGGAGTATTATGATCTCCATATGATTTTTGAATGTAAGTCCAAAGTGCATAAGGGCACTCAAAATGAACAAGTGAGTCCAAAAGGTCATCATCATTTATATGCTCATAAATAACTCTAAAGACTTGAGCCCTATATCCTTTCCAAAACATATACCCACAAGATGTGCCTGGAATAGGAACTTCATTATAAAAATATGGCAATAGATTATGCTCACTAAGATGAGTGAGAATAAAATCACTCCATTGCCTAAAGTTCCCTTTCTCCAAAGAAACCATTTTAACTGAATTCTTCAAAAATTTCAAAGATAGTGTTGGATGTTCATGGTTTTGTCATTGATGTCAAATGGTTGTTCATAGTACTCATGCTTCATTAAATGTGTGTTCATGTGACATGTTGTTTTGGTGATGATGTCAGTGTGTTGTTCAAGTTTGCTCAAGAGGTATCAAGCTTGCTCAAAGAGTTTCACTTGTGCTTGTTGGTGTCAAAGGAGTTGTGTAGTTGAGTTGTTGATATGGCATGTTTTAAAGTTTGTTATACTTCAAGGTTTAGGAATGGTTAGGAGGTTGCTTCATGACATGACAGAGTTCACATACAGTGATAGTGACTTGATGGTATTCTTTTGTAAATGGTGTTAATCTTTTTCATAGTTCATCTATACTTATCTCTATGTTGGGTAATGCAATGCAAAAGGAACTTGCCATTGTTGTCAGAAGATGTTGGTCATTAGGAGAAGAAGTTACTCTTTGTTGTCATATTGAAAGGAAGGTCTATGTCAGTGATTCATTTGGACTTGATGATCTATCCTTAGCAATCTAGTATGTTGTCATGATCTGACTGATAGAATTGTGTTTGGAGTATGTTCATATCTTTATACTTCCTTGTGCTTCATGTCATTAGCGTCTTCATGCTTCAAAGATTGTTCACAGTGGCAGGTAGGATATGATTATGTGGTAGGTAGGATATAGCTGTGGCAGAGATAGTGAAGTGATGCAGATTCCTGAATTTGTATGATAGTAATTATGGTGTGCCTCATAGCTAATTATCTTCATCATTCATCAGAATATCAAGATGTGTTGTGTTGATGTTCCTTCAGAGGAGCTTTTGTGTGCCTCATACCAAGTAGCGGGATGTCATGCTTCAGGAGTTGAAAGAGTTATTTTATTCATGTTTAATAATTTATGTCAGTAGATTTTGTTTGAGGATCCATTTCATGATACTCATGCTAACCATTTCGTTATGGTTTAGAGTTTATAACTTAAAACACTAAGCACACTCAAAACCCTAAAAGTTCTAAAACCTAAGGTTTTAATCTTATGTTAACCGTCACATAAAGAAGTTACTTTTTGTTTTATATCCTCGTTGACCTAATATTGCCAGTAGCCCATCACTTAAGTGATGTTTTATGGGGATCAAGAACATGTCTTGACCAGCCCTCCCAACCTAATGGAACAGGTGGTCACCAATGACAATTTACCCATGAGCATGAAGATACAATGAACGAAGGACATTTAATCTTGGATGGGTGTGAAGAGATGAATCTATCGTTAGCATTCAAATTTATTTTGAAATTTAACGGTCATCCTTAGAGAATTAACTTTGACGATAGAATGAGTGTCTAGTCTGTATGGCAGTTTCCACAGTTCTTGTAACTATTTCTTTTTCTTCTTCGTTGATCAAAACCAAAACCCTAATAAGGCATGAGGTGAGAAATTAAGAGGTGTGTCTTTTGATGTATGAAATTGAGATTTTTTTATAAGGAGAAATAGAATTAGGTGTGTAATATGAATTTGGAGTACATATACAGTAAGACAAAGTATGATATATGAAGCATTTTGGAGTCTGTATTTGAAATGGGAAATAAGGGTCTAATGGTTTCTTCAATTCAGTGATAGAATATGCTTGTCAAATGAGATGGAAGATGGTTGCTATGTGAAATATATAGAAATGGAAGTCATAGGGACTGCTGAGCATGTTCGGTAAATACTTAATGAACTCCTCCTTTTAATGTCTTGTTGAGATTGATCCTAGACGGTTTTGTGAATGTACACCACTAAAATGAGTGTTTTTGTATGCATAAGGATTCCATCTGCAGAAGAGACTATAGATGTTTTAATGTAATATGAACACAATTTGTGTTGACTTATGCTTAGATAAAAGATGTATTGAGATCTGATGTAATGTTGAGGATAAATGTTTATATTGTATTATCATTGATGTTAGATCAGAGTTGCTTTGATACTTGAATCTCAATTAATGAGATATTCAAGGATTGGACTTTATAGAAACAAAGTGTCCCTCTGAAAATTGATCTACTATATTTGTTGTACTGATTGGGATAAGCCAGTGAGGCAAAAAAGATAACAAGCCAATGAGGCATAAATGATAATAAGCCAGTGAGGCAATGTTGAAAGGTCAATGAGACATTTTTGTAAGCCAGTGAGGCGAGTTTATTCAATAAGCCACTGAGACATTTTTTACTGAGTGCTTTTCTACCCCAGAGGGTTTCCACTCCTGAAAATATCTGTGTTATGGTGTCATCTGTTATTTGTTTTTATTTGCAATCTGCCTTATGATGTTATTTGTCATTCATTTCATATGCTCATAGGACTTGTTTACTTGTCTCTTTAATGTTCTGATACATGCACTAATAAGCATTTGAGTCAACATTTATATCTAAACCTGCAATTAAAGTGTGAAAATTTGTCCTAATCTCTGTAACACTGATTCACCCCCCTCTTAGTGTTACCAAGTACTCCAACAGATAGTGCTTTCAAAAAATTCCAAAAAATAATTAAACCTGATTTGGTGCAAAAAATGGTGGGGCCACTTGCCTGATCTCCATGCTAACACCAAGCAAACTCCACCGAGCACACAAGCAAGATAGCCTCTTGTGAGACTTGCTCACAACAACAAAGATACATCAATGCTATTTAAATAGTAAAAAGATACCCCACACTGCCAATGTGGGATAAATATTCCCAAAACAACTTCAAAAACTTGGGGCCCATAATACTTTAGCTGCACAAAAGCCCTAAAATGAAATATTTTTGTTGGAACTTTATAAAATATAAAGTTTGATACCGAGACTCATGTTCTTCAGTGAAGAAAAGTGCCTCCAAACATCAAATTTGAGCGCCTTCTGCAATGATCAATCGGACTGCAAAATTCATGCTCCAATGCAAGAAGAATCACGCCAAAAATGCCCCTTTTAGAAACGCCTCCTCACAGCAAAAAATCATAGCACAAAAT
This sequence comes from Cunninghamia lanceolata, assembly GCA_027924645.1. Lineage (NCBI taxonomy): Eukaryota > Viridiplantae > Streptophyta > Pinopsida > Cupressales > Cupressaceae > Cunninghamia > Cunninghamia lanceolata. The sequence continues at coordinate 12,769,795 of BSBN01001400.1, forward strand.
AGAGAAATCGTGCCCTCCTTCACAAAATTGGGCCTTCTTTAACAAGAAAACGACAACCCTGCTTCACACGGCCTTTGGCAATTCGCAGGCTCCAAAGAGGAAATTTGCACCTTTGCAACAGAAAAATCACAACCATTGGAATACATACAGATTTCTATCGCTGCTGAGAAAATATAATGATCCATCAATAAGATTGAATATACGAGGTAGAAAACTTAGATATGTTGCAGTGCCGTTGCCAAAGAGTGGAGCAATAACATCCTCTAGATATCTCTTGGCCTAGGAGCGCTGCAATAAAATCAATGATCTCAAAATCCTGATGAAACTCTCAATGGTGGAAGAAGGCGTAGGTTGAAGGCTCTGATTCCATGTTAGTGTCAACCAGCTCCCAGGAGCACAACTTGCAGGATAAATCTTCACAGATGAGAAGTACAATGCTATTTCACCAGCTCGATGAAAATATATTTGAGATATATGAGATATGAGATGATAAATTACATAGTATACAAGCCTTTTAAAGGCATGAAATATGTGATGGGTGAACAACTACCCGATACGGGAAAAAACCACCTACATGATTAACCCTAAGTGAAAACTTAACTCTACACCAACATTTTGAATAAGTTAATGTATTTATTTTTATTTTTGAAAAGTGTTTTCAAATTTCTCAAATACAAATGTATTGATTTTTTCTATAACTTTTGATCTACTTATCCAAATTAAAAATATATATATAAAAGATTGTTCTACGCTTCATTCTATACATATTCAAAAATAAAACTTACATTTTTAATATTTTTGTGCAATTTATGTAACATCCACACTCAATGATGTAGTTTTTAGGATGCATCCACTTTGAAAAATTAAAAAAAAAGAATATTCAATAAAAAATATAAAAAATTATACAACTTGTAGTGCTCACTCTTTGTTATATTTCTACTAACTGGGTTTAGAAAATACCTAACACAACAAAAAAAAGTAGGGGGATGCACACCAGACATCATGTTATGTTCTAAGAATAAGAATAAGAACACTTTTGTAAGTGCTCACCATTTCACCCTCTTAACCTTAACTACTTTAAAAAACCCTTAGTTGTTTAGAAACTAGTTTCAAAGTACTACAATTCTTGTTGTTATCACATCTTCAAATTTTGAGTGTCCACATCTTGAATTACTCATCCAAATTTAAGTTTAATTGATTTAAAGAAAAAAGTGAACACTCTCAACCCCCTTTTATCCCCATTTCCATATGCTTACCCACATATGCCACCAATGTACAAACAAATAGTCACAATCATGACACTACTTGAACACTAGACATAGATAGTCCTTCAAATACTTATCAACCAAGACCTAAAACATGCTCTGCCTAAACATCAACATGAAACTAGGACAAATCAAGAGTTAACACAGGTACACCTTACACCTATCCCAAGTGTCTTGCATGTGATCATCTTGAAACCATCGAGAACCTTTTCTTGGGCGTATTCTTGAGTTGAAGGTTCCTGGAAATGGATCTGTAGTCAGGTCATTGGTATCAAATCCTTTCAATCTAGTTCAGGTCAAAATAAACGTATGGGGCAGCTCAGAAAACATAGAAAAATAGCCACCGACTATCTCTTGTCACGCCTATTGCAAAGGAAGTGGGTCTGTGACATACGCGTGACAAATATTATTCCTGCCGTAAATCGAAAGTGGTTTACCATAGCCGACAATGATAGATATGTCGATTTATGTGACAGAATCTATAAACAGTCAAGAACAAGTTTAATAGTTGTCTTATATCCTACATTTAACTGTTGAATAGGGGTAAAGGACAAGCTTTTTCAGATCATTGTTTATTCAAATGTCTCAACCAAATACAGGATTATATGTTTCTCTGAACAAGTTCAATTGACAGTGATTGAATCGAATTTACCTAACAGAAAGTTTTAATCATAACAGCAGCCTCGGAAATCGAGAGAAATGATAGCATAGTTAACTAATGAATATATAATTTTTTTTGGAAGTAGGTTTATGGAATGACGAAATATGTTATAGGGAATGTAACCTCAGCTGCCATTCTTACAACTTGCAAGATTTAAAAATGACAGAAAATGTTCTCTTTCTTTTTGAGTTACTCTGAGCGAGGTGTGGCAATCACTACAGCAGCCTGCAGGAAAAGAGTACAAATGATTTCTGTAAATTGATTTCGTTCCCACTTCACCACGTTACGACGTCGACAAGCCATGAGAGCACTCATGATGTATTCGTCAGATGAACATGAAGCTGTCTCTCTGTTGATGACACATAACCATATTTAGGAATTTTTGCCATAAAATACAATTAAAATTTTACAAAGACTGTATCACATGATTTGAAGGGAAGCTTTGAATGAATAACGTCAGATTAATAGATGCCTGAAGTATGAAGTATAAGATTTGTGCAAGATGTTAATTTAATTAAATTTGAAGATGTGTGCAAGATGTTAATTGAATTAAATTTATGTATTGATGTTTATGAAGATTAAAATTGATCTATAGGATAGAAAGAGATACAATATAGAGAGGATTAAGGAGTGGTAGGTACATCAAAGAAAATAACAAAACAAAAAACAATATAACGAAAGAAATTATAATTCAAAGACGATTCTTGTAGGTTTTATATGGTATTCATGACAATCAAAGTTGCAAAAAAATGTGTAATGGGTATGAGGTCATGGGAGTTGACCACTAGGTTTGTGACGCTTCATAGATGTATAATATAAATTTGGAAGTTAGCTAGGGACCTCTTGCTAGTAAAGTACTCAATCTAATATAAACTTGTCTAATAAATGAGCATTGGAATGTAGTCAACAAAAATCAACCATCTCTCCCTAAAAGAAAGCAAGATATTGGGCTTGCACTAAAATTCTATTTGTATTCTTGTTAGCCACTCGAAAGGTTAATATTTTCTATATTATAATAAATTTCAATGTTATGCTATATTATTTATCTAATATTTTTTTAATATTTAATTATAAATCTCACATGCAAATACTAATATTAATATTGCAATAAATTTTTAGTGCTATGCTATATTATTTATGTAATATTTTTTAAATTTAATTGCAAATCTCACACACATACTAATATTATATAGGTGTTGGAACACTTAAAACAAACTTTTTTTTCCAAATTAAACAAAACTAATAAGGTATATATTGTATTATTAAAGTGAAATATGTACTCTCTAGACATAGATTAAATGACTAGTAATATTGATAAAACCAATGATTGATATAAGAATGCCAACAAGGTTTCTTACATTGTATTCTTAAAATTATTTACACAAAATGAAGAAAAATAGTATTAGACCTATGGTACTAGAAGTTATTTTCAATTTCTTATTTTCTATGAATATTTCAAAACATTAATAATAATTTCAATCTCAATTTTAGTTTCAATTTCTATCTTAAATAAAAAAAATTATAAATTCCTAACATAAATCTTAAATTACTTATTTCCCTATGATACATAAGTAGCCATGTATTTAATAATGATATTGTTGGACAATATTTATCCATGCATGGATAGATGATGTTTTTCTAAATTACAATATTTTAACAAGGTTTTTCATAATATGCAAAATGATGTGAGATATTATGAGGGTACCACAATCCTACAATACCAAAAAGGAATGTGTTTTGCTAGTACATATAGGTATAATAAGTGAGTCTTCTTTAGTCAAAAGTCATATTAAGTACTAATGAAGCCTTCCAAGGATGCCACAACAAATAAGAAGAGATAGTTTTGAAAAAAAAATGAGGATAGTTTGATGGGCAAATCTATTTCATCAAAAAGATAGTGGCCTTAATTATTGTATAGGATTTCCTATGTTAGTTCTACAACCACTATAGAAAAACATGTGTAGTAGTGCACAACTATTATGGAAAGTCTCTTGTAGCAATTACATAGTTGTCATGGAAGTACATTTATAGAAATTACACAACCATTGTAGAACCTGACATTTATTGTAGTTGCACAACTACCATGGAAGGAGCTTTGCAATATATACACATCTACTAAGGAACAAGTGCTTATTATAGAAATTAAATAGTCCTTACTAAAAACCCTTACAATAGTTATATAGGTGCTACAGAAGATCATTCTCCCAAACATGATTCCATTTAATAGACACTAAAGTGTGTCACCATTTGATTCAAGAAAATTATTGGTCAAGACTTTTAGATTCATGTATTTTGATGTCATCAAAAGCTATCATGATTATTTGAAACACCATCTAGACAAAAGGAGGACAAAAAAGTTAAGTTCAGTCTAGAGACAACAAAAACAATTAGAGTAGTTTATTTTATTATAAAGGTATAGCAATCAAATGGAAACTAAGTGGCACCTAGTATCACTATTTGGGATAGAGTTTGATAGTAGTTTCATTACTTACATTAATCTCTACTCAATTAGAGGCAACCTTAAAATTTAAACCCCTAGAAAATGAAGCAACATGAAGAGTCATAATTTGGAATCAAAGAGCCATTAGATGCAAACAAAGAATCTTATTATGGATTCAAAAAGTTAGTTTGAATGTGAAGATACAAGAAATGAATTGATGGAAAATAATCATTAAATTTGTTTTTACAATAATGTGAAAAAGTGGGAGAATTCATAGAGAAAAAAAAGCAAAGAAAAGCAGAAGGCTCTTGGAAGAGAAAAAGGAAAGGTGGGATAACACATGGCTATAGAAAAATCTTTGTGTAATAGTTATCTAGTTATACATAGTGTGAACTATAGATTCAAGTAGGATTTATGGTAACAAGTTATGCAATTATTTATAAGATGATTTATAGTTTCTTGTATAGTATTCCATCAAATTCTACATTTAGAAACTAGTTTCAAGCAATAAATTTTTTTTAACCTATAATGTTTATTCTACATCAACAATGTTTCCCTATATTATGTTTAATAATAATATTAATTTTTTAATAAAATTATATCTTAATTATAGGTCCATTGAGGGAATTTAGGACATGGCTACAAGGATGGCTTATTATTAATTTGAATCCATATCAAGGTTATTAGAAGAGTGTAAGACCATAGACAAGATATTATCATGATGGTTAATTTTTAGGTAAGTCCACCACTAATCCTTTGGGCTTCAAGTTTTCTTTCTAGACCTAACAAATGTATTAACCTAGTTATTAGCTATTTTAGTCTCCTTGGGATCTCAATGAAACTATTGACCACAATATTAACCTGACCCAAAAGGGAGTTCAACCTGATTAAATTTTATTTTGACTACATGTGGGATTTATTGGGCAAGTTTTGGGAATAAATATTGCACTAAGAAATCTTGTGAACTGAGGCCCCTTCCACTTAAATTAATCAAATTTTTATTCTTTGTCCAGAGTTATTCTCTCTAGATAGGTCCAAGGATTACACTTGGCTACTTGACCTTTTCTCTATCCCATCTCTAACTCTTACGTGGTAGACATATGTCAAAATCTTATGGTGATTAGGGATGACATGTGGCAAGGTTTGGTTGGTTTTCGCTTGGACCTCTCTCACTCCTTAGACTTCTCATTCTTATCAGATGAGCATAAGTATTTCTCTTTGGAGTCTAATTTCTCTTGGAGATTCAATAAATTTGTAAAATCTAACTTACTTGGTTTTTTGGTTCTAAAATTCACAATTGAATTCTCTTGGAGGATCCTACAAATGTGAGATTTTATCTAGATTTTAGTTCTAAATTTCACAAGTTAAATACTTCTAAAAGATTGGCTTTCTCTAGTGTAGACATGTGGCATGATTTGGTTGGTCTAGAGATTTCTTGGGGCAATCTAAGGTATTTTATTTATGTAATATATAAAATTATGTACCCTCACAATTCCATGTCATGTTTTGAACTTTCTTAGGTGTCCACGCCTATAGCATGTTTTAGGGATCACATTGTTAGTGTGAAAATAGGTTTTACCTAACTAGTTATTATCCTACCTAGTTGGTCCTATTCACACTTCATTTTTATGTTCACTTAGAGACTTTTTGCTTTGGTCTCACCTCATGTGTACTCTACATGTGTCCTTAGACTTGTCCCAGGTGAGCCCACATGTGTCACACCTTTGGAGAGGTATTCATTCATTTAGTCGTACTTCTCTCCTACTCATCCTTGACTTTATATGTCAGGGTTTCTATGTCAATTTGACACTTTTATATGATAGTATTGTTACATTGCATATTATTTCTTGTAGAAGGTTGTGATCTTAATCTTGGCAACTCCAACATGGTATGAAAGCCAAGTTAAAAATCTCTTCCCAAATTGCCTTGAATTTGCAAGATCCTTCTCTTGTTTAGGGGGTTTGGGGCACTTACATTAATATGGTGTGTCCCACAGAAAAATTAACCTCATAGTTGCACTTAGAAAGCCTAAAAACTTATAAATCCATATAAGACATGATATGATTTGGTGAAAAATAAATAAAGGTTGTTGGAGGGCATCCATTGGTAACTATATGAAAATCAGAGTAGTCTAATGGATTTGTACTATTGCATGACCATTGTACTAATTTCTACACTTCCATACTAGATACTTTCATGTCTCTACCTGCATCAACATCATGTGCTAGCCTACCTCATGATTTGTATGGAGGGAAAAATAATAATTTAAAAAATGTTTGTTGTTACATGGTACAAACCTTGTGTAGGGATGATATCAGATGCTAGCTTGCATAGGGCTAATGTTTGTATCCATCCAATAGATATCATTATTACTTAGTAGTTTTCCATCTTTACCTATTAGTTTTTACCTGACAATCCATGGGTGTGTAGGGTATACTCTCTAAATATTCTACTAGCCCTACCATGGAGGTCATATGAGGGGCCAACTCATAGTCCCTAGCAACCCAAAGGGGCTTAACACAAACACCATTGCTTAGAGTGGTGTAGATATGTTTTTGATGGAAGACCACCACAGTGCTACCTTATGACCACTGCCCATTCACGAAAGTCCACGATCGTCACTGGCCATTGGTTGTTGTGCTTAATCTTTTCTTAGTCGATGCCATTGCCCCACCCTTGGACCATTGTAGCCACCTCTACCTAGACCCTACTATGTGCCACCAAGACACTACCTAGATAGGTGGTGCCATTCCCTAGCCACCCCAATAATACTACCTAGGTGTTTATTTATTATGCCTAAAAGGGGGATTTTTTCTAAGGGGCATAACTTTCACCCACAAAGGTGTTTTTTTGACTTCTTATAGGTGAAGGAAAGATCTTTCCAATCACTTCATCCTGATGTAATTAATTTTTCCCATTTTTTTGTAATTTTCTAAAATTTTCCTCTAAAAGTCTAATTTGTTATGTTTTATGTCTCATTGATCATAGTACTATCTATATTTTTTACTACACAAATTGTTTTGCCTTGTTGCTATCTATGCTTATATAGTTGAGTAGTGTACTTAAGAGAACTCATGTAGTATTTTGTACCTCTCTTATCTTGGTCTACATTTTTTAGAGGTGTATGCAAGTGAGTATAAACCTATACAAACAAGAAATGCTAAGCATAACCTACCAATTTATACACAAATGCAAGATCAAGTTAAAGCATAAGGATTATGAACATTAACAAAAGAAAAATAAATCTCTCACCAACACCAATCCTTATTATACTTAAGTGGTTGCGATCAAAAGGATTATTATTTTTGAGAGGAGATATGTCAATTGTTTAAAATGTTAGCATAACATTGCATTCTAAGAGTTGATGAAAATGACTTGTGGGAGGGTCAATTTATAGATGTTTAGATGAGAAGATCAAGGGCTAGGGTTGATTGGAGAGATCAATGGTTGAGGATGCTTGAGAAGATTGGATGTGTGAGGGACCTCCAAGTGACACCTTGTTGTAGGTGCACAAGTGGAGGTCCAAGATTCAAGGGAGAACAATGATGGAGGATTATCCTAGAGAAAGCATATGGTGGAGATCCAAAAAGAAAATTTTTGGAGTGTTTTGAAAATCTTGCCCTTGCCCATGTATAAATCTTTGACGTGTGTATAATTTTGATCCATGTGCAAGATTTACCTTGATTAATAATGATTTAGAAAGTGTAAATGATTAGCTAGATTAATGATTAGTTTTAGTCAACTAATGATTGGGAGGGGAAATATGAATTAAATAAATAGGATGTACTTATTTAATTTTTGGAAATGGGAATGGGGAACCTAGTTCAATAAATATTGAATTTATTTAACTAATGTTTGACTATAGAAGATGTAAGAGTCAATGTGACTCAGTGAGCCAGGATCCTTGCAATGAAGACAACCTTCCACACAAAGATAAAAGAGAATATGCTAAAACAATGGAGAATGATTCTATACAATGAACTGTATAAAACTATTATGAAATACAATGACAGAGCCTTGCTTATAAAGGCAAGGATGACAATAAAGAAGTTGTAGTCATGTGACAAGTGTCACATTACTATCACATGTGACAACTAGAGGATAGGATGCCAACTAGAGTACATGTGTAGGATAAGACAACTCACTACAACTATCAACAACTAGAGACAACTAGAAACATCTAGAAGACTCACTAAGTCAACTTAACATGTGAATTATATGCAATGTGTGAATATTATTTAACTAATAAATAGTTAAATAATATGAATTATCCACACAAGGGGAAATTAACTAAACTAGTTAGGAAAAACCCCTATTCACACCAACACCCCCCTTAAGTGCAACTTAGGGAATAGCTGACTAAAGCAAAGATGCAATGATGGGTCCCAAATACTAGGCCATGTTAGGTACCCATGTACAACAAATATCAAGTGGAGAAATGGAGAAAACCTTATGAGACAAAACTCCTCTCCAAAAAGTGAGAATACAAAAACAACAAATAGAATGAAAGATGTGATGGAAGGAGGACTCGAAACCCCCCTATAATTATGTATACAACACATATGTACAATGAATTACCCCCCATAGGAGAGCAAGTGTCAAACTATAGGTCCCCCCACAATGAAGTAGCTCCTTTGCTGATGGTGAATGCCTAAAGAAGAATGTTGAAGAGAATCCAATGCCTACAAATGACATTCTTTCCCTTAGGAAGAAACATGTCCAAAGGCTAATGTAGAAGAATCTCCATCTCCAGGTTTGAGGGAAAAAGCCTCATGATGTATGTTGTCTCTAAAAATTGCTCAAGTGTCCACATGTCACAACCAAAAGATGCCACATAATTAGGTGTTGCATGCGTAATCAAAGACTGTGACAATCCAAGACAAGATGAAAACTCAAGATCATTAATCTCTAAAGATAAGGAATCCTTCAAATGATGCTCAAGATGCTCCAACTCAATGCCAAACTATGACAAGTGAAGAGGAGAAGAAGGTGTCATCACATATGAAGTAGAAGAATCAACTACTTCAAAGAGTCCTGAGATGAATGTCATCAATTATGTCCTCCAAGTCATCAAGATAAGACTCACAAAACAAGTTTGAAATACCTATCAAGTACTCATCCCATAAATCTATATCTGGAAGACAAAGAATATCCTGCTCAAGGGAAGTGGATGAAGCTATGTCAATGCCAATCTCTAAAGAAGTAGGAGAAGGAGGAAGCACAAAACTAGTCTCAGAACCTGAAATAGATGCAAGAACACCAAGGTTCAAGTGACCAAACTTCTCCTTACAAACATGATTCATGCTTGATGCATGAGTGTGAATATCAATCAATAGATCTACATCATCATTAGAAACAAAATGGGAGAATGTATACAAGCAAGATGCATGATCAGCTATACCAACAACAATGATCTCTACTCTCCAAGTCCCGTATGATCACAAAATTAGGAGTTAACTCAACTATCTTCCCTACACCATGTAATGAGTAATCTCGTAGATGGAAAGGAGATTTGTTGTCAAGGAAGGTACACACAACACATTGTTGAATGTACTCTCACCAACATCAATAGTTCCTTTACCAGTTGCATGCATGTATGTATTGTTACCCATCAAAATAGGTGGCAAAGTACATGACTAAAATGAAGAGAACACTCCTTGTGACTCCTAAATCAAGAAGCCATCTATCTAACTGAAGACTTGGGTGAGTGCGAGATCATTATAGGCCAAACAGTGGCAATGGAGAAAAAACTTGTTGAATGAAAAAGTGTCAACATTTAGACTAATATTTAGATTTAGATGGAAAGGGTGTTAATATTTCTAGCTCAAATATGGATTCCCTCCAAAAATGCCTTGGGATTACCTTATATTTAGGCAAGTGGGAGTCCCAAAACTTGCCAAAGAAACTTGCAAAACCACCCATTTAGTGTTATCCTAAAAATTTTCACAATTTCATCCTTGAAGCTAACAGATTTTTTTGTAACTAAATTTAATCAAATGAAAAGGGTTTATAGAGGAAGCTATTAAGATTCTAAAAATATAATATACACCTCATAATAATTTTAATAGGTAATTATTATTAATTTTCTACATACGCTATATCTAATTTCCTAATAGATATACATATTGAAAAATATCCATAACTTTCAACATATTAATCCTTTTTTAAATCCAAAAGATGTGTCACATTCTAGGATTTATTAGGTGTACATTAAAATTTTAAATTTTTTTTTTTCATATTTTTTTGACCAAGTTAGGTTGACTGGAAAATTAATTTTTAATATTTTGAAAAAGTCATAGTAAAAAATTCATAAATAATTATTTATTTACTTTCAAAAAATTTAAAAATATGCATCACATTCGTTCATGTGTCCTTTACTTAAATCCAAATCATGGAGGAAAAATATTATCTTTTTCCTATACTTAGGTTGGCCGGAATGACACATACTTTTAATGTTTTTTTAAAATTATAGTAGTGCTTCATTGAAATATCTAATTTTCACCAAACTATTTTTAAAATTTTCAAAAAAAAAGTAGTAGCCCATAAACTACATTCAATTTGTTACAACATTTATTACTATATTATTTCTATATTCTGTAGATAACTCATTCAATTTTTGACATGAAGTTTTTGATTAGTTCTGCTGAAAAAAGGGTCCAGAACCCTATACAGAGCCGTCCCCAGGGAAAAAAGGCCTTAAATGAGCTAAAAACAATACATTAACAACACAAAAACAATAAACAAAAAATGAGACTAATAAAAAACACAAAAACCAATAGACCCCCTATGGATTATCAATCGTCCCATAGTTGGCCAAGAAGTTGACCATATCCTTATAGTTGCCGAGGCTATCCACCCCCACATCTCTGACCTTATCGAAATCTTTGATAGAAACAAACATTGAAGCCATGCAACGAAGTGCCTTGCCATAAAATTCATTCATCACCCTCCATTTCTTCTACATCTTGTCCATCTTAGCTTTGAGCACCATCAGCTCCTCAACAGTCTTATTACACAGTGAGCAACTTCCCTTCTTCTTCTATCCCTGGGCTTCCTTTGTTTCCTCCTCAATCTCTTCTGAGCCAGGCTTGTTTAGTTCAGCAAATTGGCTCGCTCCTTCATCTTCATGCACAGACTCGTTGGGTGTTTCATCTTCTCCCTCTCTAATAGTATCCTTAACAAACTCTGAGTCCTTAGAAATGTCCATGCCCTAGGGATTGGAGGATAGGATACCAGCAATACGGCTGGACCTATGCACACCTTGAGCACCATGCTTAACAACATCACCCCCATCACCACTCCCCATCTGTTTAGGTCCTGAGTCTAGGTCTATGACTTTCACGGTCTCCACCATCCTTTTAGCTTCCTCTCTCCCAGTTTTAGCCTTCTTAAGTTGCAATTTGCCCTCATCTTCCACAACCCTCCAGTCTCTTTTAGCCGACACCATAGTCTCCTTTCTGGTCTCTAGGTTAGGGGTGTAGATTAGATAATGCAAAATGAGGGAAAACACCAAATCAAATGCAATAAAACAAGAGATTATACCTCACATACACAACCTAATCCCATCAAGGGAAAGAACGAGCCTTTGCACCCAAAAGAAGCTCCCAAGACTAAGATGATCCCTAGACTATTGATCCAAATGTGAAATGCTCTTCAATTGTGCAACTCACTATTAACTCAAAGGTGATTTTGGCATGGTAACTTTGCATGAAAATGGATGATGAAAATGACTTGTGAGAGGTTGTATTTATAAACTTTTTTGGAGGGATTTTGATCCAAGGGTGGAGATTGAATGGAGAGATCAATGGTGGAGGATGAAAGTGATGTGGAGGGCCTAGATTTGATCTTGGAAGATGGAGGGCTAGGAATAAAAGTAAATCTTTTATTTATTTTTGGGAAAGGGGTGAATAAATGAGGTTGGGTGAGATGGATTATTTGTGAATTAAAAATTCACATGGGGAAGGGTAAAATGAATTAAAAATTTATTTGGGGAAGAGTGGACATTTATGAGTTATGACATGTGTAAGAGGAGTAAATGTGATGTGTGATTTATTTGAATTTTAAATTTGGGGAATGTGGAGAGAAGTGCTAATGAGGGTTTGACTCACTTAATTAGGGTGATTATCCTAATTAATGTGGCTGGAATAAATTAGTAGATAGATTAGAGGGGGGGATAAGATTAATTAACTAGTGATTTAGTTAATTAATCCTAAGGCTAGGATGAGGTAGGCTAGAGTAGACAATTAAATAATAGCTATTTAATTGTCTAGGATAGGGGTAGGCTAATTAGTGGGCTGGATTAATTAGTTAACATGGTTTTAACTAATTAATTGGATTTAGGGAAAATGGGGGAATTGATTTAATAAATTTTGCATATTTATTAAATCACTTGGCTAAGGTTTGGGACTATTGAATTAATAAAATTAATTCAATTTTGGGGATAAAATGGTGTGGATTTAGATGATGAAAGGGGTAATTAATTAAATAGAAATTTAATTAATTGGTTGGAAAGGAAATTGGTATGTTTAGGGATGTCGGGAGTCAGTTTGGTGGTCGAGACATTTTTAGGTGTCTACATTTGCCCCTCTTTGACGTGGCGTCAGGACCTAGGAGGGAAGTGGCGTCAGGTCGAAAAAGAAAAAAATATGCCCCAGCTGCCGGGAAGGAATGAGATGGATAGGGGATGCCCCTTGAGAGGTTGGCGGGAAAAATAACAATTTTGCAGGTAAGCTCTCGAAAGGATGTGACGGAAGTGAAAGTTGGAGAGGTGCTGGAAAAAGAAGATGGTGGGAGGAAAAACAGAGGAAAAAGGCTGAGATCTGCACCCTGGAGGGAAAAGGAAGGGATGGAGGGAGGACATGACCCACTATATTAGGAAAAGTGGGCCCAAAGAGTGCCACACAGGCACACTTTTGACCTTCTAGAAGAAAAGACAAAGGAGAGATGGGCAAGTGCAACCCACAGTTCCCGTGACTTCATCACATCTCAGAGCGATTCCGAGAGGTCGGGCGGTCACCCGAGGCTGGACCCCAGGTAGGGCCTAACTTGAACTTTGTGATTTTTTATTTTACACACGTGTTTTTGGGTTTCGGGATATGGGTTTGGAGCGCGTGGCGCCAAAGATAAGGCGGATTAGCGCAATCCTACAGATTAGCGCTATCTACCAGGGTAGGGTGAGGTGATTTTGTCGCCATTTTGGAGAAATATTGGCGCCATCGTCTAGATTGGCACCAAAACTCAGGGCGAAGCATATATGGCATTTTGATGCCATATTATGGGTAGAACAGCGCTATCATCTGGAATAGCGCCATAATGGGGAATAGCGCTATTATTAGTTTTAGCGCTAAAAGTTTAATTGACGTGAAAATTGATTGTTGTGCCATTGTCTGGATTGGCGCAATACCTGGTGCGCAGTGGCGCCATTGTCTGTATTAGCGCGATGGGTAGGGAAAAGTAGCGCTATTTTTAAAATAGCACTAGGACTATCTGTGTGGGGCCACATGATTTGGGCCTGTGAGACATTCAGAAGAAAAGGTGTGTTGGGGAAAAAATAAGTTAGTATCTAATGAAGAAGTGGTGGATGCAGGATACATGGCGGTTTATACTGCAGTCATGAGAGCGACGAGTGCGATCCGTGATGCCACTGTTTGATGAGGCATGGCGGCCTCGACTTGTGAGACTGGGGCTTTGGACGGTGGCAGCGATGCCAGTGCTGCGAGCTCATAGAGCTCTGATGACGGCCGTAGTGGAGTGATACCGCAGCGAGACTTTCAGCTTTCTGCTGCCGACAGGAGAGATGACTATCACACTTGAGGATGTTTATCGCATCCTCAAGCTGTCGATTCATGGTCGACATGTGAGTTATGACACGAGGAGGGGGCAGACTGCGTTGATCAGAGCGTTCGGAGCAGAGCACATGGTGTTTTCGGCAGACGGGAGGGAGATGGATTATGATAGGATGCTGGCGGCAGGTGCAGATCCCTTTGCCTTATATTTATGTGCACTGATTGGAGGTGTGGTGCTGCCGGATAGGCAAGGCAGAGGTTTTCCTGTGGGCTGGGGTGGGATGATAGAGGGGATGGTGAGTCATGATACTGTCTACGCATGGGGGCCAGTGATGCTAGCACAGCTGCTTCATGAGATGCACACGGTCACCTATCTTCATGACAGGGCTTTATCTGCTGGGGTTACGCTGCTGCACGTATGGCTTTGGGAGCATATCCCTATGACCCGGCCGACATGCGGTTATTATCGGCGGCCGTTTGAGGCTTTTGTGTTTTTGTATCAGGATGCACTGTATACCTATACTGGACAGGTCCACCACTGGCGGAGGATACTGGATGACGTGATTAGCATGGTATAATGTCCATATATTGATTGTGAGGAGTGGCCGGATGATGTGACCCATCTCCCGTACACATTTCAGCAGAGATTTCTTATGGGTCGTGCAGACCGTACTATAGAGATGTACCTACCCTCACGGGTGATGCGGCAGTTTGGACTAGTACAAGATGCGCCTCAGCAGATAGCGATATATGCGCAGACACCGTGGGATACAGCCTACTGGCCCACAACATTATAGCCACAGGTTGCGCTGAATGACTGGGCAGCACTTCGGCCAGTTCAGTGGGATTGGAGGAGCACAGTGATGGATGCAGGTACTACGCCTGCTTATGAGGTATGGTGGTAGATGCATCGGCCCACTCGATTGACAGATCCGACAGTGGAGATATCAGAGGATGAGGGAGATGGGGATGGAGATGATCCAGATGGGGATGCGGATGAGGTCATTGCAGATTTCATTGTGGAGGTGATGGATGATGGGTTGGAGAGGGTGATCGCTAGAGATGGTCATCTTGTGGATGAGGTGGTAGCAGTGGCAGCGGGACAGGGACCAGTGGGGCAGGAGGTTCCAGCATAGCAGGTTCCTGCATAGCAGGATCCTGCATAGCAGGTTCCTGCATAGCAGGATCCTGCATAGCAGGTTCCTGCATAGCAGGATCCTGCATAGCAGGTTCCTGCATAGCAGGATCCTGCATAGCAGGTTCCTGCAGAGCAGGTTCCAGCACAACAGGCCCAGGTTAGCGGCAGACGGCAGGGTAGAGCACCGCGACGGTGCGGTGGATAGCCGAGGACAGAGCAGAGTGATCTATCCCCATCGCGGGTGGAGCAGCTGCGAGCTAGTAGACAGGATGTCGGGGCAGGGAGTTCAGGGGCAAAGGTGGCGGCAGAGGCTGAGAAGCTGACGCCTCAGCGACATTCACGGGCTGAGATGGAGGAGGTGGAGACATTACGTGCCCAGGTGGCTAGCCTAGAGGAGGCGTTAGGGCGCCGAGAGTCTGAGTTGGGACAGCTGCAAGGAGTAGATGGGTGGTTGGCAGTGTCAGAGGCTCAGTTGGCTCAGGCCAGAGAGGATATGGAGGATTTGAGGATAGAGCAGGATGCAGCGCTCGTGAGAGCACATCAGGCAGAGATTGCGTTGAGCAGTGCACAGGCTATGGGTGGGGGCCTTGCCCCGATTTTGGTAGGGATGCAGACTCAGCTGGCTCAGGCTCAGACACATGCGCATCAGATACAGGGGCAGTTGAGCCAGGCATAGGGATAGGTAGCTCAGGTATAGGGACAGGTAGCTCAGGTACGGGGGAGCTAGCAGAGGCCAGAGCACGGATGGAGTATTATCGGGGGTTATACTATGCAGTTGTACCCGCAGCGCAGCGAGCACCGAGTTACAGCCAGGTCAGTAGATCGGGGGCGTCGAGATCACATCGATCTAGATCTATTCAGTTAGTTCAGCAGATGATGCCCCCTCCCACATATGTGCCCCAGCAGGATCCTCAGGTACCAGTAGCACCACAGCCACAGCCGCCGCCAGGATCACAAGCTCGACCAGGGTCATCATCTCCTACCCCCTCAGAGAGAGGATCCTCGATGTGATAGTTATACCATGATAGCCCTTAGAGGCATTGTATCAGGACATTTTATTTTTTGATGATGTGAGCGATGTACATTTTTTGCGGTGATTATATATGATGCGAGACTTCTGATGGCTTATATGATGGATGCACATGTTATATTTTATATGTTGTGGATGTATGATATTTTTTTTTCAAATGATGTGTGTGATTTGGTAGATGCAATTATGTTTTTGTGATATATGCATGGTGTTGTGATTTTATGGACTATATGATGTAACTAAATATGCGGATTAACAATCATTTATTATGTATGAAAATGTATGGGATTATGTTATATGCCACTAGTTGTTTCAATGGTGATGTTGGTGATGTTGTAATGCAACTAAATGCTTATGAGATGTTGATATGTATGGAATGCAATGTGATGATGCTATTTTTAATATGCACCTATGATATGATGTGTAATGATATGCAGCTGAAATGAATCTACTTGTGTTTTATGCAAACTTAAATGGATTTAAAATGAACCTAAAATGAGATGCAAATGGATTAAAATGAACTTAACATGAGATGCAATCGGATTAAAATGAACCTAAAATGAGATGCAAATGGATTAAAATGAACCTAAAATAAGATGCAAATGGATTAAAATGAACCCAAAATAAGATGCAAATGGATTAAAATGAACCTAACATGAGATGCAATCGGATTAAAATGAACCTAACATGAGATGCAAATGGATTAAAATGAATCTACAATGAGATGCAAATGGATTAAAATGAATCTACAATGAGATGCAACTGAAATGGATGAAAAATGAACCTAAAATGATATGCAAATTGGTGGTGACATGTAGTTAAATGATATGTGCTAAATGCAGTATCGGTGATAGGTGGTATGCAAACTAGGTGATAGGTGAGGTAGCCTAATCCTGATACACATGATGTTCCTTGTGTTGACCCTAAATGGTGAGACTGTGGGAGAACGTGTTAGGTGTTGGGGATGATAGGGGTGAGAGCGTCTAGGGGATGGCGGTGGGGGGATTGGAGGATGGTTAGGTCATAAGATACCATGTCATTGAGGGTGGGGGGGTTTGGTTTGGTTCAAGATGTGTTAAGTGGAGATAGGTTGGGATGATGGGGTTAGTGCGGGAGTTAGATTGGTGGGGGGGGTTGGAAAGTGTCGATCAAATCTAGGCCGATATGGGATAGGTGACTGAGTGATTAGGATGATGATGTTGAGCTAGTATCAGTAGTTGCACAAAATTAATTGAGAGCATTTCTTAGTTTAATGTAGCAATGTAGGATACAGTTCACGAAGGTATGAAATGACCTAAGTGATGATGTATATCCAACGATTGCATGGACTAGACCCACAAACAATAGGTTGGTTTCATGCCTGCCCAATGTAGTATAATCTTGTCTAGTAGAGGAAGGGGACTCATAGCAGTGAGTGTGAATAATGCATATAAGGTGTTGATACCTGTATATGCAAAATAGGACACATCATGCTAGAACCGACTTGGACTTCAAGATATGAATACTATTCTTGGAGTAATGAAACCAACCCATAAGCACAGCATACCGAAACAATGACTATGTCTACTCCAAGGGCTATCCGCTACGTACCATGATATAATGAGATCAAGGTAGCTTTGGAGATTCCTTGGAGTGAGACAAAAAGATAAAAATCAATAAGCAAAAAGACCAACGAAAGATACAAATAGCCTTTGTGTGCTCTTGCCAAGAGATGTGATGATAGAATGATAGATTTTTGTCCATTGTAGGAAAGACGTATCCTAGGACGCAGATCTGTTTTTGATTGGAGAGTTTGTGGAAGATGGGCAAAAGAACATTCAGGCCAAATGGAAGATTATAGTTGGTATATTGCTTGATGATTTTTGCGCGAGGGACCATGTTTCAATGGTATGTGTAGCATGCGTATCGTTTCGTAGATCTAGAAAGCTCAGTGAGTGGGAACCATCCCAATGGGTGGGATGGGTACATCTTAGATACCTGAGTATTGGAAACATCCTTCGTATTCCAGACTGCCTACATACCCTGTGTCCATGGGATCAAGGTACTTTTAAGATGCGGGTGAAATGAATATGTAGTTCTGGCAAGACTTGATGATGTGGGAATGGTTGGCGATGTGATGTGATGAGGGTTGAGGCGTGTTTAGATGATTGTGGTGGGATGCGAGATTGATGCATGGGGTGATTATTTTTGGATTTTCTAATTTTATGATGTTTTTGGATTTTCTAATTTAATTTTTTTTTAAATTTTTTTTTTTAAAATTTTTAATTTTTATTTTTTTGATGTTATGATGTTTTTGGATTTTCTGATTTTATGATGTTTTTGGATTTTCTGATTTTATGAACTGTACAAAGGAGAGCTTACAAGGATCCTTGTTCCCTAGATGGGGTTGTGGGTGGGTGAGGTAGTGCGGGATGGGCGAACAAACTTGATGTTTCAGAATTTCAAGCCATGGGATGCGTGGGTATGGAGTGTTATGCGGGAAAGAGGACTTATTAGATGGTAGAACCGGCCATTATACATGGTGCCTGAAATAGGTTTTCACCATGGTACTTATCCAAGGTGTCACCAAGGTGATTTTCACCATTGGAAGTTTTTATTGCACTCTGATTTTTCTTGATTTTTTGATTTTTTTGGTGTTTTTATTTTTTGTATTTTTTTTTATTTTTTGACTTGACGTATTCGATGGGTTATGCATAGAATCGCTTGAGATGCAAGATGTTCATTGGCTCATCTAGAGGCTGCCCCTCGGGTGTTGCAAGCTGATAAGCTCCTGACCCATAGTCGGTGGTGATGACATAAGGTCCTAGCCAATTAGGTTCGAATTTTCCTTGCTTCGGACGCTCTTGCAGGTTCTTTTGATTTTCCATTAGGACCAGGTCACCTACCTCAAACTTTCTGGTTCTGATCTTTTTGTTGTAGCTTCTTCTGAGGCGGTTTTGATATGCCTGTAAGTGATTTAATGCATTCAGACGTTTCTCATCCAACAATTCAAGTTGATGCAACCGTACGACATGATAGTCTTCATCAGATATGATGTTTTGCAATGATACTCAGAGGGATGGGAGCTCGACCTCTATAGGTAAAATGGCTTCTGATCCGAATACTAGTGAGTATGGAGTGGCTCCAGTAGGAGTGCGGATACTGGTGCGGTAAGCCCATAGGGCGAGGTTAAGTTGGAGGTGCCAATCGCGGCCAGCTTCATTGACTGTCTTTTTTAAGATGCGGAGGATGGTTTTATTAGAAGCCTCTGCTTGACCGTTTCCTTGGGGATAATATGGCGTGGAGAATCAGTGTTTGATGTTGAACTTTTTGCACAAAGTACGAACTTCTTGGTTTTTGAATGGCTTCCCATTATCAGTGACAATGGAATGGGGGGTACAGTAGCGGTAGATGATGTAGTGGAGAATGAACTTGGAGATTTGGATGCCTGTGGTGAAGGTGAGTGGTATTGCTTCCACCCACTTTGTGAAGTATTCGGTAGCGGTTATTATGAATTTATGGCCGTTGGAAGATGGAGGATGGATTTTCCCTACGAGGTCGAGTCCCCACTGTGAGAAAGGCCATGGTGTTGTGATTGGTTGCAGCTCCTGTGCTGGGGCATGGATGAGATCGCCATGCTGTTGACATGGGAGGCATTTTCTGATAAACTGATGTGCATCCTTGTCCATAGTGGGCCAATAATAGCCAGTCCTCAGGATCTTCTTAGAAAGAGCTGGTCCACTTGAATGTGCCCCGCAAATACCTGCGTGTACCTCTTCCAAAGCTACCTCGGCTTCCCTAGAGTCTAAACATCGTAAAAGCATACCATCAAGACTCCTTTTGTAGAGGGTGTCGCCTACAAGGATGAAACGGGAGGCTCGGCGGATGAAGGATTTTTTCTGTGATGGGGATAGGTTGTTGGGGAGGATGTTATCGTGAAGGTAGAGGTAAGTTTCCTGATACCAGGGGGATAAGGGACCAACGATTTCGCACACTAGTTCAGATTGGGGAACGTCATATGCTGGGATGGGGAGCTCTTCGATCAGGAATTCGCATTTCTTGCTGCCTTGCTTCATGTCAACCAAAGATCCGATGGTGGCCATGGCATCTGCTGCTTTGTTGTTTAACCTTGGTATCTGCTCAAAGTGGATGTCACTAAAATAATCTTTAAAGTCATCGACCATCTTCTTATAGGGAAGAAGCTTATCGTCCTTGGTTTTATATTCATTCTTGACTTGCCTGATGACTAGTTGAGAGTCGCCATAGACAGTTAGTTTGTCTATTTTCCATTGGATGGCCATTCGAAGACTTGTGATGAGGGCCTCATATTCTGCTACATTATTGGTGCATGGAAATGTGATTTTGAATGACTTAGGGATCGTGTCACCTTGAGGGGTAACAAACAGGACGCCTGCCCCCGAGTCTCTGTGAGTGTAGGATCCATCAAAATACATCTTCCATGTATCTGCGGCTGGTGTGATTGTCAAGATGGCCTCGTCTGGAAATTCTTCTATTGTAGGATGTTCTGCCTGAATAGGTGCCTCAGCTAGCTGATCTGCTATGACTTGCCCTTTGATTGCCTTTCTATCTATGTATTCTATGTCAAATTTGGTGAGAATCATGACCCATTTTGCCATTCTTCCAGTGAGAGCTGCTCTGTTTAGCAAATATTTGAGTGGGTCGATCTTAGCAATGAGCTTAGTCTTGTGATTGAGCATATAATGTCTTAACTTTTGTGATGTGAAAACCAGGGCAAGACATGCTGGTTCAATCTGTGTAGTTAAGCTCATAGGAAATTAAGGTGCGACTGATGTAGTATATGGCTCTTTCCTTCCCCTGCTCATCATGTTGTGCTAACAAAGCCCCAATTGCTATGTCGGTCGTAGAAATATACAAGAGGAGGGGCTCTCCTTATCTTGGTGGAGATAGAATAGGGGGATTAGCCAGATATGCTTTTAGCTGGTCGAAGGCATCCTAACACTGAGTAGTCCAGGTGAAAGCTGTATCTTTTTTGAGGAGATGCTGGAATGGTTGGCATTTGTCAGCAAGTTGAGTGATGAATTGGCGGATAGACTGTAGTTTACCCTGTAGGCTTCTCAGTTGTTTCAAGGTTTTAGGAGGTGGCATTTCAGTAATAGCTTTGACTTTTGCCGGGTCCACCTCGATTCCTCATCTGGAGAATATGTATTGCAACAATTTGCCTGAAGTGACGCCAAAGACACACTTTTTTGGATTTAGACGAACATTATATTGCTCTAGCCTGTCAAAGATCTTGGCTAGCACGTCTTAGTGTTCTTCTCAGGTCTTTGATTTGCCGAGTAAGTCATCAACGTAGTCCTCCATGATGTGGTGAAAGAGGTCGTGGAAGATGACAGTCATTGCTCGTTGATAAGTAGCTCCTGCATTCTTTAGGCCGAACGACATTACTTACCCAACAGTATGTCCCCCATGGGCATATAAAGGATGTTTTGTGCTGATCTTCCTCAGCAATTTTGATTTGATTGTATCCTGAAAAGCCATCCATGAGAGATAGCATCTCATGCCCTGTGGTAAGATCCACAATCATATCAATGTTGGGAAGGGGGAAGTCATCTTTCAGGCAGGCCTTGTTGAGGTCTCTGAAGTCAGTGCAACAGTGGATTCTGCCATCTGGTTTAGCAATAGGTACTAGATTCGAGACCCATTCAGGATAATCAATTGGACGTATGAACCCCACATCTAGTAACTTTTTAAGCTCTGCTTTGACAAGAAGGGCCACCTGAGGATTCATCTTTCGGAGCTTCTGTTTGACTGGTTTAGCATCAGGACATACTGCAAGATGATGTACAACCAAGGTAGGATCTAGCCCTGGCATGTCTGCGTGTGAAGAATGCCAAGAAGTCCTCTTGTTTGAACAGGCTGAGAGATTCTGCTCGATATGTGATTTTCAGCTCTTCCTCTATCCCTAGATTCATTTCCTGCGCTGGTTCAACCAAGATGGGTGATCTGTCAGGATATACTTTATCTATTTCAGGGAGGCCCAAGCTTCCATCTCCTGGTGCCTCATGGAGGTTTTCACCAGGAGATACGTCCTTTATTTTTACTTTTTTAGGATCTGACACTCCCGAGGAACGGTTTTCACCATTAGATCCATTTTTTGTTTTTGTATTTTTGCGACTAGAACCAGGGGTTGTCTCCCCAAAATAGGCAGCCGGATTGAGTTCCATGATGTATCGAGCTTTGTGATCTCCCGAGGGGAAGTTGTCTCTTACTCCCATCATTTCAGCAATGGCTTCATCATTAGGTGCGATATCCAAAATAGGAGGTCCTCGTTGGTCCCAGTCGATGAGGTCAGGGTATACTAATGGTAGGTCATTGGATGATGAGGTGAGAGTAGTGACAGAGTAGATGGTGCAAATGGAGGAGGTGAAGAACTCAGCAAAGTCGCTAAAGGAGTCTTGTAGGTCCGTTTCGTTAATATTGTCGACATCTAGAGAAACTGGGGCAAACTCGGCTAAGATACATTCACTGGTATTAAGGATGCGTTGTGGTTGACCATACCCTAATCCTTGAGTATAGGGGTTCCTTGTTGCTTGCAGTGGTTCCACAATGCCTTGTTCATGAAGGCCAATGCCGCCTTGTCCTTTGTAACCCATGCTTTTGACTATTTTAGATCCTTTGCCGTAACTGTTTGTTGGGATGGTGGGGATGTCTTGTTCTATTTCCTCATCTTTGTAAAGCCAGGATGAAATATCTTCAAGTATGTCCTGATCCAAAAGGTGTTTCTT
The DNA here is from genome assembly GCA_027924645.1 of Cunninghamia lanceolata. NCBI lineage: Eukaryota > Viridiplantae > Streptophyta > Pinopsida > Cupressales > Cupressaceae > Cunninghamia > Cunninghamia lanceolata. Next base: position 12,792,860 of record BSBN01001400.1, read on the forward strand.
CTCAAAGATGGGCGAGGGTTTGCATTTGATGATGATGGTGTCAGCTGCCTCTGTGTTCGGAGTGCCAAATGTCTTAGGAGTGGGTAATAATCCCACGCAAAAGGTGCCGTGAAGGTTGTATTCCCCACAGCCTTGGTCGCTGATCTTGATCTTGACCTCAGGAGGTGAAGGTGTTTGCGATGAAGTGGTGGCGATGTTGGTGGGGTCCATGTATGAAGTGGAAGCTGTTGGAGTGATTTGGGTGGTGGCTTTATTTTATGGACAGAAGGTTTGGTTGTGTCCTTCCAGAAAACTACAGTATTGGAAGGGACGGGGATCGGCATAAATAGTGACTTCGGTGCCATTGTGGGGGAATTTGAAACATTGATGGAAAGTGGAGGGGACGGCCTGCATGGCATGGATCCATGGGCGGCTGAGAAGAATGTTATAGGGAAGGTCAAGATCAAGAACCTAACATTTGGTTTCAAGGATTTTCTGTCCCACTTGAATAGGGAGCTTTATGGTACCCTCGGATAGCCTCTCGGTGTCATCATATCCTTTCATTGTTATGCACTCGCTAGCATCCACAACCACATCTGAGTACCCCAAGTGTTTTAGTAATTTTAGAGTGCATATATTTAGGCTGGAACCACCATCTATTAGAACCCTTTTAATGGTGTGTTTGTGAATGCGGACCTCGATATGTAGTGCATCATTATGTAGGTGTTCGGAAGCAAGGAGATCTTTTTCAGAAAATGTGATATGGTGTGGTGTAGCAATATGGCCGACCATGGCTTGAAATTGATTGACATCCAAGTTTGCGGGGACTTGTGTTTCCAAAAGGGCCTTGTCGAGAATGTCCTTGTGGCGGGGTGATGTGCGAAGCAGCTCAAGGATGGATATTTGCGCGGGTGTCTTTCCTAGATGGTCTAGGAGGTTGTATCGAGTGGTGGGTGATGAACGGGTGTTTGGACGAGGGGGGAGGGGATCAGATGTGGATGGGGGGGTTGGTTCAGTGGGAGGGACAGTGCGAATTGAGACAAGGCCTCGACGGGTTGTGACGGCGCAATCAGGTTCTTGTGCCTGAATGGTGATGGTGTTGACAGAGTGGGATGGGGGTTCGATGCGGCCGACAATGGAGTCGTAGTGTGTGGGTGGTGGAGTGACATTATATGCTTGATTGGATGATGAAGCTTTGTTATGGTTGGGCAAGGGATCCTTGTAAGCTCCAAGATTGGCGTTTGGTGATGGTTGTGTACTGTGCTCAAGGTTGACAAGATTTTGATCTATTAGGTCTTGGATACAATGTTTTAATTGCATGCAGTCCACTGTTTTATGACCTGCCATGTGGTGGTATTCGCAATAATCATTTTCATTATACCATGCTGCCTTGAGGTCATTGTCTTGGCTTGGTCTGACAGGCGGGAGTGTGATTTCTCCTTGCTTGAGGCATCTATCGAGGATGTCCTCAATAGGTTCTGCTAATGGCGTGAAATTCTGGCGAGGTTTGTGGGGTTTATTTGGTCCTCTTTGGTTATTGGTGTTTGCTGCATACGTGTGTGCCGGTGTGTGGTTTTGGATGTGTTGGACGGCCTTTACATCGGTGACACTGTCATTCAGATTATTCTTGTTCTTCCCCCAATAACGTGATTTATCGTTAGATTGCGTGTTGGTATTGTTGTTCGTATTGGGGGTGTTGTGATTGGTTTTGTGGTTGTTGTTATTGTTGTTGTTGTTGGACTTGGGATCGTAAAGTTTGATGGAACCCTTGGCAATGAGGGCTCATTCCACAGTGGTGCCTTTGTCGATAACCTCTTCAAAGGTAGATGCGCACAGAATCTATAAGTGAAAACCTAATTCCTGATTGAGATTGGCCACGAACATGGTGACAAGTTGTTTTTCAGGAATAGGCCATGGGAGCTTGCTTGCTAGGCCCCTCCACCTTTGTAGGAAAGAAGCGAAAGCTTCACCGTTCTTTTGTTTGTTTTTACAAAGGTCGGTCATAGACACCTCATGTTCAAAGTTGTAGGAAAAGTGATTGACAAACTTTTCCACAAGCTCGGGAAATGTTCAAATTCCAGGTGGTAGATGGGCAAACCATTCAGCAGCTTGGCCGCCAAGACTTCTTGGGAAGAGTCTCATAAGATATGTGTCATTGTGAGAGACTTCGAGGCAAGCAATGTAGAATTCCTGAAGGTGGTCCCTAGGATCGCCCTTTCCCTTGTATTTGTCAAATTTTGGCGTTTCAAAGTTTTTAGGGAAAGGGGGCATGTACAAGGTGTGGTCAAACGGGTAGGGACAAATATCCTCAAAAGAATAGTATTTGCGTTTACCCCCAATTTGTAAGTCATCCACCTTTTGGATTAAGCTTTGCAGCACGGTGTTGAAATCCTGTGGTTGTTGTGGTTGAAATGTGTAGGGTTGTTGATTAGTGAGATATTGGAGGTGGGGTGGGAGTTGGTGTTGGGGATTGGTTTGGATGAGATGTTGGTGTTGGGGATTGGGGTTTGGATTGATTAGTGCTTGCTGTTGTTGGTGCGCGTAGAGTTGTTGGAGAATATGTGGGGGTATTTGTGGATTGGGATTATGTTGACTTATGGGGTTGAGGTTGGGTACGTGTATGTTGGATTGGTTAGATGCATTGTGAGATTGTTTTGAGAATAGTTGTTGTAGGTAAGCAAGGGTGTGAGGGTTTGGTGGGGGCACACTTGTGGAGGTACTTGCTTGTGTGATGTTGCCTTGTATGCCCATTGTATTTGAAGCGGAAGGGTTGATGGTAGTTGTGGTAGTAGAAGTGATGACGGGTTGGGAGATGTTAGGTATGGCCGTGGAAATTGTAGGTGTGGCAGCGGTTGAGGTTGTGGAAGTGGTAGATACGTTAGGTGTTGACGTTTGAGAGATGGTAGGTTGGGTATGTGATGTAGTTGCTTGGGAATTTGATGGGGTTGGGACAACTGTAGAAGTGGATGGTTGTGATGATGTTGTGATGGGGGGAAGTTGAGCACCAAGCTTGAGAAGATGGTCAAGATATCTCTTTGGATCCGATCTTAGGACTGTATCAAGTAGGTCCATATTATCGGCATCTTGCATGAAGGTCAAGACATCTAGGTCATCTTGGGATATGGTGGGGACATTTTGTGGTGGTGGTGGGGGTGGTGTTGGTGCTTGTGGTAAGAAGTGAAAAGGGTCGTTGGTGCCAAATGGGGGGATGAAGGAATATGTAGGTGGATTGTATGTTTGATAAATGGGTATGTTGTTACTGTCGGTGTTAGGCATGCCAAAGGGCCATCGTTCTGCCGTTTCTTGATTTCTTTTGTGTTGTGATCTTGTGGTGGGCATACATGTATGAATTTGATTTCTAGATGTGGGATGAGGTGGAGACCTTAGAGAATCGAATTGATTGTGTTGGACCCAAAGATGGATGTGGTCGTGAGATGGAGTAGAAGGGTATGATGAAGATCGATATGTTTTCCAAAGGTTTTATCCTAAGGGTGATATGAATGGGTGATATTGATATTTTTGCACAAATTTTGGACCAAAGATGGATGATAAGAAAGGGATTTGATGTTTTTGATTTTTTGATTGATTTAGGATGGTGAGGATGATATTGTTGATGTTTCTCGAATTGAGCTTTTGGGTAAGATCTAGATTTTGATTTGGCACACAAAGGATGATGATTTTCTTTGTTTGGGGTAGACTAATGACCTTTACACAAAGAGAGGTGATTTGTTTTTTTCTTGAAAGGTAGACTAATGACTTTTCAAGGAAAATGTGATGTTAAAGATAAGCTCTAGATCTAACTTTGGCTCAAAAAGGGTGACAAGATTTGATTGGTGATTTGTTGATGAGGTTTTGATTTGGATGTGGATTTTTGAAATGATTTTATATTAGTCCAAGGATATATGCAAAAGGAATGAATGGGGATGGATAGATATGTATTTGGGCTGATTATGATGTATCAAAAGGGTCCAACAATGGTGGTGAGGGATCCTCTAAGGTCAAAGAGAATGTGTAATTTGGAAAACTTTGGAAGAAAATGGCTGGACAGTTGGCGGATTTCTATGAGATGGGTATGGATTATGGCAGAACAGAAGGTGTAGATCACAAAAAAATGGGTCTTTGCTTCAGGCAAGTCAATCTAAACATAGCACCAATACACGGGTGAAAAGGCGCTACAATCAGACAGATATAGCACTAAAATAGGTTACACAGATTTCTGATGGCAAAATTTTGGGACTTCTGACGGCAGTATTTTGGATTTGTCTGTTTGGGATGTGACTAACTGATTTGTTCTGTCTCAGGCACGTCAATCTCAAAATAGCGCCAATCCACGGGTGAAAAGGCGCTACAATAAGACAGATATGGCACTGAAACAGAGTTTGACATATTTTTGATGGCAAACTTTTGGATCTCTAAAGGTAGATTTTTGGATTTGTCTGTTTGTTATGTGACCAACTGATTTGTTCTATCTCAGGCACGTCAATCTCAAAATAGTGCCAATCCACGGGTGAAAAGGTGCCACAATAAGACAGATATGGCGCTAAAACAGGGTTTGACAGATTTCTGATGGTAAATTTTTGGATCTGATTGTTTAGACTGTGACAAACTAATGTGTTCTATCTCTTGGCAAGTTGTTTGTGAAAAAACAAAGCACTTTAACACACTTTTGAACGCAAAACAAGAAATGATTTTTGTTTGTGAAATGACATGACTTTGTTTAGAACAAGCACATTTTTACAACCTATGGCGAGAATGGGACAGTATTTGTTGAATCCCCTAGCTACACCTATTCAAAGCGGGTAGCTCTAGGATCTTGGTAGCACCGGCTCCTCCTTACAATTGCACACACTTCTCACGCATACCAAGATCCAGGTTTCTTATAAGGCTTGACCCTCTCCAAACCTTTAGATTGTCCCTGCTACCTCGGCTAAGAACCACATGAATCGGGGCCGCTTCAAGGGTTTTGCCCTCTGCGTCAACAAATAGAAGGATTTTGGCTTACTACAACAATGGCTCTTAGTAAGGGCATCTGTTCAGGTGGTTATACTGTTGTGATGTTCACAACACGCCCCATTATGCTCCTTAGCAAAATGGGGGCCCCTGCTGATGTTCTGCTTTTTGCTTCTGCTTGTGTTTTTTCTGCTTTCTGGCGGTTTGGTAAAAATGGTCAGGTGCATCATCATCATGATATTGGATGAGGTTGGTCATCATCATGAGGTCAGTTTGTCAAAGTTCATATTTTGTTTCTGTGACCTCATATTTAGAAAGAGCTTGAAATTCCATGCAGGTTTGCCTTTTACTTCACTTGAAAATTCGTCCATATGTGGAAGTTATGCACAGTCAAAGTTTTGGTCAAACCTGATATTCGCAGGATGATCATCATATTTTTTCATGTTATCAAGGTCATCATGATCTTGGTCTATCACCCAATAAAAATCATGCAGTCGCCATATCCGGACGTCAATCTTAGGTGGTAGTGCCCTTTACCCGTCAAAAGGTCTTTCGCATCATGAGCATCATGATTTTTTAGGAGGGTCATATTTTATAAACTCGGTTTTGCTATATGAACATCATCATCATCATATTTGAACGCCCCCCCCCCCCCCCCCGATAATACCCTGAGGTCCAAATATCATGATGACGTCAACTTTAATTCACGGTAAGTTTCCCCGTCGAGCGGTCTTTGTATCGCGAGCATCATCATGATATTTTTGCATCGCCTGATCTTAAAATATCATGCTGATAATATAAGATCACCCTGACTTAGAAAATCCACCGTCGGCATATTTGCATGCGCATGATATAATCCTATCAGAGGGTCATCATCATGATATTTGCTGAAATTCGCTAAGATGATGATGACGACTTCATATCCTCCTGATCTTTCACGAGGGTCATTCGCTGAAATTCGCTAAGTGATGAAGACATCATCATGATATTCGATAAAGAGGATCATCATATTCATATCCTCCTGATCTCCTTTTGCATGATCATGATGATCACCCTATCTTTTTGAAGAAGAAGGTGATATTCCATTCCGCAACAACATGATCATATTTTACAATATCACCCTAGCGCAAATATCATGATGACCTCAACTCATCCTTGTGCTCCGAAGACGAAATATGATGATGACGTCATCATGATAATTTGATGAGGAGGATCATCATCATATTTTTTATCCTATCATATTGTCAAGATCATCATGATCTTGTTTGTTCACCTGACATTTCGTGAAGTCCTCCTGCCGAGAAGAACGACCTTTTGAAAGTATCCTGATGATCATCATCATCACATTTTCCCTTCGGCAGGATATGTTCCAAAACATGATCCGGTTAGCGAAATATCATGATGACGTCATGTTCTAAGTTTAACGAAAGCTCTGGATATCATGATGACGTCATCCCGATCTGATAAACGAAGAAGCTAATATCCCATGATGATGATCATCATGATCACATTTCCCTTCGACAAGATATTTTCCAAAGCACGATCCGGTTCACGAATATGATGATGACGTCTTATTCAAAAGTTTGACAGAAGCCCCAAATATCCTGATCATCATCATCATCCTGATCTTTCGAGAGGGTTATCTTGGCTGCAAAGGGTCATATTACATTCATCATCCTGATCATGCTCCTTAGGTGACCCGATATCACAAATATCCCCTGATCTTAACTGAACATGATGATGACGTCATTTTTTGCACTTTAATGAAGCCCGAATATGACGATGACGTCACCATCATTTTCATTTCCTCAGCAGCAGCAGGATCATATTCCATATCCTCCTTTTCTTCTTCAGCATGATTATGATGATGATGTTGTTCTTTTCTCCAATATGCAGAAGTGGAATATCATGATGACGTCATCTGGAACTTCTCAGAAGGGAGAGCATCATATTTCCAGAATATCATGATGATGAAGTGAATATCGACTAACATGTTTTTTTTTACGCGCCGATAGCGATAGTCATGCCGATGGGCGGGAAATGAGGCGGTGGAATTTTAAAGTGTTTTTTTGGCGCCTGTGGCATTTTCCCGGTCAGCGATAGTTGACCAGATGAATTTTGAGCAGTCTGAACGCACTTTGGACGCGTTTTGAGAGTATTCTGGATCTGATTTCCACAATCTTGCGCAGTCACCTGGGTTTAAACGCTTATTTTAATTTCCTACTGTTTATGTGATAAATGAAATACTTATTGCTTGTCTTGTCTTGCAGGCTTGCAGTTGAGGAAGCAGCCGGAAAGTCAACACAGTGACCTCATGGAGGAAGGAAATCTGATCTCAGGAGCAAGAAGATAAGGATGAAATGCGAAAAGTCAAGGCCATTCAAGTAAAGAACAAGGTTGCAGCTGAAGGTATTACTGCAACAGACAAACAGAAGTTATTACCCAGCTGCCGGAACTTCTCAGAAGGGGCAATATTTCGCCCAGATTTGACACTGCTCAGAGATATTTTTGAGAACTGGTTCACCTGTATTTATTGCTGTAACCAGGGGTTTGAACCAGGGGTTCAGTTAGGTTTTTTGCTGTAGTGAGGACAATCAGAATGTCTTTATATTGTGCCTCTCTACACTGTAATACTTTACAACAGGGATTTCAGGGCCTACAACAGGGATTTTAGGAAAATAGCAGTGGCTACAGCAGAATTTTCTTTTTTAGGAACATACAGCAAGTTAGCATAGTTTAGAAGTAGAAGAAGGAGGTCACCTGTTTGTCTGCAGTAAGGTGCGCGTGGAATGTCTGGCTGCCTTACTGTATCTGTAAAGCTTGTAAGTTCTCTGTAGTATGATCAATGAAACTAAGAGTCATTCCTACATTGTAAATCATGTATGACTATTCATTTCTAATACAATAGAATCTGGAGTTCTGCATCTATCTTCTGAGTGTTCTCCTGCCCTTCTTTGTGTTTTGAAATATTTTCTTTGAGAGCTTGCAATTTTAAATGTATGTTTGTGAAAATGCTCAGAACTTACATTTAGGGTTTTTACTGTGGATTTGATCAAATTACTGTGGTATTTACATAGTGCATAACAGAAACAATTAGATCCTTCGGTAGATTAAATGAGGTATAGATTAGATCTTTCTAACTTTTCCCAACCCATCTGAAATATTTAGCTGAAAACGTAGAAATCTAAAGGAAATTGTCTCAAATTTGAAGAAGCATGTATAACAGAGCTATAAGTAGACAGTTTTCATAAATAGATAAAGAAGAAAGCTGCAAAAATTCAAGAAAACCATCTAAAACTTGTAGCCCAGTAACACTTGTATGCAAATGAACAGAATACTTGTTGAAATCTATGACCTTTTTGCATATTCTTAGTCCAGTAAACCACCAAACAAACCTAAACTACGTAAGGCCCCTTGAACATTACAGCTTCACATTGACCAACTGAACTTGACCAACCGAACCATTGTAGACTTGGGATTAGTTGAATCTCAAATGATTCCTTCTTATCTTTCAAGTATAGTTTCAGTTCATTATATGTGAATTTTAACTTATTGTTATGATTGCATCAAAACAGTCATCAACAGTTTTCTGGCGCTAGAAGGAGGGCCTGATTTGGTTTAGGGTTGAAATTTTGAGTTTTAAATGTTATATTCTAAGATATGTTAGATCTCATAAAATTTCAAAGGGCTAAAAGTTGAAAGAGGGTCCTATTTTCAATGGACTCATATAGGGACAGTTTTCAAGTTGACATTCCTTCATTTCAGAAAGCTTTGAATAGCCAGCTTTATCCTAAAAATTTATATAGCTATGGTTTATTTGGAAGGTGTAGGATACATAAGTCCGCAGAGCATGGTGAGCTTAATTGTATAGCTTTCCTTACAAGATTAGATTTATATTTGAAAGGACTAATCTCTCTCTCAGATGTGTATAAGGCTGAAAGTTGGCAGGGAAATGAGGAGATTATTGAGCGACAGGAGGATGCAGCATCAACGGTCATTAAATGTGCAGAGGATACAAAGATGGACCCAATGCTAAGAATAAAGGATAGTAAGATCTCTTGGCAGGAATCATGTGATGGTAAGAAAAAAAATCTGTCTTTTCGTCAGGATCCGGCTGTGATTAAAGTTAGTGAAAAGTATAAATATCCTAAAAAATACAGAGAAGAAATCACAGCTCATGTCCCTTTTCTAGATAATAAGCAAAAAGGATTTAATGAAAAAAAAAGGGAAAGTGAGGTTCATCTTGATACATTTGATAAATATATAGAACTACTAAGGAATATTTGTCAAGAAGAAACCTCTGGGTCTGACCTGAAAAGTTTTAACGAACATGATTTGGCAAAGAAATGTAAACAAGCATTGGCAGAATTAAAATGCAATAAAACTGATAAGATCCCTACTGTAGAAACTAGTGAAGTCATAGAAAAGAAAGTAAATCCTAGTGTTACAACTGACTTCTTTGAATTAAATGATCAAAATCAAGATTGTTGCAGGACAATAAGATTAGACTCTTCACTAAATGACAAATGTGAGTCATCTGATGAACAATTCTTGAAAAAAGAGGATACAGAGGATCATGTAGCTGCTGTACACAATCAGACATCACCCCCATGCCATGTTGAAAATAAAACAGGGGAGTACTCCTGTCAATCAAAAGATGTTGTCCCACCTTTACTCTCAAGTGATTTAGAAATGATTAATTTCTGTATGTCAGATTATGATGATGAAGATACTTACTTAAGTGCTGATGTGCAGGGAACTAATGAGAACATTGAGAGGTTTGCTGAATTTGAGGATAAACTGAACATCCAGAATGAAGGAACAAAGCTGGATGAAGATGAAGAAATGATATATCTGGAGTCATTCATCTTTCAACTTGAAAAAGGACTAGACATAGAGCTGGGCAATGAAAATGCAGAACTAAATGAAAAGCCAGCTATTAATAAACAAGTGTGTTCCACAGAGCTAAAGGCACATCAGGTTGTCTCTTTCCTTTCCTTAGTAAACAATGATAAATGCTATTTTGATTATGGAAATTCAAGACATAGGACATGCTTATGGATTAATCATAACCCTGATGAGCAGCCTCAGTTACTAGTTATTAAGAGCTGTTCTGATAAACACAATGAATCTAGAATACCAGATTTTTTTTCAGAATTCAAAGATAAATCTGCTATGATGAGGACCATAACTAGTACCCTGTTACTCCTGCACAACCTAAAGAAATATGCAAGTAGGGGTGTTTTTGGGTCTTTTTCCTAGGTTTCTAATTGCCTTGTAGAGGCTTGTATATAGTCTGGTAGGGTGGTTGTTTTTGTTTTTTGTGTTCTTCTTTTGCTATTTTCTTTTTAGGGTAGTTGTTTGTATAGTTTGTCTTCTGTTTGTTTTTTGCTTTTGTTTCTTCCTGTTTGTACAGTTTTTTCTTTTGTTGTGTTGTTTGTACAGCCTGTTTGTTTGGTTTGTTTGTTGTCTCCTCAGCAGGGATCTTTATTTTACTGTAGAGTATTAAGGAGCAAAACTAGCAACCATTCAAAACAGTATATAATTTAGGATATTCAGGTTAACCATTTGCAATTTACACATAACCTGTCACTGTCATGAATGTAGAGAGTTATTCATCTTCTGAAGTTTTGTATTCAATAAATGTGATTGAGAATTCGAAGCAGGTTTCTCACGATGACACACCTAAAATCCTTGGGTTTGTTGAACCTACCAGTGTAGATATTAGGTGAAAAATCAGAGGTCACCCTTGCTACCATTACAATTCTCAGCTTAATTTCAGCAAGTGCCCACTCCTTGCATCATGAAGTTACAAATTGCTATATCTTATGAAATCTTTCAAAATTAGAAAACAAAAAAATAAATAAACAAATAAATAAAGCGGATTATACTGAAAATCCAGATTAAGCCATCTAAGTAACTCTACCGGGGCTATGGACGCTCGCTGGCAGTGGGGCTCTACTTAGGAGAATTGTAACGATAACCTTGCCAGGGCTATAGACGCTCGCTGGCAGCAAGGCTCTATCCGGTCGGCTATGAGGGAATATCCTCACCTACGTAGGCTAATGTCAGTCACTGGTTTGTTCAACCGATCTTCAAGATGAGGATAATTAATCACATGCACACAACTAAACTGAAAATGGAAATTCATGCATCTTTATTGAATACTTTGGGTCTCAAGCTGAATAGTAATTTGCAGGAAAGATAGTTGGGAGTTATGAGTTCATTTCATCTAGTTTCCTTGAACACTCTGAATTTAATTGTTTTGTTTTGGTTGCTAGTTGTTGTGATGTTCACAACACGCCCCATTATGCTCCTTAGCAAAATGGGGGCCCCTACTAATGTTCTGCTTTTTGCTTCTGCTTGTGTTTTTTCTGCTTTCTGGCGGTTTGGTAAAAATGGTCAGGTGCATCATCATCATGATATTGGATGAGGTTGGTCATCATCATGAGGTTAGTTTGTCAAAGTTCATATTTTGTTTCTGTGACCTCATATTTAGAAAGAGCTTGAAATTCCATGCAGGTTTGCCTTTTACTTCACTTGAAAATTCGTCCATATGTGGAAGTTATGCACAGTCAAAGTTTTGGTCAAACCTGATATTTGCAGGATGATCATCATATTTTTTCATGTTATCAAGGTCATCATGATCTTGGTCTATCACCCGATAAAAATCATGCAGTCGCCATATCCGGACGTCAATCTTAGGTGGTAGTGCCCTTTACCCGTCAAAAGGTCTTTCGCATCATGAGCATCATGATTTTTTAGGAGGGTCATATTTTATAAACTCGGTTCTGCTGTATGAACATCATCATCATCATATTTGAACGCCCCCCCCCCGATAATATCCTGAGGTCCAAATATTATGATGACGTCAACTTTAAGTCACGGTAAGTTTCCCCGTCGAGCGGTCTTTGTATCGCGAGCATCATCATGATATTTTTGCATCACCTGATCTTAAAATATCATGCTGATAATATAAGATCACCCTGACTTAGAAAATCCACCGTCGGCATATTTGCATGCACATGCTATAATCCTATCGGAGGGTCATCATCATGATATTTGCTGAAATTCGCTAAGATGATGATGACGACTTCATATCCTCCTGATCTTTCACGAGGGTCATTCGCTGAAATTCGCTAAGTGATGAAGACATCATCATGATATTCGATAAAGAGGATCATCATATTCATATCCTCCTGATCTCCTTTTGCATGATCATGATGATCACCCTATCTTTTTGAAGAAGAAGGTGATATTCCATTCCGCAACAGCATGATCATATTTTACAATATCACCCTAGCGCAAATATCATGATGACCTCAACTCATCCTTGTGCTCCGAAGACGAAATATGATGATGACGTCATCATGATAATTCGATGAGGAGGATCATCATCATATTTTTTATCCTGTCATATTGTCAAGATCATCATGATCTTGTTTGTTCACCTGACATTTCGTGAAGTCCTCCTGCCGAGAAGAACGACCTTTTGAAAGTATCCTGATGATCATCATCATCACATTTTCCCTTCAGCAGGATATGTTCCAAAACATGATCCAGTTAGCGAAATATCATGATGACATCATGTTCTAATTTTAACGAAAGCTCCAGATATCATGATGACGTCATCCTGATCTGATAAACGAAGAAGCTAATATCCCATGATGATGATCATCATGATCACATTTCCCTTCGACAGGATATTTTCCAAAGCACGATCTGGTTCACGAATATGATGATGACGTCTTATTCAAAAGTTCGACAGAAGCCCCAAATATCCTGATCATCATCATCATCCTGATCTTTCGAGAGGGTTATCTTGGCTGCAAAGGGTCATATTACATTCATCATCCTGATCATGCTCCTTAGGTGACCCGATATCACAAATATCCCCTGATCTTAACTGAACATGATGATGACGTCATTTTTTGCACTTTAATGAAGCCCGAATATGACGATGACGTCACCATCATTTTCTTTTCCTCAGCAGCAGCAGGATCATATTCCATATCCTCCTTTTCTTCTTCAGCATGATTATGATGATGATGTTGTTCTTTTCTCCAATATGCAGAAGCGGAATATCATGATGACGTCATCTGGAACTTCTCAGAAGGGAGAGTATCATATTTCCAGAATATCATGATGATGAAGTGAATATCGACTAACATGTTTTTTTTTACGCGCCGATAGCGATAGTCATGCCGATGGGCGGGAAATGAGGCGGTGGAATTTTAAAGTGTTTTTTTGGCGCCTGTGGCATTTTCCCGGTCAGCGATAGTTGACCAGATGAATTTTGAGCAGTCTGAACGCATTTTGGACGCGTTTTGAGAGTATTCTGGATCCGATTTCCACAATCTTGCGCAGTCACCTGGGTTTAAATGCTTATTTTAATTTCCTGCTGTTTATGTGATAAATGAAATACTTATTGCTTGTCTTGTCTTGCAGGCTTGCAGTTGAGGAAGCAGCCGGAAAGTCAACACAGTGACCTCATGGAGGAAGGAAATCTGATCTCAGGAGCAAGAAGATAAGGATGAAATGCAAAAAGTCAAGGCCATTCAAGTAAAGAACAAGGTTGCAGCTGAAGGTATTACTGCAACAGACAAACAGAAGTTATTACCCAGCTGCCGGAACTTCTCAGAAGGGGCAATATTTCGCCCAGATTTGACACTGCTCAGAGATATTTTTGAGAACTGGTTCACCTGTATTTATTGCTGTAACCAGGGGTTTGAACCAGGGGTTCAGTTAGGTTTTTTGCTGTAGTGAGGACAATCAGAATGTCTTTATATTGTGCCTCTCTACACTGTAATACTTTACAACAGGGATTTCAGGGCCTACAACAGGGATTTTAGGAAAATAGCAGTGGCTACAGCAGAATTTTCTTTTTTAGGAACATACAGCAAGTTAGCATAGTTTAGAAGTAGAAGAAGGAGGTTGCCTGTTTGTCTGCAGTAAGGTGCGCGTGGAATGTCTGGCTGCCTTACTGTATCTGTAAAGCTTGTAAGTTCTCTGTAGTATGATCAATGAAACTAAGAGTCATTCCTACATTGTAAATCATGTATGACTATTCGTTTCTAATACAATAGAATCTGGAGTTCTGCATCTATCTTCTGAGTGTTCTCCTGCCCTTCTTTGTGTTTTGAAATATTTTCTTTGAGAGCTTGCAATTTTAAATGTATGTTTGTGAAAATGCTCAGAACTTACATTTAGGGTTTTTACTGTGGATTTGATCAAATTACTGTGGTATTTACATAGTGCATAATAGAAACAATTAGATCCTTCGGTAGATTAAATGAGGTATAGATTAGATCTTTCTAACTTTTCCCAACCCATCTGAAATATTTAGCTGAAAACGTAGAAATCTAAAGGAAATTGTCTCAAATTTGAAGAAGCATGTATAACAGAGCTATAAGTAGACAGTTTTCATAAATAGATAAAGAAGAAAGCTGCAAAAATTCAAGAAAACCATCTAAAACTTGCAGCCCAGTAACACTTGTATGCAAATGAACAAAATACTTGTTGAAATCTATGACCTTTTTGCATATTCTTAGTCCAGTAAACCACCAAACAAACCTAAACTACGTAAGGCCCCTTGAACATTACAGCTTCACATTGACCAACTGAACTTGACCAACCGAACCATTGTAGACTTGGGATTAGTTGAATCTCAAATGATTCCTTCTTATCTTTCAAGTATAGTTTCAGTTCATTATATGTGAATTTTAACTTATTGTTATGATTGCATCAAAACAGTCATCAACAGTCACCTTCCTATTAATCTGAAGATTGGAAGACTGAAGCTGAAGAAGATGAAGAGACAGACAGAGATGCAGGAAAGACTTTTGTTGCAGATACATTTCCAAGGGACTTGGAAATCTTTGTTGGTTGGTTGTATGGTGCAAGAGCACCAGGACATCAGGATTTTGTTGAATCTTCTAGTAGTTTATTTTGTTTGATAAGGTCCTTAAGACCATTCAATGTTGTAATGAGGCTTAATGCCATGTTTGTAATTGGACTATGTCCAAATGTCTAGAATCTATGTTGTAGTCCTAAGGAGGACAGTCTATTTGTAGGGGGCAGTCATTAAAGTCATTAAGTTTCCATGTTTGTAAAGCCTTTCAAGGCATGTCAAAGGTTAGGAGATGGGTTAACACCTTGTCCAAGGTTAAATATTAAGCAAAGCATCTTTCTAAAGATAAAACAGTCGGTGGACAGTTTCTAGGACAGTTTCTAAAACAGTTTCAAAAATAGTTTCAAAAAACAATCAAGTTACTAAAAGGACAGTTTTGGAAAGTTGAAAGGTCATTTGTGTCTTGGGTCATTGGAAGACAGTGGGAAACTAAAAAGTCATTTGTAATGCCTTTAAAAAGGCCTTATTTACCTTTGTAAACTCAGAGGTGGTTGGAGATTTAACATGGAATGTTAAAAGACACAGTTTTTCTATATATTCTCTCTGAAAATCACTATTCTCTTGCATGGTACAGCTCTGTACAGGAAGGGATTCATTTCTATTTGATTTTGCATGGAAGTTCTATCAACTACCTTCCCCTTCCATTTTGTTGCATGTAGATTGGTTCTAATTTGTGGTAGATATTGCATTTTTAGTGAAAACTGCTAAAAACCCTGTTAGGGTAAACAGTGGCAATGAAATCTTGTGTTTCTCCTAATTGATCTATTGCATGTTGTTGATCCTTGGTGGGAAATGATGGTGGTAGTATTTTTTTTTCAAATTATTAAGGTCTCTGACCAAATGACTAATGTTGATGTGAAGAAAATCATAGTTTATGACTGTTTTTCTGTGACAATCCAAAAAAGACAGAGTTTGAAGAATAGTCTTGAGGATTACAACCTAGGTTTTTGGAAAATGTTCATGGGAATGAACTTTTGATGGAAATTTAATCTTTAACAGACATATTTTGATGTATTCCAAGTATTATTTGGGAGAGTTTGAAGTTGGAGGTTGTAGAACCAATAAGCTTGGTGTGCATGCAAGCCTAATAGCCCTAATCTACTCGTTGTCAGTCCATTTTTGGATAGTCCTTCCCAAAACAACATAGGTTGGTTTTTAGATATGTCTTAAAGTTCTCTGATGGGTATCCAAAAAGCTCTTAACAGTCTAAAGAGGAGGTCTGTATCAAGAGTTATGCTTTGACAGTCCTTAAAAAAGGGCTACTAGAAGTTTGACAGTCTATAGTGAGTTGGTTGCTTGCATGGTGGATTAGACCTTGGAATGTGTTTTGTTCTCATTGAATTGACATTCCTAAGATAGGAGGAGGCCTTGTGAAGTTAGGTTTGGAACTAAGGAGTCAAAAAGCAAAGATGTGCTATGTAGAGGCCTTGGTTTATGATAAGATTTGGGTTTGAAACACCTTGTAATGAATTTTGCCTTGATATGAAGTTGAATGATCTTTTCCTCTGCATCACTAAGGGTCTCATAAGACTTAGTCTTGCTAATTCTGTGTTGTTAAATGTCCATGAGGAGAAGACTGTAACCTTGCTTTAGAAGAAGTTGGGAGATGTGTATCAAGCCAAATCCCTGGTTAATAAACTTTTTTTGAGAAAGAAGTTGTA
This sequence comes from Cunninghamia lanceolata, assembly GCA_027924645.1. Classification (NCBI taxonomy): domain Eukaryota; kingdom Viridiplantae; phylum Streptophyta; class Pinopsida; order Cupressales; family Cupressaceae; genus Cunninghamia; species Cunninghamia lanceolata. The sequence goes on from BSBN01001400.1 coordinate 12,809,360, forward strand.
TTCTCTTCGAATGGAGGACGGGGGATCTGTTTCTGAACATATGAATGCTTTTAACATGCTAGTTGAATAGTTGACATCTATTGGTGTAAAGATGGAGGAGGAGGATCGATGTATGACCCTGCTTTGTTCTTCACTAGATTCATGGGATCACCTTGTCATGGCTATTGGAAGCACCACATCCACATTCAAGATGGAAGATGTGGTATCTGCATTGTTATTTAAAGAGATGCGGAGGAAGTCTTTTGATGCAACCAAAGATGCTCTTATAGTTCGTGGAAGACCCAAGGAGAAAGGGAAAAATAAGGACAAGAAAGCTGAGAAGGGTAGATCCAAATCCTGTGGGAGACCCAAATCTCTTGGAAAGTCCAAGGCTATCTATCAGAACTATGGTAAATCTGGGCATTTCTGAAAGGAGTGCAAAGAGGAGAAGAAGAAGAAAGCTCCTGATTCATATTCTGACAAATCACAAGATGATGGTGATGCTTTCATCACAGCCTTGGCAACCCATGCATCTGATGATGTGTGGTTGATTGACTCTGGTGCATCTTTCCACATGACCTCGCATCAAGATTGGTTCACTAAGTATGAGGAGTTTGATGGTGGAAAGGTGTACTTGGGTGATGACTCTCATCTGAAGATTGTTGGTCATGGAAGAGTCTCTATCTGACTCTCTGATGGTCAAGTGAAGAGGATCTCTGGGGTTATGCATATCCTAGGCTTAGCACGGAACTTTCTTTCTATAAGTATTTTGAATGATGCAAATGTGTAGGTTGTCTTTTCAAAAGAAGGATGCAAGGTGGCTAGAGGAGCTATGGTGCTTGCTAAGGGTACTAGGAGAGGTACTCTATTTTAGCTAGAGGCATGCATTTCACAATGCAATAGTTCTTCTGATTCAATGAAGAGTGCAGAAGTCACTTCATCCCCACCATCTGAATGAGCAGTCAAGAGATCTGTTGTATCTAGTTCTGATGTTTGTAATCATGCCTTGGAAGTTAAACTTCCTGTTGAAAAGACAATGTTATGGCATAAGAGATTTGGCCACATTAGTGAGAAGGGTCTGGGTACCCTGAAAAATAAAAACCTCATTGATGGGTTAGATGATTGTAATCTTAAGTTTAACTTTTGTGAACATTGCATTTATGGAAAGAAAAACTATGTTTAGTTTTATTTGAGTTTTCATAAGTCTTCTGGTGTGTTGGACCTTGTTCATTCTGATGTATTTAGTCCTGTTAATATTCCTTCATTATCAAAATCTATATATTTTGTATCTTTTGTAGATGACTATAGTAGGACATGGATTTATTTTCTCAGAAGAAAATCTAAAGTCTATAGTAAGTTTTAAGGAGTTTAAGGCCTTTGCTGAAAATCAGACTGGTAAGAAGATTAAGTGTTTGAGAACTGACAATGGTGGTGAGTTCTGTTCTACAGAATTTGATAAATATTGCAAGGAACTTGGGATTGAAAGACATAGGACAACTCCATACACTCCACAACAAAATGGAGTTGCAGAAAGGATGAACAGGACACTGATGGAGAAGGCTAGGAGTATGCTTAGGGGAGCTAGCCTAGAACAAAAGTTTTGGGCTGAAGCTATTGCCACTGCTTGCTATCTTGTTAACATATCTCCTACATCAGATCTTGTTGGAAAGACACCCAGGGAGGTGTGGTCTGGTAGAAAGCCTTCAATAAGGCATCTTCATGTTTTTGGTTGTGAGGCATATGCACATGTGCCTAGGGAGAAGAAGTCAAAATTGGAGAATAAGGCTGTTAAGTGTATCTTCATTGGCTATGGTTTCGGTGTGAAAGGATACAACCTTTGGGACCATGTGGCTGAAAAAGTGTTGTATAGCAGAAGTGTCATCTTCAGAGAGCTTACACCTTCTTCCATTGTTTTACAGCTAGAAAAAAAGAAAAGAAAGAGGATGTTGTTCAGTTTCTTCTCACCCCTGAGAAGACTGAACAAAAAGACAATGTTGGACCTGATGATGAGGAGAGCTCTAGCAGCTCTGAAAGCTCAGATGAAGAAGTTGAACCTCAACCTCAGCTCTTGAGGAGGTCTACACAGATAAGAAAGCAACCTGAAAGGTTTGGTTTTACATTGCTTGATTCTAATTCTGCTTTTACTTTGCTTACTAATAGTGATGAACCTAGAAATGTATCAAAGACTATGGACATGAAAGAAGTAGGTTCCTGGAAGGAGACCATGGAGGATGAAATGGCTTCTTTGGAAAAGAATCAAACTTGGGACTTGGTGCCTTTGCCTCCTAGACAGAAACCTGTTGGATGCAAATGGGTGTTCAAGAAGAAATTTGGTATAGATGGCAATGTTGAGAAGTATAAGGCTGGACTGGTTGTGAAGGGGTATTCACAAGTGGAGGGTATAGATTATGGTGAGATCTCCTCTCCTGTTGCAAAGCTGACATCCATTCAATTCCTATTGTCTCTCGTAGCAGCTTATGACTTGGAGGTAGAACAGATGGATGTGAAGACATCTTTCCTTCATGGTGATTTGGAGGAAGAAATCTACATGTCATAGCCAGAGCATTACAAGGTGAAAGGTAAAGAAAATTTGGTTTACAAACTTAAGAAGTCTTTGTATGGTTTGTAGCAATCTCCTAGGAGAATGTACTTGAAGTTTGATTCCTTTGTGTTGTCTATTGGATTTGTGAGATCAAAATCACATCACTGTGTGTATTATAAGTTTGATGGTGATCGTATTTTCATTGTTGCATTGTATGTTGATGATATGTTGCTCATTGGGAAGGGTGAGAATATGATTTCTAATTTCAAATCTCAGTTGTCAGCACAGTTTGAAATGAAAGACTTAGGGGAAGCTAGGTACATTCTAAGAATGGAAATAAGAAGAGATAGAACCAACAGAAAACTTTGGTTAAGCCATAGTAAGTATGTGAAGACTGTGTTAGACATGTTCAGCATGGCAGATTGTACACCATTATGTGTTCCTGTTTCTTTGGGAATAAAGTTGTCTATTGAGGATTGTCCAAAATCTCCTAGTGAGGTGGAGGACATGAGCAGAGTACCTTATGCTAGTGTTGTTGGCAGTATGATGTATGCTATGGTCTGCACAAGACCAAACATTGCCCAAGCAGTGGGAGTTCTTAGTTGATTTATGGCTAATCCTGGACGAGTTCATTGGGATGTAGTTAAGCCAGTGTTCAAATATTTGAGGGGTACTTCTAAGTATTCCATATGCTATCATGGTAATGTTTTAGGACCTCCACATTCTATTGATATTCATGGATTTGTGGATTCAGATTGGGCAGGTGACATTGACAGCAGGATATCCACTAGTGCTTATGTGTTTACACTGTTTGGTGGTGCTATTAGTTGGATGAGTAAGCAACAACCTGTTGTTGCTTTGTCCATGACAGAAGCTGAGTATATGGTAGAAACTCATGCTTGTAAGGAAGCCATTTGGCTTAAGAGATTGTGTTCAGATATTGGTGTTGATGCAGGTCAGATCATGATCAGTTGTGACAGTCATAGTACAATTTGCCTTGCGAAGAATCCAACTTTCCATGCTAGAACAAAGCACATTGATGTTTAGTTTCACTTTGTGTGAGACATGGTTGAGGATGGAAAGGTAAATTTGGATAAGGTAGATACTTTGAAGAACGTTGCAGATGCATTGACGAAACCATTGGGCATAGAGAAGTTTAGATGGTGTTCGGAGTCTATGGGCCTCTTGGCCTATAATAGTTAAATCCTATTTTTCTATTGGCTCTTACAAGGTGTTCGACAAGTGGGAGAATGTTGGGAATTAAGGTGTCTCAACCTTGGTAATTCTTTATATTATTAATGTTTGTATTTATTATTTAATTGCCTATGTTGTAAATATTTGTAAATTCCATATTGTCATATTGTGGGATGTGGCACGGTTATGTGTTGATCCTACATGGAATATGACAACTTGTAATTTTGTCCTCACATGAGGATATAGGCATCCCACTTTATGGTAGGAGCATTTTTCCATGTGTCAGTATCTTCCATGTTGTGTAAGGGAATGTTTGACCAAAATAGTTATGACAGATTCCTATGATGGATTTGTGACATGTAAGAGTCAGAAATAGAAGCATGTAAGACAAGTGAAGACATGTGTCATGAAGCATCTTTGAATAAGACATATTTGGGTGCCCCAAGGTGGAATATGACATGTTGTAAGAGAATATACTATTTATAGCATATGTATGACAGATTCTCTTACAGTTGTAAGTTGTAACCACTATGACAGATTGTATTACGGTCATAAGTGTCGTAAGAGCATCTGTCATAGACCAGTTTGGAAATAGGTGACCTCTTTGGGATGGGAACTATGGACAAGTGTGAGGAACATTATACAATGTTGACCAAGTGTTCTTAGGTGTGGGTTTTGGTCCATGAAGCCATGTTGGATGCCCATCCCAAGATAGGACCTATTTTGCCTTGTATTTTCTATATAAATAGGTGCTTGGAGGTGGAGTTTGTATTATAGGTTTACAGGTACTGTTATACTGTCAGATTGACTCCAGATACAAGTGTCAAAGACCATTGAAGCTTGCATTGCAAGTGTATTGTAAACATTCTTTCAAATTTGTTAATACATTGTGCAGGTTTCTGAGTGTGGGGTTTTTCACCCGATAAGGGTTTTCCCCACCATAAATCTTTGTCTCTCTTCTTCTATCTTCTTTCTAGTTAATGTGTATTGCTGCAATATCTCATTTAGATGTTCTATGTTGATATAGTTGTAAGGAATAATTTGAATTTGCATAGCCCTCTCATCATTAGATTAGTGTAGGAAGCATTTTCCACACACCTAGCTTCCTTTCACTAACAACTAGGGTTTCTTCCCTTTTAGCATCTTCAGAATTCTTAGCCTACACATCTTCATCTACATGTGCAACTGGTGCATTACCTTTAAGTCTTCTATTTGTCCTTTCTTTATGCTGGGGACACTCATAGGCTAGATGTCCTTCTTCTCCACATTGGAAGCAGGTTCCTCTAAACCTCCTCTTCCTCTTCCTTTTTGCTCACCATTATTTTGGTCATAAAGGCAGCAGACATTAACTCCTTTATGATTTTGACTAGTGCCTGCTTCTTCACTTTTCTTTTGATCTTCATTTTAGCCTCCATAGGATTTTCCATATTTGCTTTCTTTTGAATATTTTATTTAGCTTCTCTTCCACTTTCAGGAAAATTGGTACGCATATTCTATGGTGGTCATTTTTACCAGGCTCAATTCCTCTTAAATACTTGGCCTCAAACCATTAATATAACAGGCTACCTTCTCCTTGTTGGCCTCTGCATGGCCTATTTTGATAATAATCTTATAAAACTCTTATGTATACTCCTTAACAGACTTGTTACCTTATTTCAATCCTTGTAGCTTCTTCAACAACTCCAACTCATAGTCCACAAGAATGAACTACTTCATTAGTTTGTCCACCATATGATCCCATCTAGTAATCTTTCTTTTTCCTCTTATATTTCTCTCCAATTGGACCTCCTTCCACCAAATACTAGCATGGCCCTTCAACTTCATTTTTGCAAACTTGATCCATTCTGGATCCTCCACATCTTCATACTCAAAATATTTCTCCATATCATTTATTCAATCAATAAGCTCTTTTAGATTCAGATCCCTAGAATACGTAGAAACTTCAATCCTAGGCCTCTTTCCAATCTTTGAAATGGCCCTCAAGAACCTAACTTGTGCAGGATCTCCTACATCATCTTGTTCTTCCTCAGATAGCTCTTCTTCTTCTGCTTCATCTTCACTTTCTTCTCTAATTCTTGGCTCAAACCCTCTTCGCAACTCTCTTGTAATGCATCGATTTGCCTTTGTGGGGCTCTAAAACCCTCTTCTATCAAAACATTTCTCCCACCATGATTTCTTCATGGTTGTATTTGGATCTCTTCAACAAAGTCAGTGATCTATCTATGCACTCAAGAACCCTTGCTCTGCTACCACTTGATGAGGGGCTACTCCACCCAACACTCACACATGAAACACCAACATTGATTCCCACCAAAAATGTGAGGCATGGAATCAAGAAAATTTTATTTCTCTAGTAAAATGGAGTACAAAATCTAGTATTACACTCTACAGCAACATGGGTTATTTGACAATACAAAAAATCCTACTCTATCAAATGTTTCTACAATCTAGAGCCACAACCGCACATAAGGAACTGTCCTCAAAACCTTTCCATTTCCTCTTTTTATTTGGCACAAATGACTTCCATGCCACTACTCCACTACCTTCCCAAATGTTCTAGAAAGTGTAACTCCTCTTTTTGGGTGCCAAGTCTAGTTGTCCATTTTCTCACCAAAGAAATTGGAGATTTAAAATTTTGTAACACAACTTCTGGGGGCCCTAATTTTTGAATCGAGTGTCTGATTGACAAACATAACTAGGCATTGGAAAGCTCGTGAAGAGAATTTTGGGTATCGTAGACCTCTTCATGAGCTTTCCAATGCCTAGTTCTATTTTTGAATCAGACACTCAGTTCAAAAGTTATGGCCCCTAGAAGTTGTGTTACAAAATTTCAAAAACTTTAAAAGTTTCAAATTGCCAATTTCTTGGGCGAGAAAATGGATAGCTGGACTTGGCACCAAAAAATGGGAGTTACATTTTCTAGAACATTCAAGAAGGTAGTGGAGAAGTGGTGTGGAAGTTATTGGTGCCAAATAAAAAGGGGAACAAAAGGGTTACGATGGATAGTTTCATATGTGCAGTTGTGGCTCCAGATTATAGAAATTGCTAATAGAGTAGGATTTTCTCTCTTGTGAAACAACCCATGTTGCTGTAGCATGTAATAATAGATTTTATACTCCATTTTATAGAAGAAATAAAAGTTTCTTGATTTCATTATTCACATTTTTTATTGGAATCTTTGTTGTTTCATGTGTGAGTGTTGGGTGGAGTAGCCCTTCATCACTAAACTTAAACCAAAACCCTTCACACTAACAATTAACCTTCATACTACAATAAACTATTTTTAAAAAATGGTTAGGGCTATGGTCTAATGGTGCCTGATAAAAATCATTACCCCATGAACATTACACAATGTTGGTCCTATAAAAAATAGAGTGCAATCTTTTATCCAGGGACAATACTACTATCTTGCAGATAAAAATGATGAGTTACCCTGTGAACAAAGTGAATACCCTATAGATCAAGCCTAGAACCAATAGTTCAACATTTTACATAGCAGATAAAAACTAATCAAGAGGTTAATATAAAAAAGTAGACCGTACGGTACAGTTGTATAACTATAGTAGGCACAAAACTCCAAAGCTAAAAAAAATCAATTTTTTTCTATTACTGAAATAGCAGTTGTTAAATGTCAATCTTGTTAGCTATTGTTGCACCAAAAGATTGACCTTTTAATGCTTGATACAACCACTTGAATTAACAAGCACGGGAGGTGGTTAAGCCCTTGTCGCAAACCACCGCAGTGCAGCACTGAACAAGGAGACCAAGGGTCACACCTTGCAACAATCCCCCCCAGCGCAAGCGCAGGGTTTTAACCTGTGACCTCAGCTCTGATACCAATTGTTGGACTTAGGGCACACAACTGAGAGGGGGGTGAATCAGTTGTGCAAAACTTTGTTCCAATTAAACACTTAACTCCACTTTGTAATTCAACAATATAATAATAAATCAATCCTGGAAACACAATGCAACAAATTAAGAGCAAAAACACATCAACACATGAGACACCAAGATTTTGACATGGAAAACCTGGTTAAGGGAAAAACCACGGGGTGATTAACCCAAGATTGTATTCTCTATTAGAAGAATAGAAAAAACAAAATGGCACATGCCAATTAGGGCTTACTTCCCAAGCACACTTCTTACAAGAGGGTCACTTCCTACAAGAGACACACTGTCTACAAAGAAATAAGTATCACCTACTTGAACTAGAAAATAGCATCTTCACCATGCTTGAATCAGTTCCATTTAAGCCCAACACTTCTGCTCTGCCTTTCGCTCTCCTCCTCACTACCACACTCTCATCTCCACAAGGACAACTTTGAAATGACTTCGCAATCCCTTATTTATACAAGACATCAACTTAGGAATGATCATCTAAGTCGGCAAACATCAACAAAAACATTCACAAGATGTGTAACTCATCCGATTAACCAATCTTAGGAAGAACACCATTATCCAAAAGTTATTTCTCAATTGCAAGCTCCAACTTCAATGCGGACCACCAACACGAACTGGACACGATCCAAAGACCTCCACAAGATTACCTGAGTCACCAATAACATCCACACTTCATCTACTTACTGAAATCCTTCTCTCCTTCATCTGAAACCTCAAGAACACAGTCTGTCATTACTGTCACAAAGGAATAGATGCTTGCGGACCTTCAAACTATGAAGCAATCAAGTTGACACTTCACAAAGACTTCCTCAACACTCCCTAAAATCCACAGAATAGGACAATGCATTTCCGGATCTCACCGGACCTATTTATATCACTCTGTCACCACTAAACATCTTCCGAAACTAGTTTTACTTGAGTGGCCACAACTTTATCAGATCTTCATGCAGACCTCAGAAATCTCTACTGGACCACCTTAAGACACATATCTACAAACCCTTTAAACCGCATCCTCTAATCCTCATCCTATCTTGGACTTTTACCTTACTGTCATCACTGTTCTTCAATGTTCCCGATTGAGGCTGATTTCCTCAATATCCTCAGCACACAACTCATCCAATCCTTATCATTAATGCAATAGGAGTATGTTGACATCAATGAAAACACCAATTAGGTCCATACTTGCAACAATCTCCCCCTTTGTCATTGATGGCAACATATGATGTGAAAAACCATCAAGACAAAAACTTCTCCTTACTATCACAACTCCCCCTATCAACAACAACCATTCACATGTCTTCTCTCCCTTTACTACTCCCCCTTTGATCAGAAACCACTTGTTTTTCACATGTCTTCTCTCCCCCTTTGACATCAATGGCAAAGGGCACATGCTTGCAATTCCACCACTTCAGAATCATACCTGCTGCTCCCCCTGAGTAGCAGCTCCCCAACATCAATCCAAATCACAAGATGTGACTGTGATACCCACCAGACTGATGCACATCAGTGCACCTTAGTTCATCACTGGAGGGGCAATAACCCCTAACTTCTCCCTGAGATACTCAAAAGAGTCCTTAGGTAGAGGTTTAGTAAAGATGTCTGCAATCTGATCCTTGGAAGGCACAAACTCCAATCTGACTTCATTTTTGTTCATTTGCTCTCTAAAAAAGTGAAACATGATGGATATGTGTTTAGTCTTTGAATGCAACACCAGATTCTTAGATATATTTATAGCACTTGAATTATCACAGAAGATTGTGATAGGTTCGTCATACTCTACTTTGATATCTCTTAGCATCTACTTCATCACAAAACTTGAGTGCAACTACCTATTTCTGCAATATATTCTGCTTCAGTTGTCGACAGAGATATTGCCTCTTGTTTCTTGCTTAGCCAAGAAACCAATCTCTTCCCCAAAAAGAATGCTCCACCACTGGTACTCTTCTGGTCATCCACATCTCATGCCCAATCCGCATCTGTATATGCATGAAGAGAGAAATCATGATCTCTAGGATACCACAAATCATACTCAACTGTCCCTTTTAGATATCGAAAAATCCTCTTGATTGCCATGACATGAGATTCTCTAGGATCAGCCTGGAATCTAGCAACAAGACCAATAGCCTGCATAATGTCTAGTCTAGTTTGAGTGAGATACAACAGTCCTCCAATCATTGACCTATACTTTGTCTAATCAGCCTTAGGAGAGTCATCATCTTTGCTCAAATTACATCTAGTTTCCATGGGAGTATTCATTGGTTTTGAATCTTCCATCCCAAATTTCTTCAACAATTCTTTCACATATTTGGTCTGAGAAATGAAGATTCCTTTCTTTGTTTGAGTAATTTGTAGACCCAAGAAGAAATTCATTTCACCAAGCATGGACATCTCAAACTCACTTTTCATTTGATTTGCAAAAGTTTTACACATAATATCTCTTCCTCCAAAAATGATATCATCAACAAACACTTCAACAATTAAGATGTTTTCATGATCAATTTTGAAATACAAATTACTGTCAGTAGTACCTTTGTTGAAACCAATCTTCAAAAGATGTTTGTCCAGTCTTTCATACCAGGCTCTTGGGGCTTGCTTCAGTCCATACAGTGCCTTCTTCAACTTGCAGACCATATCACCATGATCAGACAATTGAAATCCATCCGGTTGCTCTATGTACACTTCTTCTTCCAAGTCACCATTCAAGAAGGTAGACTTGACATCCATCTGATACACCTTGAAATCGTTGAAGGCAACAAATGCAAGAAATAATCTGACTGCTTCAATTCTTACCACTGGAGCAAAAGTTTCTTCAAAATCAACTCCTTCTATTTGAGAGTAACCCTTGCAGACCAATCTGGCTTTATTTCTGATTACTTCACCAACTTCATTCAATTTGTTCTGGAAGACCCATTTGGTTCCATTCACATTCTTGTTTCTAGGTCTGGGAACAAGATCCCAAGTATGATTTTTCTCAATTTGCATCAGCTCTTCCTCCATTGCTTTAGTCCATTTTTCATCATTGCAAGCTTCATTCACTGTCTTAGGTTCAATCTTTGAAATCAAATAATACTCTTCTGAATCTTGAGCTATTCTCCTTCTTGTTTGTACTCCTTTGCTTTTGTAACCTATGATCTGATCTTCAGAGTGATTCAGTCTTACATACCTGGGAACTTTGGGAATTTCTTGCACTTTTGATTCTTGATTAGGCTCATTGAAATTCAACCCTTCTTCTTGATTTACTAGATTAGTTTGAATCTGACTTACAGAGGAGGCTTGGGCTCCTTGAATCAGAACACCATTCTGATCATCTTCATCATATTCATAAAACCTTGAGGGTTTCTCAATTCCCTCATCAACCTTCACATTTGTGCTTTCTATTATCTTTCTTTGTCCCTTGTTATAACATCTGCATGCTTTACTTTGAGTAGAGTAACCCAAGAATATTCCTTCATCACTTCTAGCATCAAACTTTCCTAGATCTTCATCTCTTTTAATGTAACATTTGCTACCAAAAACTCTGAAATACCTTACAATAGGAGTGATACCAAACCAAAGTTCATAAGGAGTCTTACTGGTATTGCTTCTGATTTGAACTCGATTGAGAGTATAGAATGCAGTGCTGATAGCTTCTCTCCAATAGATCTGAGGAAAATTTGCTTCCATCATCATGGTCCTAGATGCTTCCTAGATGGTCTGGTTCTTTATCTCCACTACTCCATTCTGCTATGGAGTCTTAGGAGTAGACAACTGTCTCTTTATTCTATGCTTCTCATAGAACTCTATGAACTCACCAGATGTGAATTCTCCACCTCTATCAGACCTCAGACACTTCAATTTTAATCTAGTTTCATTCTCTACCATAGCCTCTAATATTTTGAATTTCTCAAGAGCTTCTGATTTCTCTTTAAGAAAGGTTACCCACATCATCCAAGAACAGTCATCAATTAGTAGAATGAAGTATCTATCACCTTGAATACTCCTAATTCTTGCTAGACCACAAAGATTAGTATGAACTAAGTCCAATAATCCGGTAGAAGACAGTTCCTTACTTTTGAATGTGACTCTGCTCAACTTACCCAACTGACATTCTTTGCACAAGTTGTTAATAGGTTTCACCAATTTTGGAAGATCTCTTACAGCCTGAGTATTGCTTATCTTGATGATATTATCAAAATTCACATGACACATCCTCCTATGCCACAACCAACTCTAATCAACTTGAACAAATAAGCAACTTTTACTAGTACCAACTAGGTGAAAGATATTACCTTTAGTTTGAGTACCGGATGCAATCTCTGTTCTAGAACTTTCAAAGATCTTGCATTTTCCATTCTTGAACCGGAGCTCATAGCCTTTGTCCACCAACTGTCCAACACTGAGAAGATTGTGCTTCAATTTTTCAACATATAGTACATTACCGGTTTTGTTCCATCAAAAGAAATAGTTCCTCTACCTCTGATTCTACTAGTAGAATTATCACCAAACTTTACCACTCCTCTTTCATACCTTTTCAAATCTATGAACTTATTTTTGTCACCTGTCATATGGTGAGAGCAACCACTGTCAATGACCCAATCATCCTTCTCTTCAACTTGGGTAGCCAGAGCTCTTTCCATAGTCTTATGATTGATAGATACAGAGGACATTGGATCTTCTTCCTTGATGGCAATGAACACCCATTCATTTCTGGATTTGTTTCCTATATCTGATTCATCATCTATTACTCCTTCATTATCATCATCTTCATGTACATAATAACAGTTCTTTTGGAACCTTGGCTTGTTAGGATTTTTCCTTGAAAACCTTTCCGAACACCTTGAGGTAAAATGACCAATCTTATGGCAGTTAAAACACTTAAAAGGTAATTTTCCTTCATACTTACTGGATCCTCTTGGTAGCCTCTTTGCAATAAGGGCTTCAAGTTGAGCAATTTCTACTTCTTCTTCTTCCAGATCATTTCTTTCTTTTTCATACCATGATAGCTTCCTTGATAAATTCTCTCCCGAATCAAACCTTTATTTACCTTTAATAGAGGCACTGGCTTTAAATTTAGATTCAGTCTTGGGGGGGTCATCTCCAAACTCTGTCATTTCAAATGCAGCCAAGTTTCTAGCCAATTGATCTCTTGTGACAGTTGTCTAGGCTCTGAATTCTTCAATGGCTGCAGCCTTGATTTTGTAAGAAGCAGGTAGGGATCTGAGAATTTTGCCAACAATCTCATTTTCATCCAGGACTCTACCAACATTTCTAATTCCACAAACAATCTCATTTACTCTTAGCATAAAAGTAGTAATATTTTCATCATCTCTCATCTTCAGATTTTCAAATTTCCCTTTCAGACTCTATAACCTTGCACATTTAACATACTTGTCTCCTTCATGCAAAAGTTCTAGTTTTTGCCAAATCTCAAAAGCAGTTGGTAGGTCAATAACATTTGAGAGCTCTGAATCAGATAATGCCCTTGGAAGAGCCTCTATAGTCCGCAGATTATTTTCAGCATCTGTGATTTCATTTTTGGGTTTTCAGACCACCCTGTGGAGGTACATACTGTGTTGTAGCCATGGTCCAATACACCATTCCCATACATTGCAAGTGACATTTCATGCGACCTTTCCAGAGATTGAAATTGGTTCCATCAAACTTCAGACTATCCTTCTTGTAAGACGACATCCTGGATCTCCTCAAGCGGTTAAGCTCCTTTTAGAGGAACTTGGCTCTGATACCAATTGTTAGCTGTCATTGCACCAAAAGATTGACCTTTTAATGCCTGATACAACCACTTGAGTTAACAAGCACGGGAGGCGGTTAAGCCCTTGTCGCAAACCACCATAGCACAATGCTGAACAAGGAGACCAAGGGTCACACCTTGCAACAAATCTTTGCCTATGAGCCACTCCAAATGCAATGGTGAGGTTAGTTTCAATCCAAGAAGCCTTTTGTGAAAGTCAACCTCTGAGACGTTTTTGAAAATGCATTGAAAACGTACAAAAACTCAACACAAAACACTTGCAAACAAATATTAACAAGGACATGGGTCCCATTGTGGTCACCAAAAATATGCATAAGAAATATAGACCAAACCAAAGATTTCAAACACAATGCAAAACCTTCAATTTATACCTAATGTGACCTTCGATAAAGTATAGAAACTGAAATACAAATGAATAAACAAAACGAGGTTACCCATATTTCAATTCATGTTACAACATAAAGGAAAATTTGCTCAAAATGATATGGATATGGTTTCTTTACTCGTTGGCATGATGTTGCATGATAGATCTCTCTTGAAAATGCCTCCAGATAGGCCAATTTATAGACCTTCAAAGAAGCATATCAACGGTGAGGATCTAATTAGAAATCAATTGCTAAGATTGAGTTGATTGCACGATCAATGGTGGAGGATAATTCAGATTTTTAATTGTTTTTTGATATTTTTGGGAGATGGTTATGAAGTGGCTATAAGATATGTGGATGAGAATTAAAGAAATATTTAATTTCTTTAATTCATTTTTAGGTGGTTGAGAGGGATTTAATTAATAGAATAATTAATCATGTGTGGGAAAGGGAATTTATGACTTAGGAACATGATTTAGGTTTTAGGGATAAAATGAGATAATTATGATAAATAGAATAAATTGAGATAATGCAATAAATTAGGATCATGAGAGGCTAATTGAATAATTGATCATGATTAGGATAATTAGGATGGTTTAGGGACAATCTGGGTGATTTAGGGAAAATTTAGGGAAAAATAGGGATAAAATGGTTGATTTAGGGAATCAGGACTCGATTGGGAGCAAAATAGGTCCTGGGAGATTTTCAAGTGTCTACAATGACAATATATATATTGTAAGTAAAAAGGAATGAAAACTAATCTACTCAAAATCCAAATGTGGAAACTAGTATAATAGCTTGATAGGAAGCAAAGAAGATGAAGTTGTTGCAAGTATGGGTTTGACCAGTGTTGTCATTGATGTCAACATACTCATGTTGCATTAATGAGAAGGATTGGATGAGCTGTGTGCTGAGGATATTGAGAAAATTAGTCTCAATCAGGAACAGTGAAGAACAGTGATGACAACAAGGTAAAAGTCCAAGATAGGTTGAGGATCAGAGGATGTGGTTTAAAGGGTTTGTAGATATAAGTCTTGAGATACTCCAGTCAAGGTTTTAGAGGTCCGCATGAAGATCTGAAGAAGTTATGGTTGTTCAAGTAGAACCGGCTCTGGTAGGTGTCCAAAGGTGACAGAGTGACACAGATAGGTCCGGTGAGGTCCGGTAATGCATTATCCCGCTCTGCAGATTTGAGGGAGTGTTGAGGACATCCCTGTAAAGTATCAACTAGATTGGTTCATGGTTTGAAGGTCTGGAAGAGCCTATTCATTTGTGACAGTGATGACAGACTATGTTCTTGAAGCTCCGGATGAAGGAGAGAAGAATTCCAGTAGGATGATGAAGTGCAGATGTTATTGGTGATTCAAGGAAGGTTATGATGATCGTTGGATCATGTCTAGTTCATGTTGGTGGTCCACATTGAAGTTAGAGTTTGCATTTGAAGAATAACCACCGGATATTGGTGTTCTTCCTGAGACTAGCCGACCGGATGTATTACACGTCTTGCGGATGTTCTTGTAGGTGTTTACCGACTTAGATGATTGTTCCTAAGTCGATGCCTTGTATAAATAAGGGATTGTGAAGTCATTTCAAAGTGAGTCTTGTGGTGATGAGTGTGTGGTAGCGAGGAGAAGTGAGAAAGGCAGAGCAAAAGTATTAGGCTTAAATGGAACTGATTCAAGCATGGTGAAGATGCTATTCTCCAGTTCATGAAGGTGATACTTATTTCTTTGTAGATAGTGTGTCTCTTGTAGGCAGTGAGCCTCTTGTGAGCAATGTGCTCGGGCAGTGAGCCCTAATTGGCATGTGACATTTGTTCTTTCTATTCTTCTAATAAAGAATACATCTTGGGTTAATCACCCCGTGGTTTTTCCCTTAACTAGGTTTTCCACGTCAAAATCTTGGTGTCTTATGTGTTGATATGTTTCTGCTTTTAATTTGAATGCATTATGGTTCATGATTAATATTCTTCTAATCACTAAAGAAGATTCAAGTGTTTATTTAGGAGAAAGTTTTGCACAACTGATTCACACCCCCCTCTTAGTTGTGTGTCCTAAGTCTAACAATTGGTATCAGAGCTAAGTTCCTCTAAAAGGAGCTTAACTGCTTGAGGAGATCCAGGATGTTGTCATACAAGAAGGATAGTCTAAAGTTTGATGGAACCAACTTTTCTCTTTGGAAAGATCGCATGAAATGTCACTTGCAGTGTATGGGAATGGCGTACTGGTCCATGGTCACAAAAGCGTATGTACCTCCACAGGGTGGTCTGACAACCCTAAATGAAATCACAGATGTTGAAAATAATCTGCGGACCAAAGAGGCTCTTCTAAGCGCATTAACTGACTCAGAGCTCTCAAATGTTATTGACTTACCAACTGCCTATGAGATCTAGATTAAACTAGAACTTTTACATGAAGGAGACGAGTATGTTAAATGTGCAAGGTTACAGAGTCTAAAAGGGAAATTTGAAAAACTGAAGATGAGAGATGATGAAAATATTACCACTATTATGCCAAGAGTGAATGAGCTGGTTTGTGGAATTAGAAATTCTGGTGGAGTCTTGGATGAAAATGAGATTGTTGGTAAAATTCTCAGATCCCTTCCTGCCTCTTACAAAATCAAGGTTGCTACCATTGATGAATTCAGAGCCCATACCACTATCACAAGAGACCAATTGGCTGGCAAACTGGTTACTTTTAAAATGACCGAGTTTGGAGATGATCCCCCCAAAACTGAATTTGCATTCAAAGCCAGTGCCTCTGTGAAAGGTAAACAAGGATTTGATGCAGGAGAGAACTCATCAAGGAAACTATCATGGTATGAAAAAGCAAGAAAAGACCTGAAACTACTCAACTTGAAGCCCTCATTGCAAAGAGACTGCCAAGAGGATCCAGTAAGTGTGAAGGAAAATTACCTTTTAAGTGTTTTAACTGCAATAAGATTAGTCACTTTGCCTCAAGGTGTCCGGAAAGATTTTCAAAGCCAAATCCTAACAGATCAAGGTTCCAAAAGAATTGTTATTATGTTCATGAAGAAGATGATAATGAAGGAGTAACAAATGATGAATCAGAGACAGGAAACAAATCTGGAAGTGAATGGGTGTTTATTGCCATCAAGGAAAAAGAACCAATATCCTCTGTATCTATGAATCATAAAGTTGTAGAAAGAGCTCTAGCTGCCCAAGTTGAAGAAAAGAATGATTTGGGTCATTGACAGTGGTTTCTCTCACCACATGATAGGTGACAAAAATAAGTTCATAGACTTGGAAAGGTATGAAGGAGAAGTGGTGAAGTTTGGTGATAATTCTGTTGTTAGAATCAGAGGAAGAGGAACTATTTCTTTTGATGGAAGAAACAAATCTGGTAATGTACTATATGTTGAAGGTTTGAAGCACAATCTTCTCAGTGTTGGACAGTTGGTGGACAAAGGCTATGATCTCTGATTCAAGGATGGAAAATGCAAAATCTTTGAAAGATCCAGAATAGAGATTGCATCTAGTGCTCAAACTAAAGGTAATATCTTCCACTTGGTTGGTATTGGTAAAAGCTGCTTATTTGTTGAAGTTGATCAAAATTGGTTATGGCATAGAAGGATGTGTCATGTGAATTTTGATAATATCATCAAGATAAGCAATACTCAGGCTGTAAGAGATCTTCCAAAATTGGTGAAACTGACTAACAGCTTGTGCAAGGAATGTCAGTTGGGTAAGCTGAGCAGAGTCACATTCAAAAGCAAGGAACTATCTTTTACTGGATTATTGGACTTAGTTCACACTGATCTTTGTGGTCCGGCAAGAACCAGAAGTATTCAAGGTGATAGATACTTCATGCTGCTAATAGATGACTATTCCTGGATGATGTGGGTAACCTTTCTAAAGGAGAAATCAGAAGCTCTTGAGAAATTCAAAATATTCAAGGCTATGGTAGAGAATGAAACAGGAATAAAGTTGAAATGTTTGAGGTCTGATAGAGGTGGATAATTCACATCTGGTGAGTTCATAGAATTCTGTGAGAAACATGGAATTAAGAGATAGTTGTCTTCTCTGAGGACTCCATAGCAAAATGGAGTAGTGGAGAGAAAGAACCAGACCATCCAGGAAGCATCTAGGACCATGATGATGGAAGCAAATGTTCCTCAGATCTATTGGAGAGAAGTTGTCAGCACTGCAATCTATACTCTTAATCGAGTTCAAATTAGAAGCAATACCAGTAAGACCCCTTATGAACTCTGGTTTGGCATTACTCCTACTATAAGATATTTTAGAGTCTTTGGTAGCAAATGTTACATCAAAAGAGATGAAGATCTAGGCAAGTTTGATGCTAGAAGTGATGAAGGAATATTCTTGGGTTACTCTACTCAAAGCAAGGCATACCGGTGTTATAACAAGAAACTAAGAAGGATGATAGAAATAACAAATGTGAAGGTTGGTGAGGGAATAGAGAAACCCTCAAGGTTTTATGTATATGATGAAGATGATCAGAATGGTGTTCTGGTTCAAGAAGTTCAATCCTCTTCTGAAAGTTAGATTCAAACTGATCCGGTAAACCAGGAAGAAGAGATAGGTCTGAATGAGCCTAAACAAGAAGCAGAAGTGCAAGAAACTCCCAAAGTTCCAAGATATGTAAGACTGTATCACTCTGAAGATCAAATCATAGGTGACAAAAGCAAAGGTGTGCAAACTAGAAGGAAAATTGCTCAAAATTTAGATGAATATTGTCTAATTTCAAAGATTGAGCCTAAGACAATAAATGAAGCTTGCAATGATGAAAACTGGACCAAAGCAATGGAGGAAGAGTTGATGCAAATTGAGAAAAATCACACTTGGGATCTTGTTCCCAGACCTAGAAACAAGAATGTGATTGGAACCAAATGGGTCTTCCAGAACAAACTAAATGAAGTTGGTGAAGTAATCAGAAATAAAGCCAGATTGGTCTACAAAGGCTACTCTCAAATAGAAGGAATTGATTTTGAAGAAACTTTTGCTCCGGTGGCAAGAATTGAAGCAGTCAGATTATTTCTTGCATTTGCTGCCTCCAAGGACTTCAAGGTGTATCAGATGGATGTCAAGTCTGCTTTCTTGAATGGTGACTTAGAAGAAGAAGTGTACATTAAACAACCAGATGGATTTCAATTATCTAAGCATGGTGATATGATCTACAAGTTGAAGAAGGCACTATATCCTAGAGATCATGATTTCTCTCTTCATGCATATACAGATGCTGATTGGGCAGGAGATGTGGATGACTGAAAGAGTACCAGTGGTGGAGCTTTCTTTTTGGGAAAGAGATTGGTTTCTTGGCTAAGCAAGAAACAAGAGGCAATATCCCTGTCTACAACTGAAGCAGAATACATAGCAGCAGTAAGTTGTTGCACTCAAGTCTTGTGGATGAAGTAGATGCTAAGAGATATTAAAGTAGAGTATGAGGAGCCTATCACAATCCACTATGATAATTCAAGTGCTATAAGTATATCTAAGAATCCGGTGTTGCATTCAAAGACAAAGCATATATCTATCAAGTTTCACTTTCTGAGAGAGCAAGTGAATAAGAGTGAAGTCAAATTAGAGTTTGTGTCATCCAAGGATCAGATTGTAGATATCTTTACTAAACCTCTACCTAAGGACTCTTTTGAGTATCTCAGGGAGAAGTTAGGGGTTATTGCCCCTCCTGTGATGAACTAAGGTACACTGATGTGCATCAGTTCGGTGGGTATCACAATCACATCTTGTGATCCGGATTGATGTTGGGGAGCTACTACTCAGGGGGAGTAGCAGGTATGAGTCTGAGGTGGTGAAATTGCAAGTATGAGCCCTTTTCCATTGATGTCAAAGGGGGAGAGAAGACATGTGAATGGTTGTTGTTGACAGGGGGAGTTGTGACAGTAAGGAGAAGTTCTTGTCTATGGTTTTTCACATCATATGTTGCCATCAATGACAAAGGGGGATATTGTTGTAAGTATGGGTTAAACCAGTGTTGTCATTGATGTCAACATACTCATGTTGCATTAATGAGAAGGATTGGTTGAGCTGTCTGCTGAGGATATTGAGAAAATTAGTCTCAATTAGGAACAGAGAAGAATAGTGATGACAACAAGGTAAAAGTCCAAGATAGGTTGAGGATCAGAGGATATGGTTTAAAGGGTTTGTAGATATAAGTCTTGAAATACTCCAATCAAGTTTTCAGAGGTCCACATGAAGATCTAAAGAAGTTATGGTTGTTCAAGTAGAACCAGCTCTGGTAGGTATCTAGAGGTGACAGAGTGACAGAGATAGGTCCGGTGAGGTCCGGTAATGCATTATCCCGTTCTGCGGATTTGAGGGAGTGTTGAGGATGTCCCTATGAAGTATCAACTAGATTGGTTCGTGGTTTGAAGGTTTGGAAGAGCCTATTCATTTGTGACAGTGATGACAGACTGTGTTCTTGAAGCTCCGGATGAAGGAGAGAAGAATTCCAGTAGGATGATGAAGTGCGGATGTTATGGGTGATTCAAGGAAGGTTATGATGATCGTTCGATCATGTCCAGTTCATGTTGGTGGTCCTCATTGAAGTTAGAATTTGCATTTGAAGAATAACCACCGGATATTGGTGTTCTTCCTGAGACTAGCCGACCAGATGTATTACACGTCTTGCGGATGTTCTTATAGGTGTTTGCCGACTTAGATGATTGTTCCTAAGTCGATGCCTTGTATAAATAAGGGATTGTGAAGTCATTTCAAAGTGAGTCTTGTGGTGATGAGTGTGTGGTAGCGAGGAGAAGTGCAAAAGGCAGAGCAGAAGTATTGGGCTTAAATGGAACTGATTCAAGCATGGTGAAGATGCTATTCTCTAGTTCATGAAAGTGATACTTATTTCTTTGTAGACAGTGTGTCTCTTGTAGGCAGTGAGCCCTAATTGGCATGTGCCATTTTTTCTTTCTATTCTTCTAACAGATAATACATTCTTGGGTTAATCACCCCATGGTTTTTCCCTTAACCAGGGTTTCCACGTCAAAATCTTGGTGTCTTATGTGTTGATATGTTTCTAGTTTTGATTTGAATGCATTATGGTTCATGATTAATATTCTGCTAATCACTAAAGAAGATTCAAGTGTTTATTTAGGAGAAAGTTTCGCACAACTGATTCACCCCCCTCTCAGTTGTGTGCCCTAAGTCTAATAGAAGTAACCTACACAATGCAACAACCAACAATGGATTAAACTAGAATGAGGAAATAAAAGAGAGTAATATGAAAACCAATCATCAATTTAATGGAGGTGCAAACTACCCAGCTGAAGTAGAATAGCCCAGCAAGCAATGGTCTCACAAAACCCCAAGAGATCTCACATGAACATACACATAGTAGCACAACTAAAAAAGATCCTTGAGAAAGCACAATAGAATGTTGGACATGATCATGAATGAAAGATAGAATTCACAATATTCACCAAGTTGCAGAGAGCCAAAGGTTTAGTTCATGAAAATAGCTTGAGAATGAGAGGTAAATACAAAATCTAAAAGTTAGAAGGAAAGAATGAGGAAGAGGGTCAAATAAGGTGATTTTGTGAGGGCGTTATGAAGAATATCTAACATCATTGAAGGCGGCCAGTAATGGCCAAAAATGGTCACTTGGCACCACATAGGTGGGGGACACTAGCATGATGTGTGGACATTCATGCTAAGAACTAGCATCCAAGTGACTCTAGCTCTTGTTCACATGAAACACCATAGGATTATGAGAATAACAAGGCACTAAAATAGATTTTATCAAAAATAAACACAAAGGGATAAACATAACACAAAAGCACATGTGTGGGTTATGAGAAAAGGCCAAGGTAGGGTTTAAATAAACCTAAGAACATGATAGGGGAGCAGGCACCAAAATGAGCACAAAACGTAGCATGAAATTGCAAGGGTATGCAATTTTTAATGTTATAGATGTTGGCAAGAGACACTATGTGGCTTCATGAGTGTTGTCATTGATGGCAACAAAGTCCATCCCACTCATCCATAGCACATGGTATGTCTATACTGGAAGTCAAATTGAAGAGTATTTTGGTCCGGTGAGCAAGGACAGAGCATGCAGCAAGGTCTGACAATCAGGTCTGGATCTCTCAGAAGATGTATCTCAGCAAAGTGTGGACTTGGGGAAGTCAAGAGGAGTACCATGACTACCACATTCTAGAGATTGAACCTCCGGTGATGAAAGAGTGAAAAGATATGAGCACCTAAGTGTTCAGTTCCTGACAGGCAGAGCAGACTGAGAAAGAACTAACCAACAGAGCATCAGACCTTAATCTAGATGAGAAATTGATGGTGATCAAGCTTCTTGAGGTATCATTCATGGTTGATCGACATGATTGATGACTTCTATAACTATCTCTTTGATGCACATCACTTAGTAAGCATGGATTCAGTCGACAGACCAAAGTTTGGGAAAATCTTGAGTATTCCGGATGCCAACTAGAAAGATGTTGAAATCCTTGGTGTGGATATATATACCAGATGGATTTCAATGTGAAGGTGTGTGGATTGTGTGGAAAAGTGTGATAAAAGGTAGAGAGAAGTGTGGAAGTAGCAATACAGGTCTGGTATTTGACAGAACAACAGCACTAAAACAGAGGAAGTATGAAGTGCAGTAGATTAGTATATTGAGCCTAACCAGAACTAAACCTCAGTATATGTGGATGCCTCTCTTAAGTTCAAACATCTAGTTACCTTCTATATCCTTGTAGACAGCGATTCTCTTGTAGGCAGTGTGCCTCCTATGAGCTGTGTGCTCGGGCAGTGAGCCCTAATTGGCAAGTGCCATTTGGTACTTCTTATTCTTTTAACAAAGAATACAATCTTGGGTTAGTTACCCCGTGGTTTTTTCCCTTAATAGGGTTTTCCATGTCAAAATCATTATGTTATGTGTGTTGATTTTATTTTTGCTCTTATGGTTATATCTGCTTATATGTTTTGATGTTGAACTAATTGTTAAAGAAGAACACAAAGTTAAATTATTTAAGATAACTGATTCACCCCCCTCTCAGTTATCTACCTTGTTTCCAACAATTGGTATCAGAGCCAAGTACCTCCAAACAGAGCCTAACAGCTTGAGGAAGATTGGGGAATCTCAATGGATATGTATGGTATGAGGGAACAACTTCAATCTGCCCTAGATGATCTTGAGCAATCTCACTCTAAAGTTAATAACCTGAGGGAAAGACTCAAACAAGATGATGACTTCATAAATGAACTAAAAGAAAAACTGAGTATCTCTGTGAAAAAGAGAAAGGAACTTCTTCAACAATTAGCAAGTCAAAGTGAAGCCAATGATACTAATGAAGATCTGAATGAGAAAAACAAGTTATGTGAGAAGCTATCAAAAGAGGTCATTATGGTAAGACATGAAATGGAATCATGGGTTATGAAATTCACTCAAGAAATTGAAGAGAAAAGAAAAATGGAAGATAATCTAAAACAATCTCTCAAAGAGAAGTCAGAAGATTGCCACAAAATGGATAGAATAATCAGGCATCTGGAATCTGATCTTGAAGAAGCTAGAGATAATGAAGAATAACTTCAGATAGACACTCTTAAAAGGGATCTTCAAATAGCAAATGAATACAAAGAAAAATTCAAGATAAGCTCTTCTCAACTTGAAGTTCTTCTTGAAAGCCAAAAGAGGGTAGATGACAAGCATGGCTTGGGATATGAGAAAGGTGAAAGCTCCAGATTTGGTCAGAAGAACTCTGGATTAGGAAATCCAAGGTACAGGCCTAGAAGACCTCCAGTAAGACAACCAAATGCTCAAAGATATCCATCCTTCAATGTATACTGCTACAATTGCAATAACTTTGGTCATAAATCAAATCAATGTAGAAGAAGAATGAATCAGACTAATTCATCCTTCTCTAGACAATGTTCTAACTACAAAAGGTATGGTCACAAATCTCATGAATGTAGAAATATGCAAATAAACAATTCATTCAATGGTAGATGATTTGCATGCAATAGAATGGGTCATATGGCTAATCAATGTAGATCAAGAGGATATCAATCAAATATGCAAAGAAATTTAGCTTGCTACAATTGCAATAGATCTGGTCATATTACCAAATTTTGCAGAAGTAAGAATCAGGATAAAAGGGGTCCGGTGCATCATAATCAAAATCAAGACAAAGGAAAAGGAAAAGTGAATATGGATGAAGTTCAAAGGGAGATGAACAAGATTTGGGTGAAGAGAAGTATAGAAAATGTTGGGGATGGATCCGCACCAGAATTTGGTGCTGATATTCCTTCCAGAAACTAAATAGATGAGTTCTGGCTCAGGGGGAGTCACAAAGGAAAACAATTTCCCCTAGCCAGTCAATTGGTACCTAAAATTGGCACATGGAGTATTGTGGATTGAAGAGTTCTCAAATAGATATCTAAACAATCCTTGGTAAAAATATAAAAGATCTGCAAGGAGTTTTGAAGAGGTCAATCATCCAAGATTGATCCGGTTTAACAGTCATCCAGTAAAAGCAAGATTTTCACAGTTAGATTCGGTATGATTCAAAATTGAAATATATTGATCTGCATATGAATGGAATGATTGGAGAAAGGGAGATAGATTGTCAATTATCACCAAGAATAATTCTAAGTGCATCTCAGTGATTCAAAAGGATCTCTCTCAGAACAAGGTAAGAACAAGGGAACCGCAATGACTTAAAATGTGCATTTATTGCAATATGAAATTAGGGTTTACGCAAAAATATAAGGGTTCTTTTATTCATCATTTACACATTTACACTTGAGAAGAAGAAAGAAAGAGCTCTGCAAACAAGATTGCTTCAACCCTCTCAAAGATCAACTAGTGATCTTTTCGGCTTATATCATGAACCCTAGAAGTGTAAAAAGGTATTTCCATTCTTGAATATCTCTCTCTGAATCTTTTTGCAAGATGGCTAGTCCAAATGTTGTTAAGATCACAAATAGGTTGCGCCCTAAGTTCAAGAAACATCCTTACAAATCCCTAGAAGTTGATCCCTTAGGCGCCTTCTCTAGCATTCCGCATGGGGTTCTGCATGTAGAAGACGTTAGGGTATACATACATGCCAATATTGAGGAATTTGGGGAATCCAAACTGATGGATATCAATCACAAGCAATTAGTAGATGAAACATTTGAACTTAAACCTCAATACAAGGCCATCCAGGATAAGCATTTTGGACATTGCATCCACTTTCCCTGTTTTGCAAAGGATGAATGGGTCCAGTATGTTCTGAGCAGAATACATGACAACTTCATGTGGTTGATGAGGCCATTCAAGATCACAAAAGATGATATTACGGAAGTAACTGGTTTGCACTCATCCAGTGGGTTGCCTGCTCTCAAATCCGTCAAGAACTAAATAGTAAGTGAGGCTACCGGATCAAAGTTTGACAAGAGAGCAATGATAATAGAAGACATCATAGATCCGGACATCAAATTTGCCTCTATGATAACTGGTTACAAAATCTATCACTCCAGTAAGGAGAATTCAGTATCTGGAACTACTATAAATACTGCATATGAAATGCTATGGAAAAATATAGACTATGATCTATGCGAGCTTCTTCTGAGCCAACTGCTAGAAAATTTGTAGAAAATAATGAAGGATAAGAAGAACTCATTCAAGTATGGTGGCCTAATATTATGTCTCTTCTTTTACTCTATGAATGAGCTACCCGGATCCAGTGGTTGGGTATGGCAAACTGACAGATGGGTTGCCATACAAATCAAAGATTATATGTATGGGCTTGGTGATGCCAAGGCTCAAAGTACAGCTCTCTAGGGATATTTCAAGAATTTCTAAGGTATGATACAGGCCAGAGAAAGAATTCCTCAAACAATAGTTGAAAAATATAAAGATATAGTGTGTTTTATGGTAGACACTGATCAATGCCTAATGGAGGTAGTAGAGCTCAGAATAGTCTAGATTATGCCAATGGGCAATGAGGTGGATGAGAAAATTTTGGAACTGCATGTCCAACACCTACTAAGCTAGCCTAAGGACCCTAAGGCAGAAAGGTTTAGAACCTTTGAAGAATTGAGTGTGAAAATTCATGTTGAGATAAGACAACCAGAGATGAAAAGAAAAGTGAGAAGAGAAGTAGAGGAAGTTGCCAAAATATATGGTATTTCAAAAGAAGCAGTTGATGCAAATAGAGAGAAACTAGAAAGAGAAGAAAAAGAGAGACAAGATGCAAAAAAAGAAAGTGATCTAGTGCAAGCCCCCTCTCGGACTAGATCCTCAAAGAGTTCTAGACGTACCACCTCTAAGAGCTCTAAATCCTCCAAACCGGAAGCAAAGTCATCCAGAAAAGGAGAAAAGAGAACAAAAACCAATGCTACAAGATCCTACATAAGTCAAAAGGATGATGAAGAAATAGAGACAGATGAGGAGGTTAAAGAAATGAAGAAGAAAAAGAAAACATATGTGGAATCCTCTGCCAGCAAAAACAAAGAAGAACAAGTAGAAAAATTTGTTGAAAGGCCTACTCTCTCCATTGATGATGTCATCAAGGTAGTCACTGTAGATGGGAATCTGCAGTCCATAACAGAATTTTATGATGAATATAATGACACTGACAAAAGAATTTTGGAGGAAGCCACAGTCAAGTATTTGAATATCTATAATAAAGCATTCATTGAAATTATCTCTCTAATCCCCAAGAGTTTAGAGAAAGTACTTGAACTCAGAAAAGACAATGCCAAGGAAAAGGATTTGGAGATCCAGGAACAAATAGCTATTCAGCTCTATCCTTCCATCACTCCAAAACAAATGAACATGATCTTCAAGGATTGCAAGGATGAGTTCCGAAGCAAAGCCAGAATGAACAAGCTTATGCTTGGTGAGACTGATTAGATGCCAAAAGAGACTAAAGACATCCTCCAGAATGCATACAAGAGATTTAATCTTCCTATTATAGAGGATATAAGTGACGAACCTTCTGCCATGGATGTCGAAGGATCAAGTGCATCAAAGGAAGATTCTACTGAGAAAATTACAGAAGAGTCAAAGGAGATAGATGAGGAGAAGACTAAGGACTTGGATTCCTCTATTCTAGAAGAGGAAGTCCATGAAGAAGTAAACATCTCTCTTCCGAATCCACCAGCAGATTCTGGAATTGAAGGAGAAGCAAGAAAAGAGGAGAAAGCAAGTCAAGAAGAGGAGAAAAAGGGAAGAGAAGAAGAACAAATAGAGAAGACCTCTAATGATAGCTCTGAGACTACAAAAGGAAAGAAGTCTCTAGCAAGAGACACTACAAAAGCAGTGAAGAATTTCTTGACCAAGGAATTAATGGAGATAGATGAACCAGAACTGTTTCATGGACCACTCAATTTTGACTCCCTCTCCCCGGTCGAGACAATGAAGGTAGCATCTTTTCTCAAGATAAAGAAAAAGAAAAGATTATGAAGTCTCACATGGAAGACTGTGAGCTAATAGAGATTACATCTGGTGTGCTAGAGAAAATCATGCCATCCTTCCAAAAGGATCTTTTGGCCTCCTCATTCGGTAATCTGAAATCTCTTGTTAATTTTGTTAACACGCATTTTGATTCATTGGAGAAATCAGTAGAAGTGAAAGTCCGGAAAGAGTTTTTGGGTAAGAGATTCTCTGAAGTACAGGGGCCCATAGCAAATGATAGAAGAAATCTAAATATTGGAATAAAGAGCCTAGAAAATGCTCTTAAAGATGGCAGAGAATTATACAAATTTTGTTTATCTTGGTCCACAGCGACAACAGACATTGTAAAGAAGGTGGAAGAACAAGAGAGTAAACTCTCAAGTTTATCCCAGAGTTTTGATCCTCTCACCTCATCCATAATGAATCAAGAGTGCCAGGCTATTGCCACTATAAATGAGATAAAGAGGCTTGAGAAGGAAAAGAAGAATAGAATAAGCAAAATGAGTGAACTAAGAGGGATAATTATCCCTAAATTAGAGGCAATGCATGAGGCCCTAACTGATGCTCAAACTACAGCCTGGACCAGTGATCCGGAAGACTTAAAAAGGGCAAAAGCTTTTGCATTTTTGTTGAGTGGTCACATCTCAATTTTGGACAGGATGAAGCAGAGTTGGGCAACAGAGTTTTTCTAGTTGAAGACCCATTTTTTGGATATACTTAAGTATATGTAAGTATAACATGTATATACTTATGCGGCTATGTATAGATTGCCTTTTTGTAAATTTTGGTGTGCAGATTTCACCCTTTGCCATTGATGTCAAAGGGGGAGTGAGGAGTAGTGAAAAATGTGGAATCCAGCTAAGGGGGAGCTCTGGCAAAAGTGTACATAAGATAGAGCATCAACCAAGGGGGAGTTTGTTAAAACACTTAGTCATTTTTCACTAAGTGTTGCCATCAATGCCAAAGGGGGAGATTGTTGGAAAGAGACACTGTGTGGCTTCATGAGTGTTGTCATTGATAGCAACAAAGTCCATCTCACTCATCCACAGCACATGGTATGTCTATAACGAAAGTCAGATTGAAGAGTATTTTGGTCTGGTGAGCAAGAATAGAGCATGCAGCAAGGTCTGACAGTTAGGTCTGGATCTCTCAAAGGATGTATCTCAGAAAAGTGTGGACTTGAAGAAGTCAAGAGGAGTACCATGATTGCGACATTTCAGAGATTGAGCCTCTGGTGATGAAAGAGTGAAAAGATATGAGCACCTAAGTGTTCGGTTCCTGACAGGCAGAGCAGACTGAGCAAAATCTAACCGACAAAGCATCAGACATTAATCTGGATGAGAAATTGATGGTGATCAAGCTTCTTGAGGGATCATTCATGGTTGGCCGACATGATTGATGACTTCTATAACTATCTCTTTGATGTGCATCACTTAGTAAGCATGGATTCAACCGACAGACCAGAGTTTGGGAAAATCTTGAGTATTCCAGATGCCAACTAGAAAGATGTTAAAATCCTTGGTGCGGATATATATACCAGATGGATTTTGATGTCAAGGTGTGTGGATTGTGTGGAAAAGTGTGCAATAAAAGGTAGAGAGAAGTGTGGACGCAGTAATAAAGGTCCAGTATGTGATAGAACAGTAGCACTAAAACAAAGGAAGTATGAAGTGCAATAGATCAGTATATTGAGCCTAACCGGAACTGAACCTCAACATATGTGGATGCCTCTCTTCAGTTCAAACATCTAGTTACCTTTTATATCCTTGTAGACAATGAGTCTCTTGTAGGCAGTGTGCCTCCTATGAGCAATGTGCTTGGGCAGTGAGCCCTAATTGGCAAGTGCTATTTTGTACTTCTTATTCTTTTAACAAAGAATACAATCTTGGGTTAGTCACCCTGTGGTTTTTTCCCTTAACAGGGTTTTCCATGTCAAAATCATTGTGTTATGTGTGTTGATTTTATTTCTGCTCTTATGGTTATATCTGCTTATATGTTTTGATGTTGCACTAATTGTTAAAGAAGAACATAAAGTTAAATTATTTAAGATAGCTGATTCACCCCCCCTCTCAGTTATCTACCTTGTTTCCAACAATAGATACAACCTGATGCTAAACTAGTACAACAAAAGCTAAGAAATATGCATCCCATGGTTTCTATCTTGGTAAAACAAGAGCTACAAAAGCTCTTGGAAGTTAGATTCATCAAACCTATTGATTACCCCAAATGGGTCTCCAATGTGGTCCCTATTAGTAGGAAAATAAAAGGAACCTTTGTCTACATCACCTTTTGGGATATCAACAAAATTTGTCCTAAAGATGACTTATTGTTGCCAAACATCAACATAATCATATACCTCAAAGCTAGGCATGAGATGTTGTCACCCATGGATAGTTTCTTTGTTGATAATCATGTCTAAATTGTACCTAAACATTAGACCTGTTAGTGAAAATATTGTCAAAGTATTAAACTACTAATAATCCAATAATTTGAATGAAATATGATGCAAATCAAATAAACAAAACAATATTACATTGATGACTGATTTACCTCGAATGCTTCCATTATCTGCCTATCTTGTACTGATCTTGTTGATGAATAGAGATCTTAGAAGCGTGCTTCCTCATTGTTTGAAGATGACAATACTTGAGTGGCTATATGTTGGATAAAATGGAATGAAGATTACCTACAATGCAACTATTGTGAGAATGAGGGATGGATGATTGAAGCCATGGTTGTATGGATATGAAGATAATGGATATAAAATGCAATGACCAATATGGATACTTTGCCAAAGGCATGATGGAATTTCTCCAAAGTAACTTTGCTATAGCTTGTGTGTTGTAGAATGAGGGAATGAGCTTCCTTTTATAGGCCAAGGAGGGGGCAAATCCATGTGTCAAGATCTCAATGGTGGAGACTTGGTCTTGAAAGGTGTATGGTGAGGATTGAGTTGGTTGAGATGAGGGAGAGAAAGAGGGAAGATGTTCCTCTCACCTTGACATGGTGGAGAGAAAGGGGTGACATGAGTCCAAATGTCACAAGTCTCACAATGACCAAAGAAAGAAGGTTGAACAAGGAGAACATGTTTTTGGGGGAGATTGGAAAGATTCTAGGGACTATGGAACAAGTGTCACAAAGTGTCCCTTTGACCATGGTGACATGGATAGACCATGCCCTTTGGAATAGGAATGGTTGGAGAGATAATAGGGCATGTGGGTAAGAGAAAAAGGATTAATTAAATATTTAAAATATTTAATTACATGTGCAACTAGGTGAGGTGGACGTGTGAGGTGGCTTGGATGATGTGGAATTTGAAATTGGAACTTTGGAAAAGGATGATTTGTGATTAAATAATTTGATTAATATTTAATTGAGGGATGACCTTAGAAGAATAGGTTTAATTGGCTAAATTAAATAAATTGATATTTATTTAATTTTGGGGATATGAATCAAATAGATAAATTTATGAATTTATTAAATGATAGAAGAATGGGAATTAAATAAATATTTATTTAATTTGTCTTTGCCATTTTTAGGTGTATACATTTTGCCCCTCTTTGAGACAATGTGTTTTAACACGTTGTTTCAAAGAATAAATTTTTTTTGCATGATACATGCCCTAGTTTGGGTTTACGATGCTAGGATTCCTCCTCAGGAGATTGGTCAGGAAGAACTAATGACAGGATGATGGATAATCTTAAGATGAGATAAGTTGATTGACTGGTTGACTAGATAGATGGGTGAAGAAAAAAATTAGATGAAAAACATGCCCCAGCATGGACAAGGTCAAGCACCTCCCATTAGGGTTTTATGCGCTATATATAGGAGTGTGGGGTCACATTCCTAGTCATTTGAACACTTGTCATTGAGGGAGAGCTTTTAGGAGATCAGAGCCCTTTGAGCACAGAGCAGCTAGCGAAGATACAACAATTTCCTGTTGAGCTACATCGATTCGAGTGGATCAGACAGTTCAACCATCCAGCAGACTACAGGCTATCGGTAAGTACCTCTTCATTTCTAAGTTAGGTTCATTTATGATCGCATTAAATGAGAGGCAAAGTTTTAGGTTTTGAATGTGCTAAATAGTAGAAGTGGAGCAAATGACGTGCATTACTGGGCAAATAACACGATTCCTCGCAAATGATGCTAGAATCGGTGCAAATGCGTAAATTTCACATTTAAAGTGTTTTTCTGTGCAAACAAAGTTTTGTTGCCCATACAATTAGGTATGCTACGCATGTAAGGTTTTACTCGCTTTTGATATTTGGTGGTGCATGCAAGATATTGATGCACAAATGATGAAGAGCCCTACACATTTAAACTAAAGTGTGCATTCAACATATTTCAGCGCATGTGAAATAAGTTTGTACTTATGATGCAAAACTACACATTTGAGACAATTCTGCGCATATGATAGGCAGAACTATGCAAATAAGTTTAGGTAATCAAATCACTTAGAAATTTTATGAAGTTGACTATGTGATGGATGCTGGTCAACTGATAGGTCATCTCTGAGATTGATAGAATCTCTGGAGAGATGATAGGATTGTTTTCCTATTGAAATAACTAAGTTTTTGATGTTGGATAAATAGACTTGCAGTTTAGTCAATTTTGGTTGATTAACATGCGCTTGCTTGTTTGCAGGAGGATTTAGATGACTTTTTCATGTCGAGAGAGTGGTTTCTGATTACACAGACATTGAGGCCATATCTGACTGAGACTGATCTACTGGTTATTAGATCAGTGGAATTATCATATGTGCTCTTCATGCTCGAGATTAGGACTAATCTCGGCATGTTGACTTCTCTAATGGAGAGGTTTCACAGCAAGGATGGGACCTTTCATCTTCCTACTGGGGAGATTATAGTGACACTAGAGGATGTTCATAGGATTCTTCATATTCCTATTGATGGAGAGCTCATTGAGTATGAGCCACAAACTGGGGCAGGATTGGATGAGTGTAGACGAGTTTTTGATGATGAGGAGGTCAAGGGTATAAAGATCATCTGGGCTGACATAGCAGCTTAGTATGAGCCTCTTCCTATAGTTGTGGTTGGGTTGATCAGAGGCATTATGTGCCTTAATAGATGATCGTGTGGTTTTGCAGTTGGATGGGGTGAGTGTTAGAGTGGATCACTACAGAGGGCACTAGATATGCCTGAGGAGTCTAAATCCTTGCTCACTTATATCATGACCTACACCAGTTTGTCTATGATGGCTCATTGAGTTTGGCTTGTGGGGTTTCACTATTGCAGATATGGGCATGGACTCATATAGCTATCATCCATCTAATTGGCATTGGTACTCAGGGTGGGGGTTAGCCTTACTCATATATGTTTTAGGAGAGTCTTTCCTAGCCCAAGATGGGAAAGTTGGAGTACTGGAGACATGCCTTCAACAATGTAGATTCTATTGTATGGCAGCCATACTTGGACTGTGAGGTATGAGATGATGATGCATCTAAGCTTCCCTTCTATTTCTAGACTAGATGGCTTATAGGGAGGACACCCTATATAATGGAGCGACATATAGTATCACATGTGTACAGGCAGTTTGGTAGAATCCAGCGGATACCCCAGGGTAATGCCATATTTTTCCGTACGCACAAAGAGTGAGGATGATGGGGACCCAGCCCATCCTACGAGACAGCGTGTGATGAGTTTATACATATTTCATATCAGACTCAGGTGATTTATAAAGCAGTGGGAGATGCAGGTGTGACTCAGGACTACTTTGAATGGTTTGTTACACATCTATTTCCATGCTACTCCAGACTAGGAGAGCGTGCCCTGATTCTGGACGATTGGGAGGATGATGATGAGGGGCCACAGAGGTGACCTAGGAAGAGATGTAGAGGACAATGAGGTAGAGGTGGCTGAGGTGGAGATGATGGCAGTTGTGGAGGAGGAGGAGGTCATGATAGTGGTGGTGGAGGAGGAAGAGCAGGAGCAGGAGGAGGAGGAGGCCATGATGGCGGTGGTGGAGATGGTGGATTTGATCATGACAGTGGACATGATGGCAGTGATTGAGATGATGGCAGGGATGGAGATGGGAGGAGGGTTCGCTGATGGATTGATCCTTCCTAGCATGCTCAACTACTCCTGCAGCATAGGTGTAGCCACCAGTGTAGCCATAGCAGAAGGGGCCATATGATGGGGTTATAGTAGGATTCTAAGCCTAGTTGGCTTAGGCTCGGTCATTGCTATAACAACAGCAGGGATAGATTAGACAGATGCAGGCCCAGATTACACAACTACAGGGTGACCTATAGACTGTGTGCCAAGAGAGAGACACAGCCATCCAGAAGTATGGAAGGGCCGAGGCACTCTTGGAACAGGTCTAGCAAACAACAGTACATGGTGGCACTATCCAGATGGTTACAGATATGGTTAGGGCAAGTTAGGAGATCTTCTACTAGTAGTCCCTATATGAGCAAGTGGTTCCACTAAAGTGCAGGGTAAGCAGCTACAGACCTGGTTACTGTAACAAGTTGCAGAGGGGACCAACAGAGAGTGGCGGGGTGGTGGGACCTATGGGGCCACCTTGTGGGCCATCAGGAGGAGGTGGATGAGGGACAGAGTTAGCAGGCAAAGGAGGAGGAGGAGGTACCCAACCGCCACAGCCAGCACCATCAGGAGGGAGCCACTCCAAGTTGCTCTTTCACATGTATCAGTTTTTTAGTAGTTTTATTTGGACATGTACACACCACATTGGCTTGGACACTTTGAGATGTATTATTATTTTGATATCATTGTACACTTGGACACTTTTATTCTTTTTGATGATGATGATATGAGATCATGATTTGATAGACTATGTTATGATTTACATATTGTTTAAGGTAAAATTGGGATTGTTTATTTGTTTTAGTTGTTAGGTGTTTGAATCCTCCTTTCACCTTTAACATTCAAGGATCTAGGGTCAAGTGGCCAGGCACTATCATACCCTAGGTCACTGTGAGATGTAGGGAAGCTTGGATTAGGGTGTTTAATTATCAATTTTCCTTCTCCTATGGTCAATTAACCATTAAAACCCTAATTTCGCAAATACGACTATAAACGGAAGAATAACAAAAAAAGCTCTTGCAGAGGGAAGCAAAATATCAAATCACAGAGTACCTATTTTCGGGGCTCCGAGGAGGAAAATTCAGGGACTAAGGAGCGAGCACCCAAGTCCAAGGTACTAGTTTCTTTGTGGGATCTTGGCCTCCTTCCGACATTGATCTGCACTGTAACTTCTATTTCCAGAAATTCAACTGCGGAGGACACAAGGACTAGCGCTCAAGTCCTAAAAGTGCTCCAGTGTCTTGCTTCTCTTTAGATCCTAAATCCTTGATGTCTGTTGATCCTTCCTGCAACTCCGCTTTTTCCAAATGCGACACCTATAACCTACAATCACAAAACTTTGGGAGAGGGTTGTGGTGTTTAGAGGCTTGCTTCAGTCAAGCCCTTGAGGACACTTAAGTCTCCAAACACCGTTGTCAGATAGAGAATGTGTGCCCTTATGAGGTAGAGGCAAAAACCAAAGGAAATGATGATGAAAACACAATATAATGTCACCTTGTAGTGAAGATCTCATGGGAGGAAGATGCTTTTCATTCCATGATGAAATGGATACTCAAATCTGCAAACACAAACACATAAACAACACAAATCTTCTCTTGTAACACAATGAAAGCCTTGAATCACCTTGAGAATGCATGAACATCACAATTGCCATCTAGTTTACAAATGAATGCCTAAACATGCTTTTATATACAACTACAAACACTCCCGCCAAGATTTCATAAATTCAAACTTACCGTGTTGGCATAGGACCCAAGTAACGGTCACAAGCCAACACCCAAAAATTGGGACTACCCCAAAATAGGGCAGGACTAGGGCACGAGTGCCCAAGTCCTCCCCCCTATTTTGGGTAGGGTCAAGCTCAAGGCATCCTCCTAGGTCCCATTTGTCATGTTACCTAGGGCTCATTCCATCGAGATGCCAAATTATGAAGTAAGATGTCCTAAATGCATGCAAAAGACCTAAGACCTAAACCTCAAAAGGGAAAAGCCCCCAAGGGGACATTTTATGATGTTACATTATCCCCCACTTTAAGGTATGTATAAATGCAAGGCCAATACATGCATTAAAGTAAGGTCACAAACATAGCAAACATGCCAAGCATGGAGAAGACATGCCAATCACATGGAAGATAGTAACAGGCACGCAAAACATGGAGAAGATAGTTACAATCACATAGAACATGGAGAAGATAGTAAATACATAGAAGACACATTAATGTATAGAAGACAGGCATGATATCTTTTCTTTTCTTTTTCTCATATATATGAAATATAAATTTAAGTACTGGAAAGTAAACAAACCTCCCATAATGCAAGAAGCAGTCATCGAGCTAGTCTTTAGACTGCATATGGGGCAACACACATGCAAGACACACAAAACCTCCCAAAATGTAGGAAGAACTCATCGAGCTAGTCTTTAGACTGCATATGGTGCAACAAACACGTCAAACAAAGCAAGCATGCCAAACACACACACTTGAAGACATGGAGAAAACATGGTAGACAAGTAATGGAATGTACCTATTTCTAGGTCCAACACCATCTCAGGCACATTACAGGCACACATCGATGATTGCGCTTCGCCACAATAATCACCAAAGACCTGCTTAAGGGTTGAGTTAGTCATAGAACCACTCCCCACCTCCGCAGAGGACTTTTGAAAATGACAGGTTGATGCAATCTACTTTGAGAAATACACCATCCCTACCTCTGTAGAGGGCTTACATAATTGATTGATTGATTGCAAACAAACTCAGGGTGCAGGAAGCACTCATCGAGCTAGTCTTTAATCTGCATCTGAGGACAAGTACATAGCTAACATCTACAACAAATAGCTTACCTTATATGTGTTGCAAGTATGAGGATAATTGGTGTTGTCATTGATGTCAACATACTCATATTGCATTAATGAGAAGGATTGGATGAGCTGTGTGCTGAGGATATTGAGAGAATAAGTCTCAATCAGGAACAGTGAAGAATAGTGATGACAAGAAGGAAAAAGTACTAAATAGTTTGAGGATCAGAGGATACGGTTTAAAGTGTTTGTAGATATGAGTCTTGAGATGTTCCAATCAAGATTTTAGAGGTCCGCATGAAGATTTGAAGAAGTTATGGTCGCTCAAGTAGAACCGGTTCCGGTAGGTGTTCAGAGGTGACAGAGGGTCACAGAAAGGTTTGGTGAGCTCCAGAATTGCATTATCTCACTCTGTAGATTGGAGGGAGTGTTGAAGAAGTTTGTGTGAAGTGACAACTAGATTTGTTCATGGTTTAAAGGTCTGAAAGCACCTTTTTTATTATGACAGTGATGACAGACTGTGTTCTTGAAGTTCTAGATGAAGAAGAGAAGAATTCCAGTAAGCTGATAAAGTGCAGATGTTCTTGATGACTCAGGAAAGGTTTTGGTGATCTTTGGATCATGTACAATTCTTATTAGCGGTCTGCATTGAAGCTTGAGTTTGCATTTCAAGAATAACCACGGATACTGGTGTTCTTCCTATAATAGGCTGACCGGATGTATTACACATCTTGCGAATGATCTTATAGGTGTTTTCTGACTTAGATGATTGTTCCTAAGTCGATGCCTTGTATGAATAAGGGATTGTGAATTCATTTTGAAGTGTGTCTTTGTGTGGATGAGTGTGGCATAGCGAAGAAGAGCGAAAGGCAGAGCAAGAGTTTTCAGGCTTAAATGGAACTGATCTAGACTTGGTAAAGATGTCAATCTCCAATTCAAGGTTGTAATACTTGTTACTTTGTAGACAGTGTGTCTCTTGTAGGCAGTGTGCCTCTTGTGAGCAGTGTGCTCAGGCAGTGAGCCCTAATTGGCATGTGCCATCTATTTTTCTTATTCTTCTAACAGAGAATAATCCTTGGGTTAATCACCCCATGGTTTTTCCCTTGACCGGGTTTTTGACGTCAAAATCTTGGTATCTCATGTGTTGATGTGTATCTGCTCTGGGGTTTATGCTTTATGCTTTCATGAGTGATTAATTGATATGCTATTAAATAACAAGAGGATTTAAGTGTTTGAATTGGAAGCAAGTTTTTATGCAACTGATTCACCCACCCTCTCAGTTGTGTGCCCTAGATCTAACAATTGGTATCAGAGCTAAGTTCCTCTAAAAAAAGCTTAACTGCTTGAGGAGATCCAGGATGTCGTCATACAAGAAGGACAGTCCGAAGTTTGGTGGAACCAACTTCACTCTTTGGAAAGGCTGCATGAAATGTCACTTGGAGTGTATGGGAAAGGCATACTTGTCCATGGTCACAAAAACATATACACCTCCACATGGTGGTCTGACAACTCTAAATGAAATCACAGATGCTGAAAAAAATCTGTGGACCAAAGAGGCTCTTCTAAGTGCATTAATTGACTCAGAGCTTTCAAATGTTATTGACCTACCAACTGCCTATGAGATCTAGATTAAACTGGAACTTCTACATGAAGGAGATGAGTATGTTAAGAGTGCAAGGTTGCAGAGTCTCAAAGGGAAATTTGAAAGACTGAAAATGAGAGATGATGAAAATATTGCTACCTTTATGCCAAGAGTAAATGAGCTGGTGTGTGGAATCAGGAATGCTGGTGGAGTTTTGGATGAAAATGAGATTGTTGGCAAAATTCTCAGATCCCTTCCTATTGTCTACAAAATTAAGGTTGCTACCATTGATGAATTCAGAGCCCATACAACTGTCACAAGAGACCAATTGGCTAGCAAACTGGCTGCATTTGAAATGACCGAGTTTGGAGATGATCCCCCCAAGACTAAATCTACATTCAAAGCTAGTGCCTCTGTGAAAGGTAAACAAAGATTTGATCTGGGAGAAAACTCTTCGAGGAAGCTATCATGGTATGATCAAACAAGAAGAGACATGGAAGTGGAAGAAGCAGAAACAGCTCAACTTGAAGCCCTCTTTGCAAAGAGACTGCCAAGAGGATTCGGTAAGTATAAAGGAAAATTACCCTTTAAGTGCTTCAACTACAATAAGATTGGTCATTTTGCCTCAAGATGTCCGGAAAGATCTACAAGGTCAAATTCTAACAGACA
This sequence comes from Cunninghamia lanceolata, assembly GCA_027924645.1. Classification (NCBI taxonomy): domain Eukaryota; kingdom Viridiplantae; phylum Streptophyta; class Pinopsida; order Cupressales; family Cupressaceae; genus Cunninghamia; species Cunninghamia lanceolata. The sequence continues at coordinate 12,847,598 of BSBN01001400.1, forward strand.
AAGGTTCCAAAAGAATTGTTATTATGTTCATGAAGAAGATGATAATGAAGGAGTAACAGATGATGAATCAGAGATAGAAAACAAATCTGGAAATGAATGGGTGTTTATTGCCATCAAGGAAGAAGATCCAATATCCTCTGAATCTGTCAATCATAAGGTTGTAGAAAGAGCTTTGGCTGCCCAAGTTGAAGAAAAGGATGATTGGGTTATTGATAGTGGATGCTCTCACCATATGACATGTGACAAGAACAAGTTCTTAGATTTGGAAAGGTATGAAGGAGGAGTGGTAATGTTTGGTGATAATTCTGCTGGTAGAATGAGAGGAAGAGGAACTATTTCTTTTAATGGAAGAAACAAAACTGGTAATGTGCTATATGTTGAAGGCTTGAAGCACAATCTTCTCAATGTTGGACAGTTGGTGGACAAAGGCTATGATCTCTGATTCAAGGATGGAAAATACAAAATCCTTGAAAGATCCAGAACAGAGATTGCATCCGGTACTCAAACTAAAGGTAATATCTTCCACTTGGTTGGTTCTGATAAAAGTTGTCTATTTGTTCAAGTTGATCAGAGTTGGTTATGGCATAAAAGGATGTGTCATGTAAATTTTGATAACATCATCAAGATAAGCAATACTTAGGCTATAAGAGATCTTCCAAAATTGGTAAAACCTACAAATAGTTTGTGCAAAGAATGTCAGCTGGGTAAACAGAGCAGAGTCTCATTCAAAAGCAAGGATCAGTCCTCTACCATATTATTGGAGTTAGTTCATACTGATCTATGTGGTCCAACAAGAATCAAGAGTATGCAAGGTGATAGATACTTCATGTTACTGATTGATGACATTCCTGGATGATGTGGGTTACCTTTCTGAAAGAGAAATCAGAAGCATTTGAGAAGTTCAAAATCTTCAAGGCTATGGTAGAGAATCAAACCGGATTAAAACTAAAATGTCTAAGGTCTGATAGAGGTGGTGAACTCACATCCAGTGAATTCATAGATTTTTGTGAGAAGCATGGTATAAAGAGACAGTTATCTACCCCCAGGACTCCACAGCAGAATGGAGTAATTGAGAGAAAGAATCGGACTATCTAAGAAGCATCCAGGACAATGATGATGGAAGCAAATGTTCCCTAGATGTTTTGGAAAGAAGTTGTCAGCACTGCAGTCTACACTCTCAATCAAGTTCAAATCAGAAGCAATACCGGTAAGACTCCTTATGAACTTTGGTTTGGCATCACTCCTACTATGAGATATTTCAGAGTATTTGGTAGCAAGTGTTGCATTAAAAGAGATGAAGATCTAGGAAAATTTGATGCTAGAAGTGATGAAGGAATTTTCTTGGGTTACTCCACTCAAAGCAAAGCATACCGATGTTACAATAAGAGACTGAGAAAGATGATAGAAAGTACAAATGTGAAGGTTGATGAAGGTATTGAGAAGCCCTCAAGATTTTATGAGTATGATGAAGATGATCAGAATGATGTTCTGGTTCAAGAAGCTCCATCCTCTCCTGAAAGTCAGATTCAGACTGATCTGGTAAATCAGGAAGAAGAGACAGGTCTGAATGAGCATGATCAAGAAGTAGAAGTGCAAGAAACTCCCAAAGTTCCAAGGTATGTAAGACTAAACCACTCTGAAGATCAGATCATAGGTGACAAAAGTAAAGGTGTGCAAACTACAAGGAATGTTGCTCAAAATTTAGATGAATGTTGTCTAATTTCAAAGATTGAACCTAAGACAATAAATGAAGCCTACAATGATGAAAATTGGACCAAAGCAATGGAGGAAGAGTTGATGCAAATTGAGAAAAATCACACTTGGGATCTTGTTTCTAGACCTAGAAACAAGAATGTGATTGGAACCAAATGGGTCTTCTAGAACAAACTAAATGAAGTTGGTGAAGTAATCAGAAATTAAGCTAGATTAATCTGCAAAGGCTACTCTCAAATAGAAGGGATTGATTTTGAGGAAACCTTTGCTCCGGTGGCAAGAATTGAAGTAGTCAGACTATTTCTTGCATTTGTTGCTTTCAAGGATTTCAAAGTGTATTAGATGGATGTCAAATCTGCTTTCCTGAATGGTGACTTAGAGGAAGAAGTGTACATTGAACAACCGGATGGATTTCAGTTATCTGAGCATGGTGATATGGTCTACAAATTAAAAAAGGCACTATATGGTCTAAAGCAAGCTCTAAGAGCATGGTATGAAAGGCTGGACAAACATCTTTTGAAGATTGGTTTCAACAAAGGTACTGCTGATAGTAACCTATATTTCAAAATTGATCATGAAAACATCTTGATTGTTGAAGTATTTGTTGATGATATCATCTTTGGAGGAAGAGACAGTATGTGTAAAACCTTTGCAAATCAAATGAAAAGTGAGTTTGAAATGTCAATGCTCGGTGAAATGAATTTCTTCTTGGGTCTGCAAATTACTCAGACAAAGAAAGGAATCTTTATCTCTCAGACCAAATATGTGAAAGAATTATTGAGGAAATTTGGAATGGAAGATTCAAAGCCAATGAACACTCCCATGGCTACTAGATGTAAGTTGAGCAAAGATGATGACTCTCCTAAGACAGATCAGACCAAGTATAGATCAATGATTGGAGGATTATTGTATCTTACTCAGACTAGACCAGATATAATGCAGACCGTTGGTCTTGTGGCGAGATTCCAGGTTGATCCCAGAGAATCTCATGTCATGGCAATCAAAAGAATTTTTAGGTACTTAAAAGGAACAGTTGAGTATGGTCTATGGTATCCTAGAGATCATAATTTTTGTCTTCACGCATATACAGATGCAGATTGGGCAGGAGATGTGGATGATAGGAAGAGTACAAGTGAAGGAGCATTCTTTTTGGGAAAAAGGTTGGTTTCTTGGTTAAGCAAGAAACAAGAAGCAATATCCCTGTCTACAACTAAAGCAGAATACATTGCAGCAGCAGGAAGTTGCACTCAACTTTTGTGGATTAATCAAATGCTAAGAGATATTCAAGTAGAATATGAGGAGCCTATCACAATTTTCTGCGATAATTCAAGTGCAATAAATATTTCTAAGAATCTGATGTTGCATTCTAAGACTAAGCATATATCTATCAAGTTTCACTTTCTAAGAGAGCAAGTGAACAAGGGTGAAGTTAGATTGGAGTATGTGCCCTCCAAGGATCAGCTTGCAGATATTTTTACTAAACCTCTTCCCAAGGACTCTTTTGAGTATCTCAGGGAGAAGTTAGGGGTTATTGCCCCTCTAGTGATGAACTAGGATGCACTGATGTGCATCAGTCTGGTGGATATCACAGTCATATCTTGTGATCCAAATTGATGATGGGGAGCTACTACTCAGGGGGAGCAGCTAGTATGATTCTGATGTGTTCAAGTTGCAAGTACAAGTCCTTTGCCATTGATGTCAAAGGGGGAGAGAAGACATGTGAAAAACAAGTGATTGATGATCAGAGGGGGAGCAGTAAAGGAAGAGAAGACATGTGAAGGTTTGTTGCTGATAGGGGGAGTTGTGACAGAAAGAAAAAGTTCTTGTCTTGATGGTTTTTCACATCATATGTTGCCATCAATGACAAAGGGGGAGATTGTTGCAAGTATGAGGATAACCGGTGTTCTCATTGATGTCAACATACTCATATTGCATTAATGAGAAGGATTGGATGAGTTGTGTGCTGAGGATATTGAGAGAATAAGTCTCAAACAGGAATAGTGAAGAACAGTGATGACAAGAAGGAAAAAGTCCTAAATAGGTTGATGATCAGAGGATGTAGTTTAAAGGGTTTGTAGATATGAGTCTTGAGATGTTCTAGTCAAGATTTCAGAGGTCCACATGAAGATCTAAAGAAGTTATGGTCGCTCAAGTAGAACCAGTTCCGGCAAGTGTTCAAAGGTGACAGAGGGTCACAGAAAGGTCTGGTGAGCTTCAGAATTACATTATCTCACTCTACGGATTGGAGGGAGTGTTGAAGAAGTCTGTGTGAAGTGACAACTAGATTTGTTCAACTGTCATACTATGTTCTTGAAGTTTTGGATGAAGAAGTGAAGAATTCCAGTAAGCTGATAAAGTGCGGATGTTCTTGATGACTCAGGAAAGGTTTTGGTGATCTTTAGATCATGTACAATTCTTATTGGTGGTCCGCATTGAAGCTTGAGTTTGCATTTGAAGAATAACCATGGATATTGGTGTTCTTCCTATAACAGGCCGACCGGATGTATTACACGTCTTGCAAATGATCTTATAGGTGTTTGCCGACTTAGATGATTGTTCCTAAGTCGATGCCTTGTATAAATAAGGGATTGTGAATTCATTTTGAAGTGTTTCTTGGTGTGGATGAGTATGGCATAGTGAAGAAGAGCGAAAGGCAAAGCAGGAGTTTTCAGGCTTAAATGGAACTGATCTAGACATGGTAAAGATGTCAATCTCCAATTCAAGTTTGTAATACTTGTTACTTTGTAGATAGTGTGTCTCTTGTAGGCAGTGTGCCTCTTGTGAGCAGTGTGCTCAGACAGTGAGCCCTAATTGGCATGTGCCATCTATTTTTCTTATTCTTCTAATAGAGAATAATCCTTGGGTTAATCACCCCGTGGTTTTTCCCTTGACTGAGTTTTCCATGTCAAAATCTTGGTGTCTCATGTGTTGATGTGTATCTGCTCTGGTGTTTATGCTTTATGCTTTCATGAGTGATTAATTGATATGCTATTAAATAACAAGAGGATTTAAGTGTTTGAATTGGAAGCAAGTTTTTGTACAACTGATTCACCCCCCCTCTTAGTTGTGTGCCCTAGATCTAACAATATGCCCCCACCTTAAGGAGGTTGATATCATGCATCAATATCAAGCAAGTTAAGGTAGGAAGAAAATACACAAGGGAACACAAGATCTCGCAAAGCCCATTCCCCCCAGAGATGACATGTACTTCACGATCGCCAAATGTTCCCACAAACACATCCCTACAAGAAACATGTTACTGTCTACAAAATCATGATAAACAACAACATCAATGCATATGATTAACCACACAAAGAGCCAAGGTTATACAATGAATTTGAAGTTTGAGGATAACCATGGGGCTATATCACGAAGCTCTCTGAATCAAGTATCGCCAAGGCTAGATTCAAAGACAAACAAAGGTGCACAGAGCAGCAGTATTGTTAAGTTTTGTAAATGAGATAAAAACATCATGAGATTCACTACGCGGAAAGCACATGTGCTTCCACTAGCCAAGAGTTGGATAAAATATACAACCCCATTGTAATATTAGGAACTAAGTCCATTTTTTAATTGCTCTTGATAGGGACACTAGGTCTACATCAGTATAAATGTTTTTCATCATCTGCCCACTAGATAGAAACACTAGAGGAAGGGAAACAATAAATCAAAGAGGAGAAACAAGTGTCTTAGGGACAGTCATGTAGGAGGGTCGCCCAAAGTTACCAACCATAACACTATGTCTGTAAGACACAACACACAACGATAAAATCAAAGAGAGGCAATATAGAAGAATGATGATACAAATAGAAGAAGGTCACAACAAAGGCAGTCTCCTGGTATCCTGGACCTTATGGGAGAATTCGAGGTCATCCCAGGAGGCCTAAACAACATATAACACATCACAGGGGAAGCACATCACAAGAGAGATAAAGGGTTAGGGATACTTACCTGTAGGATCTTTGTATCAGATTTCAGAACTTGGAAACCTCTTAGAGAGGTACTCAATCATGTTAATCGCAAAATTTGAGTGGTTCTTATGAGAGTTTTGTTGATTATCATGTGATATTTGTTTTGTAACTCCTTGTGTAAATTTGAATCTTTGTTGCTTATGAGGAGGGGAACCACTTTTTTCTCCAATTGCTGACAATCATTTAACTCTTTTCTGATTTTTATTAAGTTTTCTCTATTGAATCTTTCTAGAATGGTAACATGAATCATCCTGTACCATCTTACTCATCTGTATCAGTTGTTGTTCTTGCTTCTTAGATGTATTTTGATTATCTCCTGATCCATATAAGGATAATGGAGGAGGAACCTCAGCATAAATTCCATTTATTCATGGATGAGATGGATTGTCCACTTGTTTCTTATCTACTTCAATCATTCTCACGATGCTATCATAGTCTAAGTAATCATCCTCATCTACTTCCACTAAACCTTGTTCCACCATATTATTTTTAGTATGCTTAGGGAAAGGATTAGTGAAGATTTGTAAGTTTTGATTTGGCAGAGCAACCAATTTGTTTCCATTATCATTCACGCTTGATACCTGGATGACATTTGAATCAATAAGGTCATGTATCTAGGACGCATGCATCGTTCAGTGTCATGTCCTTGTGTTTGATGATAATGACACAAGGCCTTAGCATCGAAGTAAGGTCCTTGTTTACTAGGATCAATAGGCTTGATTAGGGGAAGCTTTAGAATGTTATTACTCACAGTTTGGTTCATGATGGAATGATAAGACTCAGATATCAAGGTGAATTTTCTTGGTTGATATGATGCTTTCTTCAGATTGGTGATAGCTGAAAAATTCAAAAAGTTGTTCATATTTGGTCTATTAATCTTGATAAAGCTCCTATTATTATTATTCCTCTTAAAGTTGTTTTGTGATGATCCACCTGAGGATTGACCAACTTGAGCTGATGAGTTTTTGTTTTCATACTGACTAGACGAAAGTTGATAATCACGAAGGGCGGTGCATAAATGTTGAAAGGAGTTATATTTCATCAAGAGGATCTTATCATGAATATTAGGTTGTAGATTTGTAATAAATATCTTCTGAACATCTTCATCTTTCATCTGATACTGGATCTATGCATAAAGTCCTTGATACCAACTAATGAATTTAGTCAACTTCTCTTTCGGGCCTTGTTTGCATTGAACCAAGTCAATTAGAGTAACTTGGGGTCCAATATTTTCTTGAAAATGTTGTAAAAATTGATCAATCAACTGTGAAAAGAAGTGTATTGAATTCAGAGGCAAAGAGTAAAACCATTCTAAAGTAGTATCTTTGAGAGATCATGGGAAAAGTTTTGCCAACAAATCCTTTTCAAAATAAAAATCACTACACATAGTTGTAAATGCTGCCACATGGATATGAGGATCACCTTTTCCACCATATTTTTCAAAGAAATAAAATTTGCATCAAAAGTGTGTTGAGATGATATGATTGAATGAAATCAATTCTTCTCATATGAATGCATATAGTCGTACCTTTTCCACCATATAGTGAAGATATGTCAAAATAGGCACTTTTTTCACCAAAACTCAATGCAAAAAAAGCATAACAAAGGGTGTTGTGAGGAAAGTTATGATGGAAAGAAAATTATATTAGTAATAACAACCACTTAATGTTAAAATTCCCAACACAACACACTTTTAGTGCCACTTAAGGTAAGACCCTAGTGAAAATATAGCAAATATAGGCTATTTTTCATGGGTTTTCAATTCCAAGACCTAGCAAAAGGGGTGTTGTAATGAATTTCAGGAGGTGAAGAAAATAAAATCAATTATATCAGTCACGTGAATCCATAAAATTTATCACAACATGCTTGGAGTGCAAACTAGGTCAAGCCCTAGGGCAAAAATAGTCAAAATGTGTAGTTTTTCACCAAATTTTTAATATAAAGCCCCGTTAAAAGGGTGTTGTGAAGATTTTTAGCAGGGGAAGCAAATGATTACCCTAATAAAAATCAATTAGTTCAAAAATACCCTTCACAACACACCTATGGTGCAAGTTTAGAGAGTCAATAAGGCTAAATTTAATGAAAATCGGTGTTTCTGAAGCCCTAGGTTTTAGATTTTGGCACAAAATGCTATATGAATTTTTTGAAGTCTGATTTATGGTGAAAATGAATTACTCTCAGATCTGAAAATGAATTCTGAGATTTAATACGCAAAATGCCAATGCAAATCTAATGAAAATGCATAAAAATTGCTAGTTTTTGTTGAAATTTTCTATGCAAAAATGCAAATATTTTGAATCTAAATGCAAATTTACACTAAAATGCAAGACTACCAAAAAATTATAATTTTAATGAGCCTCTAAAATCAGTATAAAAATCTCAAAGAATATTTTGCCTACTAACTCTAGATTTTGGAATTACTAGGTTTAATGAAAATTATCAAAATTTCTACAAAAATCTAGCAAATTAATGATGAAAATGCAAAGCAAATTATTGAATTTTTTTGTTTTTATATAATTTATATCAGATTTGATGCAAAAATCATGAATTAGGGAAAATTAGAAAGAATTGATACAAATTAGTGAGCCTAACAATGCAATTTTTTTAAATTTTTCAAAATTTTCAATTTTTCTCAATGCAATAAAATGTACGACTATATGAATGAATGAAATCAATCCAAATATGAATAAATACACTCAACAAGTTACAATTTAAGTCCAAAAACATGGTTTCACCAAAATGTTTAAGGTAAAATTGGGATTGTTTATTTGTTTTAGTTGTTAGGTGTTTGAATCCTCCTTTCACCTTTAACATTCAAGGATCTAGGGTCGAGTGGTCAAGCAATATCATACCCTAGGTCACTGTGAGATGTAGGGAAGCTTGGATTAGGGTGTTTAATTATCAATTTTTCTTCTCCTATGCTCAATTAACCATTAAAACCCTAATTTCGTAAATACGACTGTAAACGGAAGAATAACAAAAAAAGGTCTTGTAGAGGGAAGTAAAATATCAAATCACAAAGTACCTATTTTCGGGGCTTTGAGGTGGAAAAGTAAAGGACTAAGGAGTGGGTGCCCAAGTCCAAGGTACCAGTTTCTTTGCGGGATCCTGACCTCCTTCCGACACTGATCTACAATGTAACTTTTGTTTCCAGAAATTTAACTGTGGAGGACACAGGGACTAGTGCCCAAGTCCTGAAAAGGCTCCAGTGTCCTGCTTCTCTTTAGATCCTGAATCCTTGATGTCTATTGATCCTTCCTGCAAGTCCACATTTTCCAAATGTGACACTTATAACCTACAATCACAAAACTTTGGGAGGGGGTTGTGGCGTTTAGAGGCTTGCCTCAGTAAAGCCCCGGAGGACACTTAAGTCTTCGAACATTGTTGTCAGATAGAGAGTGCATGCCCTTGTGAGGAAAAGACAAAAACCAAAGGAAATGATGATGAAAACACAATATAATGTCACCTTGTAGTGAATATCTCATTGGAGGAATATGCTTTTCATTCCATGATGAAATGGATGCTCAAATTTGCAAACACAAACACATAAACAACACAAATCTGCTCTTGCAACACAATGAAAGCCTCGAATCACCTTGAGAATGCATGAACATCACAATTTCCATATAGTTTACAAATGAATGCCTAAACATGCTTTTATATGCAACTACAAACACTCCTGCCAAGATTTTGTAAATTCAAGCTAACCGTGTCGGCATAGGACCCAAGTAACGGTCACAAGCCAACACCCCAAAATTGGGACTGCCCCAAAATAGGGTAGGACTAGGGTGTGGGTGCCCAAGTCCTCCCCCCTATTTTGGTAGGGTCAAGCTCAAGGGGTACTCCAAGGTCCCATTTGTCATGTTACCTAGGGCTCATTCCATCGGGATGCCAAATTATGAAGTAAGATGTCCTAAATGCATGCAGAAGACCCAAGAGCTAAACCTCAAGAGGGAAAAGTCCCCAAGGGGACATTTTCCGATGTTACACATATGATGGCATGCGTTATGTTTATGATGCTATGACATTATGATGTGCTATGCTTATAGATGACTTACATGGTTTATGATATTGATGCTCACGCTTATGTTATGTGATGGACCTGATGCTCTATATGATGACTTGTATGATGCAACACTATTATGATTATGTTGACGCTTCTATAGATGTTTGATTTACTAGACATGACGTCTCTACATGCTTACAATGTTTGACCTAATTCAATATATGATGATGCATCTATATGTGTTGATTTGTACAATGCTAACATTAATGATATGGATCATGTATGCATGCACATAAGATGATCATGTTATCTATGTTTTTGTATTTTCTTAGTTTTCTACTATGATACACATATGAAACTAAAATGGATGAATGATGTGAGTATATGACTCTTGCTATGGTGATTTATGGTTTACTTTTGTTTTTTTTATGTCCCTTGCATTGGGGTTATTAGGTATAGAACCTTCGAACGTGCATACTGTTGATGGGATCATAAAACATTTCACCTTTTGATGGTGAGATTTGATACGCACTTGATCCATAGGTAGTGACTATGATATAGGGACCCAACCAATTGGGTTCAAACTTCCCTTTCTTCTCTCTATCCTGTTGATTGTGTGGGTTCTCTCTTAGGACTAGGTTACCTTCCTGAAAGACTCTTGGCTAACCATGTGATTGTAGCTCCTTGACATTCTTTGATGGTATGCCTTAAGATGGTTAAAGGCATGTTGTCTCTGTTCTTCTAGCAGTTCTAGTTCTTGAAGCCTTGATACCCTATATTCCTCATCAGTTATGAGTCCCTTTAACGACACCCTAAGGGAAGGAATTTCAACTTCGATAAGCAATATGGATTTAGAGCCATAGACCAGAGAGTATGGTGTCGTACCTATGGGTGTGCGTATACTAGTTCTGTAGGCCCATAGAGCAGAGTTGAGTTGCATGTGCTAGTCTTAGCCAACATCATCAATAGTCTTTTTGAGTATCTTGAGAATGGTTTTATTCAATGCCTCATCTTGGCCGTTACCTTGCGGGTAGTATGGGGTGGAGAAATGATGCTGGATATGGAATTTACTACAAAGTTCCTGTACATCCTGGTTCTTGAAGGGTCTTCCATTATCTGTGACAATGGATAATGGAATACTATATCTACATATGATATAGTTAAGGATGGAGGATGAAATATGTTTCTCTGTGATAGTGGTTAGAGGAACAACCTCAATCCACTTTGTAAAATACTCTGTGGCTGTGATAATGAATTTATGGCCATTGGAGGAGGAAGGGTGAATCTTGCCTACTAGATCCAGTCCCCATTGATAGAAGGGCCAAGGTATCATTAAAGGTTGTAATTCCTGAGTGGGTGCATGTATCAGATTATCATGAATCTGGCATTTTTTACACTGCTTGACAAATTGATAGGAATCTTTTTTCATGCTTGGCCAATAATATCCTAAATGCATGAGTTTCTTCGCCAGAGTAGGACCACTAGAGTACATCCTGCAAATGCCTTCATGAACCTCCCTTAGAGCGGTCTAGTATTCATTACTATCTAAACACCTAAGGAGAGTACCATCTAAACCTCGTCTATACATGGTGTCAGCAACAATGGTATATCTGGATGATTGGTGTATAAATGTACATTTTTGGTTGTTTGACAGGTTGGGAGGTAGGATATTCTCTTTAATATAGGTATAAATATTACCATATAAAGTAGAATCAGATCCTACAATGTGTAAATGGTGTTATCTTCTGGGCTTTGATAGGCTGGATGGGAGACTAGCTCCACCAAAAACTCATAACGTGGTTGATTCTCAGGGATATCTAGAAGGGATGCAATAGTGGCCATTGCATCTACTACTTTGTTTTCTAACCTAGGTATTTGTTTGAAGAAGATCACAACAAAATATTCCTTGAAGTTGTCCACCATACACTTGTATGGTATCAACTTCTCATCCTTTGTTTGGTATTCATCATTTATTTGATTAATGACTAGTTGTGAATCCCCATACACATGAAGCTCTTTGATCTTCCACTCGACTGTCATTTTTATGCCAATAACCAGAGCTTCATACTCAACTACATTATTAGTGCATGGGAACAAAAGTCTGTATGATTTAGGGATTGTATCCCCCTGCAGTGTTACTAGCAAGATACCTACTCTAGAACCATGTTGTGTGTATGACCCATCAAAATAGAGCTTCCAATCCATTGTTGTGATGTTGAATATAGATTCATCAGGAAACTCAAATTGTAAGGGGTTTTTATCAATCAAAGGTGCATCCGCCAGTTGATCTATGATGACTTGTCCTTTATGGCTCTTCTGTCCATGTACTCAATGTCAAACTCACTAAGAATCATAACCCATTTGGATATTCTACCTGTTAGGGTAGCTTTGCTGAGGAGATACTTTAATGGGTCAATTTTGCTACTAGCTTTATGGAGTGAGAAAGCATGTAATGTCTCCACTTTTGTGAAGCGAAGATGACTGCAAGGCATGCCCTTTCAATTGGTGTGTACTAAAGCTCATAACCTACTAATGTCCTGCTAATATAGTAGGTTGTCTGCTCCTTTCCTTCATGGTTTTCTTGTGCTAGCAATGTTCTCAAAGCTGTGGGTGTAGTTGAGATATATAATAGTAGAGTTTTGCCTTGAATTAGTGACATTAGGATAGGTGGATTCATCAGATATTCTTTTAAGCGCTAAAAATTTTGCTCACAGTTATCATCCCATTTGAATGGACATTTTTATGCAACAGATGTGAGAATGGGTGACACTTGTCTACCAGTTGGGAAATGAACCTTCTAATTGACTGCAACTTTCCCTATAAAGACCGTAGCTAACTTAGATTCTTTGGTGGCAGCATTTCCATTATTGCTTTAACCTTTTCCAGGTCCACCTCTATTCTATTTGTTGGTATAATGTATCCAAGGAGTATTCCAGATGTTACTCCAAAAACACACTTTTTAGGATTCAATCGTATGTTAAACTGCTCTAGTCTTGTGAATATTTTGTCTAAGACTTCAAGATGTCCCTCTTTGGTGAGTGATTTCCCTAAGATATCATCAACATAATCCTCCATGATGGTATGCATCATATCATCGAAGATCGTTGTCATTGCTCGTTGGTATGTTTCTCTTGCATTCTTGAGACTGAATGGCATAACACACCAACAATAGGTGCCCCACGGATAGGTGAATTCTATTTTATGTTAATCCTCTGGGGCTATCTTGATTTGGTTATATCCGGAGAAACCATCCATTAAGGACAACATTGTGTGACCTGTTGTGAGGTCAATGATGATATCAATGTTTGGTAAAGGAAAATTGTCCTATGGACAAGCCTTATTTAAATCTCTGAAGTCGTTGCATATTCTGATTCTCTTGTCAAGCTTTAAAATAGGTACAATATTACAGACCCACTCTAGGTAGTCAATGGCTATAATGATCCCCATATCTAGTAACTTCTTGAGCTCTTATTTTACCATTAAAGCTATGTGGGGGTGCATTTTACTTAGCTTCTATTTTACTGTTTTGGCTCCCGGAGCTAGTGACAGATGGTGCATGATTAGATCAGGATCAATACCTGGCATATCAGCATAAGACCAAGCAAAGTTTATATGTTTTCTTCTATAGAACTCAGCAAATTCTATCTTTTCTTGTGCAGTTAATGACTGCTTGATAAAGGAGTTTTGGTTGTGCCTCTGTGCCAATGTTGATTGATTCTACAAGTTCAATCAATAGTGAAGATATTTCTAGATGTGCATAAAGGGGGAAAGGGTCAAGCCTTTCATCCTTCGGCACCTCAGAGAGGTTTTCACCTTCAGATATGTCTTTTCTTTTTCTCATTTCATGATCTAATACTGTTGCAGAGCAGTTTTCACCATTAGATCTCATATTTATTTTGACATTTTTACAACTGAAAGGATTGGCACTCTCTCCGAAGTATGCCTTGTCATTAAGGTTGATGGGGAAGCCAGCCTTATGGTCTCCTATAGGTAAGTGTTCTCTAAGCTCTAGGTAGTCGATGATGGCATCATCATTTTCAAAGGTGTCAAGCTTAGGTGATGTTTCAGATAGATCCCAATCTATTAATTCAAGGTGAACAAGAGGTAAGGGATCATCAGGTTGAACCGACTCGAGGGTAGTTATGGTTGGGACAGAGAATTCATTGGGATGGGACAAGGTATCGATGATTTCTATTATGGTACTCTCCTCAAGTTGGTTTGTCAAGCTTGATATCGTACTCTCTTAATGAAATTCATTCTCGTCATGTTGCGATCTGAACTCTAGCAGTCTAGCCCTAGAGCTTTATCCCTCATGCATTGTTGGAGTATTACTATATCGTTGTACTACATCAATCCCTTTGTCTTGACAAGACATCTCAAAGAGGCTGTCCCACCCATACTCATTTGAATCAGTTTCACTAGTCTCATGCAAGTGGTGAATTTGCTCCACTAAGTTAGTGGTAGCTGCTTGTCTATCTTCAACTTTTTGTTTACCTTTGCCCTTGTTCTTCTGCTGGCCTCGGTATCCTAACCCAATAGTGTCTCGGGTCGTTTAAGTAGGGGGTTTGATAGGTTCTATGATACCATCCTTTCTTAGTCCTATGGGACCTTGACCATTGTATCTAATCCTTTGTAACATGGAAAAACCTTGACCATATTGTTCTGTAGGAAGCTTAGGTTGTTGGTCCTCTGGTATGGTTTGACTGTCTTCATCTTTGAAAAGCCATTGTAGGACATCTTTCTCATCACTCTCCTTGGATAAGCTTCCCCATTTAATGAAAGGACCCATGGGAGTCTCAAGTGACTTAGCTTTGTTCGGGGATGGTCTCCCATAAGACTTTGGTGATAGTGGCAATTGTGCTAGAGAGAAAGATTGTTCAATAACATACTCCCCAATGCCTTTGTCTTTGACCTTGATCTTAAGTTCTGATGTTTTTCAGGTGGAAGCTAAGGAACTTGGATCCACTTGGTTGGAGGAAGAAGAAGATGCTCTATTGGTGGGTATCACAACATTTGGTTTGGACTGTATGGTATTGCAATACTGAAAAGGATTGGGGTCGCCTTGTATGGTTATTTCTTGACCGTTATGTAGGAACTTGATGCATTGGTGATACATGGATGGGACAACCTTCATTGCATGGATCCAAGGTCTACCAAGAAGAATGTTATACACAAGCTCCATGTCAAGAACTTGACACACTACATCTTTTTCTATCAGTCCCACTCGTATTAGCAAAACCACCATTCCTTTGGAGGTCCTTTCTTCCTCATCATATGCCTTGATGGTTATCTTTTTCTTAGGATCAACAGCATTTTCAGAAAACCCCAATGCAAGCATTAACTTTAGTGTACAAATGTTCAAACTAGCCCCTCCATCTATTAGGACCCTTTTTTATTTTGTGCTTATGTATTAGGGCCTCAATATGTAGGGATGCAGTGTGTGGTTGATTTATTGACATGTCATCCTTCTTAGTGAAGGATAGGAAATGCGGTGTGGTGAGATGGCCTACCATAGCTTGGAATTGATCTTGGGAAAGGTTTATAGGAACCGTTGTCTCCAAGAGAGATTTTTTCTAAAATGGCCTTATGGGAAGGTGACAAACGTAATAACTCCAAGATGGATATATGCATAGGTGTTTTGTGAAGTTGGTTGATAATGTCGTACTTATTTAAGGTGGAAGATGGTTTCAGTTGAGCTCCTTGTAGAGTTATGTTTCCACAATGTGTGGTCACATTACAATCAGGTTGATCATTGATGGTGATCACATTAATATGTAACTCACTTTGGGAAATATGATTGATGGTGTAATCAAAAGAAGCGTTGTTATAGCTTACTTTCTCAACATCATTTTTGTTGTTTTGGTTTGAAGGTCCTCCCTTCTCATAATGAGGAAGAGGATTCTTGAATGCTATATATTCATCATTGGTAGTATGTCCTTCATTAATGGATATGCGCATTTGGTCAAGAAGGTCTTGAATGACATGCTTGAGTTTCATACAATCATTGGTTTTATGACCTTTGCTCCTATGGTATTCACAAAAGTCATTTTCATTCCACCAAGGAGATTTGAACTTGGGTTCCTATTCACGTACTAGTGGGAGTGTGATCATGTTGCCCCCAATGAGCTTTCTAAGTGCGGATTCAAGTGATTCACCAAGTTGTGTGAACTTTCTCCTTGGAGGGAAGTTGTTTTGTTTTTGTTCAATGCCTTGAGGCTTGGTAGATGGTGTGTTATTTTGCGGATTGGATAGGTTGAAAATAGGTTCTTTGGTGCCACATGTTTTGTATCTACCACACCATCATTCACTATGGGTTTGTTTTTAGTCCAAAACCTCAACTTATTCACATTATTGTTGGAGCTTGGGGTGTCTTTGTATATCTTTACTTGCACCTTCGCTATCAACGCCTTCTCAATAAGAATCCCCATCTCAATGACCTTACTAAAAGTTGATGGACATTGGATTTGTATTTGGTAGCTTAGCTCAGTGGACAAATTACGCACGAACATTTCTATCATTTGTTTTTCAAGTATATGATAGGGACATTTTCTCGCAAGCTGCCTCCACCTTTGTAGGAAAGATGCAAATGATTCTCCTCCTTTTTGTTTAGTATTGCAAAGGTCTAGCATGGATATTTCATGTTCTATGTTGTAAGAGAAATGTGTGACAATTTTTTCCACTAATTCATTAAAGGTGCGGATGCTGGGAGGTAGATGTGAAAACCACTCCATGGCTTGTCCTCCAAGACTTCTAGGGAATAGTCACATTAGATAAGTTTCATTGTGGGCGACTTCGAGACAAGCAGCACTAAATTCCCTGATGTGATCTCTAGGATCTCATTTTCCTCTATACTTGTCAAATTTTGGTACTTCAAATCTTATAGGAAAAGGTATCATGTTCAAGGATTTGTCAAATGGGTAAGGTGAGATATCTTCAAGCGAATAATGTTTTGTTGTGGTTCCACTTTGGATATCTACCAATTGTTGTTGTAGGGTGTGTAATTAGGTTGTCAATGCATCCACAGGATTAAGTGTATCCTTAGCCTTTTCTACTTTTGGAGTCTCTTTTTCAGTTTTGGAGCCATCTTTTGATGACTCGGCTTCATTTGAGGCATTATTCTCTCGTAGATTAGAGATATCAAAGTCTGCAGGTAGCTTTGCTCCTTGTTGAGTGAGCATGAGAAAATACTTTTGGGGATCGGTAGAAACAACTCTATCCATTATCTTTTCGAACTTAGGATCTTGGAGGTGTTGGAGGATCTCTTCTTGAGAGACTTCCTCATCATCAAGTATGTTATTATTGAGGTTGTCCACATTTTTCTTTTGTTTTGATTGAGATCTAGTTTGCACCATGCAAGATTTTGGGATGGGATGAAATTGGATTATGAGATTTGTTGGATTTTGCTCTTTTGATTGGAGGTGTAATGTGGTAGAAGGTGAGTTTGGTTGGAATGGATTTTGCTAAGGTTTTTGTTGATTCTATGGTTGGTTGTCTCAAACAAGGTAAATCATGAGCTATAATGTCTAATAGCTATCGGAGCGACAATACAAGTGATAGTCCAAATAGGGATAGATTGACACCGCTATTTGATGAGGACTATTTTCTTGTCAAGGTTACACTAGTATAGTTTTGTGGAGAAGGATGATTTGGAATCCTATTATAAAACTAACTAGCTCTTGTTTGGGTTGGTAGAATATCAACTAGGTCCTAGAAGCAAGTTGTGGTTAAATTTTGAGGTGTTTGATATGATTTTTGAGGTGTTTTGATAGCAAGGCAATGAGGTGAAAAGAGGATGTTTGTGAAAATGATATGGAAAGGTATTTGCACAGTATAACTGATGAAGGGAGTAAATCATGAAACACACAATAACATAAATTACACATAAAAAATAGAATGATATTTTATTAATATGGGCAAAACATTACATTACAGAAGCTCAAATATAATCAAAGGATGAATCCCCTACAGGGTGCAACACATTACAGCTCCCTCTCTCAAGGCTCTGGAATCTTCAGCCTTCTGTAACCTCCAAATCAACTAGGGTTTCTATTTTCCCACCTTTTCTTGACTCTACACCTTCTCCCTTAACTCTCCCCCCCAAGGGTTCCCAAAAATGGTCATATATAGCCCCTATTTGGCGGCCACTAGCTTAATTTCAAAATTTGCATCTCCCTCCAAAAATAGGTCAACTTCACGGGGCCATAACTTTTGATCTGACCATTGGATTTTCAATTATAATACCTTTTTAGAAAGCTCTCGAAAAGATGGTTGTGCACAAGCAATACCTAAAGGTAGACTACTTGGGTTTCCCACCAAAGTTTGGGCCCATCCGGAGCCTCTAAGTGCCTCAAATTTGACTTTGAATATTTCAATAGGATTTTTTGGAATTTGAAATTTTAATATCTCACAAATGACAAATGATATTAAAGTGATTTCTTCACCATTAGCTTCAATTCACCATTCTGGAGGTCCATGTAAGATTTTGTAGCCAACCGTGCACAAATGCAAACTTACTAAAAATAGTAACCCTGCCAAATTTAGCCCTTATTGAAAAGAAACAACATTTTTTTTGTTGATGCAAGATTGCTCTTACACCTTGGATGCTCCTGCATCAATAACTGATATTTCAAGGTCAAACTATAGCAAAAAGGGTACCTAAAACTGACAATGTTTTTATCCCAAACTATACAGAATATGCCGCTATTTTGTATGTGCAGCTTCAAAAGCGCAGGATAACAGGTCAAATGTGTAGCGTTGTGTGTCAAATGTGCAGGATTGGTTGAGTTTAAAAGCGCAATACTATGGTTTAGATGCACTATTCTATGCATCAAATGTATTGAGAGATTATATGTGCTGAAAAATGATTCAGATGCATAGCAGAATAGGTTGTATGTGCGGTAGGATTATATGCATAGTAGAATGTGTTGTATGCACAACAGAATATTTTATATGCACAGAACTGCAGGTACTTGGTTTTCCTTTTCAATTTGATAATTTGATTTGCTTGGATCATTTTCCTAAGTTAGTCTAAGGTTTTCAATGCTGATTTTGGTTCATGTTATTGCAAGAAAACACAAAGAACAAAAGGTTTTCATGATTACTTAACAAAATTAAAAATAAGAAATTACAACCCTAGGATGGCAAGGACAATATTTTATGAGTTCTAACTTGGTTTTTACACCAGCCACTTGCATGAAGGTGGATAGTTAATAACTTGGTAGCACCGGCTCCCCTCCACAGCACTCACTTCTCACACATACCAAGTTATAGTTCCTCTAAAGAGTTGAACTTTTCTATCTCTACACTAAATGAGTGTATGATTATAGATGGCTCTAGAGGTGCTTCCTCCTGTGTCACCAAATAAGGGATTTTGGCTTACCAGAACAAATGGATTTTAGTCGAGGCATCCATTCGGGTGATTACACGTGCGGCCATTCACTTCGATAAGAAGGCTTCCCAGCCTGTAGATGTTACGCTCCACAGGGTTTTGGGGGAAACATTGGTTGGTGTAATACAACAGCACCCGTCACTTGCAACTTTCATCACAAATGCAATTTATTTATAGTGACTTGGAAGTACTTGGCTTTAACCATTATCACTTAAGGTCGTTCCCACTTGGAAGGAAGGATTTCCAAGGGCAAGCCTCTCTAAAGGTAAAACATGCAAAATGATAAGTTTGGCATTTTGGTCACCTAGTTAAGGGGAGATCATAGTCCTATTATCATTCTAAAAACATGGACAACACTGGTTCTTTAACTCCCTAGTTAAAAGAAAAAAAAAACTAAATGTGTTAACTCTACCAAGCACAGAAATTTGTAACAAGATAGCAATAACTTGGAAAAGATTTTGTAAATTTTATCCCTCAAACAAATCTAGGTGTAGATTGTTGTTTGCAGAAATAAAACAAGTATTACTTTCCCCTATTATGCTATGTGAAGATTGTAGTGCAAGATAGTAAAAACATAAAGAAATTGTTGAATTTTAACCCCTAAGTTGGGACTAGATGAAAGTTGTGATGCAACAAATCGATTTACTTTCCTCCTAGTTAAGACTATGTGATGATTTGCATTAACATATTAAGTTACTCCTTCCTAATTAGTTCTAGGTGGCTTAATAATGTAGCTAAAATGACTAAATCCAGCTCCTAACACCTGCAAATGAAAGTTAGTACAGAAATCTTATCAAAATTTTACAACTCTCTATTACAAATTGCATGTGCAGGACTACAAGTCATATGTGCAGCATTGCGTAGTATATGCATGGATTTGTAAATGCACATCAATAACAATCAAAAGTGGAAGACTGTGCTATATATGCATAGGAATATCAAAAGCATGACAAAACACTTCAATTGTGCAGCAGAATTGTTTATATGTGCTAAAAGGTAAAAGCGCAACAGGAATTATTGTATGCACAGACCTGGAAGTTGTATGCACAGACCTGGAAGTTGTATGCACAGAACTGACCTATCATGACAGAACCTTCACAAAACACTCAGATGGAAGTTAAAAATGGGGCAAGGTCCCACAGTGGGTTCCAAAAATGTTAGTGGAAATATTATCAACAATATTAAACTACTAATAATCCAATAATCTCAATGAAATATGATGTAAATAATATAAACAAAGCAATATTACCTTGAAGACTGATTTACCTCAAATGCTTCCATTGTCTGCCTATCTTGTATTGATCTTTTTGATGAATAGATCTCTCAGAAGTCTGCTTCCTCATTGTTTGAAGATGACAATACTTGAATGGATGTATGTTGGATAAAATGCAATGAAGATTACCTACAATTCAACTATTGTGAGAATGAGGGATGGATGATTGAAGCCATGGTTATATGAATATGAAGATAATGGATATAAAATGCAATGAGCAATATGGATGCTTTGCCAAAGGCACGCTGGAATTTCTGCAGAGTAACTTTGCTATAGCTTGTGTGTTGTAGAATGAGGGAATGAGCTTCCTTTTATATGCCAAGGAGGGGGCAAATCCATGTGTCAAGATCTCAACGGTGGAGACTTGGTCTTGAAAGGTGTATGGTGAGGATTGAGTTGGTTAAGATGAGGGAGAGAAAGAGGGAAGATGTTCCTCTCACCTTGACATGGTGGAGAGAAAGAGGTGACATGAGTCCACATGTCACAAGGCTCACAATGACCAAAGAAAGAAGGTCAAACAAGGAGAACATGTTTGTAGGGGAGATTGGAAAGATTCTAGGGACTATGGAACAAGTGTCACAAAGTGTCC
Source organism: Cunninghamia lanceolata (assembly GCA_027924645.1). Lineage (NCBI taxonomy): Eukaryota > Viridiplantae > Streptophyta > Pinopsida > Cupressales > Cupressaceae > Cunninghamia > Cunninghamia lanceolata. The sequence continues at coordinate 12,868,538 of BSBN01001400.1, forward strand.
CTTTGACCATGGTGACATGGAGAGACCATACCCTTTGGAATAGGAATGGTTGGAGAGATAATAGGGCATGTGGGTGAGAGAAAAAGGATTAATTAAATATTTAAAATATTTAATTACATGTGTAACTAGGTGAGGTGGACGTGTGAGGTGGCTTGGATGATGTGGAATTTGAAATTGGAACTTTGGAATAGGATGATTTGTGATTAAATAAATTGATTATTATTTAATTGAGGGATGACCTTAGAAGAATAGGTTTAATTGGCTTAATTAAATAAATTGATATTTATTTAATTTTGGGGATATGAATCAAATAGATAAATTTATGAATTTATTAAATGATAGAAGAATGGGAATTAAATAAATAATAAATATTTATTTAATTTGTCTTTGCTATTTTTAGGTGTATACAAGAATAAAATAGCATTTATCACCCCATGGGGAACCTTCTACTACAATGTTATGTCTTTTGGACTAAAAAATATTAGAGCTACTGACCAGGGAGCAATGACAATGATTTTCATTGACATGTTGCATGATATAGTCAAGGACAATGTGGATGGTATCCTAGGAAAATCAAATCTCAAGATAGATTGCCCAACTATCTTACACTGCATATTTCAACAACTTGGAGAATACAAGGTCCAATTGAATCCTAAGAAATGTACCTTTGACGTTACTTTAGGAAAACTATTAGGTTTCATTATTTTGAGGTGTGGCATTGAGGTGGACCCTGATAAAGTTAAATAAATTACAAAAATGTCACCCCATTGTAAGGAAAGTAGAGTGCGGAATATGCCTTCCTAATACTAATCTTCAAGGAGAGAGATACAAAAATTTACAAAATTTTGAAATTACAATTCATTTAAGATGCACAAACAGGAATAACAAAATAAACAATAAAGATTAAACACTAGATTTTACGTGGGAAAACCCTTATGGGAGAAAAACTCACACACCAAAGCAAGATCACTTGTATTACAGTAAAATGTCAATTACATACAAGTTACAGAGTTGTGCTCTTTCAGGTGTCAATTCCCAGAATGAATCCAACAACATTCAGTACAATTCACTCTCGAAAATCTATATCAACTCAATGCACTATAACTTTAATACTAACCTCTCAAACATTTCAGGAAACCCATCATTTCAACTTCTACATAAGACAAAATTGTTGAACTATCTTGAAATGTCATTTCCAGTATTTACCGCTCCATCGTAGTCACCTTAGACTAACCTTTGCCAGATAACAAGACACACCACAACACCGCAAGCTTGTTTACTAACCATCGCGGGGCCATAGGGTATACCGCATTGCCGCAAGCAATCTTATAGACTATTGCAGGGTGGTGGTAACACTACACACCCACTAGCCTCTCCAATCACCGTAGCGGGATGGCGGGGTAGCTCCTGCTCTACCGCCGGCACCATCAATGGACCACTACGGGGTTGTGGGTTAGGATTCCTCCCGCTCTACTGCAAGTCTCTTTCCAAATAGCTATGGGGTGGTGGTAACATCGCACTACTGTAAGTCAGTTCTCAGACTCCCACGGGATGACGGTAAACACCGCCGGCCCGCACCTCTCTTATCTGTACCCTGTGGGACTACGGTAAGGACCCAAATGTAACCATGAAAGTCTAAGACTAAGCTATGTTTTTATCAATGAGTTTGATATACACATTCTCAACATTCTCCCACTTGATGAAGAACTCACTAAACCCCTTCCAATGCTTGAAGTCACTGAACATTCTAGGCCCCAAGGCCCATCAAACTGGTACACCACTTGAACTTATCTGTGCTGATAGGCTTCATCAATGCATCAACAACATTTACTAGAGTATGAACTTTTTCCAAACTAACCTTTCCATCTTCCACCATATCACGAACAAAGTGGTACTGCACGTCAATATGTTTCGTCCTAGCATGGAAAGTTAGATTTTTTGCCAAACAAATAGCACTCTGATTGTCACAGCAAATAACAATCTGTCTTGCATCAAAACCAATATTAGAACATAGTCTTCTAAGACAAATGGCTTCCTTATAGGCATGAGTTGCTTCCATGTACGCAGCCTCAATAGTAGATAAAGTGACTACAGCCTACTACTTGCTCATCCAGCTAATTGCACCACCAAACAACATGAATACATATCCATTAGTGGATCTTCTGCTATCAATGTCCCCTACCCAATCAGAATCCACATATCCACAAATACTAACTAAATTTTGAGATTCAATAGAGTAACCATGATAGCACAAGGTGTACTCAAAAGTACCCTTCAAACACCTGGAAACTCTCTTCATAGCATCCCAATGCGGCATTCCTGGATTAGCCATAAATTAACTAAGAACTCCCACTGCTTGGGCAATGTCTAGCCTAGTACAGACCATTGCATACATTAAACTGCCAACTACACTCGCATAAGGCACATGGGTCATGTCCTCCATCTCAGTAGGAGATTTTGGACAATCTTCAATAGAAAGTTTCATTCCTTGCAACATTGGAACAACTAACTGCTTGCAATCTATCATATTAAACCTCTCTAGGATAGAATCTATATGCTTTCTCTGGCTGAGCCAAAGTTTTCTATTTCCCCTATCCCTTCTAATTTCCATCCCCAAAATATACCTTGCTACACCTAAATCTTTCATTTCAAACTATGCTGACAATTGAGATTTTAATTTTGAAATCATACCCTTACTATTCCCAATGAACAACATATCATCCACATACATGGCAACAATAAGAAGATGACCATTTTTAGATTTAAAATAAACACAATGATCTAACTTTGATCTCACAAACCCCAAAGATAACACATACGTGTCAAACTTCTGGTGCCACATCCTAGGTGACTGCTTCAAATAATATAGATATTTCTTTAATTTGCAAACCAGGTTTTCCTTACCTTTTTCAATGGAGTGATCTGGCTGGGACATGTAAATCTCTTCCTCCAAATCACCATGAAGAAACATTATCTTCACATCCATCCACTTAATTTATAAGTCATATGTTGTAGCAAGTGACAACAGAAATCTGATAGATATTAGCTTAGCTACATGAGAAAATATTTCTCCATAGTCAATCCCCTCCACCTAGGAATATCCATTCATGACCAACCTTGCTTTATGCTTCTCAACACTACCATCAAGACCAATCTTCTTTTTAAACACCCATTTACATCCAACGGGATTTTGACCTTCAAGCAAAGGTACCAGATCCCATGTTTCATTCTTCTTCAATGTTGCCATTTCCTCATTCATGGCTTTCAACCAGGAATCTAAATTAGACATACTCATAGCCTCTTCAACAGTCCTACACTCTTTAGTGTTAGTAATCAAAGCATAGGTACAACTAGAATCCAACATAGAATAACCAAACCTTTAGGTTGCCTCTTTTCACATGTAGACCTCCTCACTGGCTGAGACTGAGGTTCTTCATCCTATTCAAAATTTTTAGAGCTTCTTGAGCTCTCCTCATTAACAGGTCCACTAGGAGTACATAGTATATCCTTATCTAGAGTAAGAGGAATTTCAACTACCTCCTTCTTTTCTGCTTCTTTCACCTCTGTCTGTAGATCAACTATAGAAGGTTTCAGCTTATGGAAGATCACACTTCTGCTATACATCACCTTCTCTGAAACTGGGTTCCAAAGCTTGTACCCTTTCACACCAATTCCATAACCAATGAAGATACATTTTATAGCCTTGTTTTCCAGTTTAGCTCTTTTTCCACTAGGCACATATGCATATGCCTCATAGCCAAAGACTCTAACGTGTCTCAAAGAGGGCTTCTTGCTAGACCACACTTCCATAGGTGTCTTTTCCATGAGCGCCGAAGTAGGAGATCGATTAATCAAATAACATGTTGTAGCTACAACCTCAGCCCATAACTTCTGTTCTAGACTAGCACTACTCAGTATACTTCTCGCCCTTTCCATCAACGTTCTATCCATCCTTTCTACAATTCCATTTTGCTATGGAGTGTAAGGATTTTTCCTATGTCTTTTAATTCCATGATCCTTGCAAAACTTATTGAAGTCTGCAGAACAAAACTCACAACCATTATCCATCCTCAAACACTTAATTTTTCTACTAGTCTAATTTTCAACCAAGGTTTTGAATTCCTTAAATCAACTAAAAACTTTAGTTTTACTTCTGAGAAAATAAACAAATGTCCTTCTTGAATAATCATCTATGAACGAAACAAAATACACAGATTTCGATAATGAAGGAACATTAACTAGTCCAAATACATCCTAATGAATATAATCCAAAATTCCAGAAGATTTATGAGGACTAGAATAAAATGAAACACAGTGTTTCTTTCCATATTGCAATGTTCACAAAAATTAAACTCAAGATTACAATCATCAAGCCCTTCAACCAAATTTTTATTTTTCAATGATTTTAAGCCTTTTTCACCAATGTGGTTGAGTCTTTGATGCCACAACATTGTCTTCTCCGTTGGGAGATTCATCTCCAAAGAATTAGCACCCACAGAAGCAACATCCTCCTCTGGATGATCAGATTTACTTAACTTTGTAGAAGCACTATTACATTGAACTGCATGTGCATCTAGCTTATATAGAGTGCCAATTTGTGCACCCTTAGCTAGCTCCATAGAGCCTCTAGTCATTCTACAAATACCATTTGAGAAAGAGACTTGTACACCAGCATCATTAAGCTTACTTATAGAAAGTAAATTTTGAGCCAGACCTGGTATATGCATTACACCATTGATTCCCTTCACTCTTCCATTAGGAAACCAAATTCTAACTCTTCCACAACCAATAATTTCTAGGTGAGAATTGTTACCCAGATACACCCTTCCACTAGCATACTTCTCATACTTTGAGAACCAATCCCTATGTGAGGTCATGTGAAAGGACACACCTGAGTCAATCGACCAAACATCATCTAATGCCTAATTTGCCAAGGCTTCTATGAAGGCATCTGCATCACTCTGAGAAGAATCATTATCAAAAGAGTTGTCCTTATTCTTCTTCTCCTCTTTACAATCTTTCTTGATGTGTCTAGTCTGCCCACAGTTCCATCATTTCACCTTGGACTTTTTACAACGAGACTTTGATCTCCCCTGTGATTTGGATTTAGACTTCTTATCTTTCTTCTTTCCTTTCTCCTTTGATCTACCTCGAACAGTAAGGGCCTCCTTAGCCATCTCAGAAGATTTCCTCTACATTTCCTCAAAAAGAAATGAAGCAACCACATCTTCCATCTTGAAAGTAGTTGTTGTACTCCCAATAGCCATTACTAGGTGATCCCATGTGTCAGGAAATGAACACAACAAGAGCATGCAACGATCCTCGTCTTCTATCTTCACACCCATAGATGTCAATTGAGCAATGATCATGTTAAATGCATTCAATTGATCTGTAATGGATGCTCCTTCCTCCATCTTCAAAGAATATAGATTCTTCCTCAGAAAGAACTTATTTACTAGAGATTTCTTTTGATAAATGTCACCAAGCTTCTTCCACAGAAGTTTTTCTATCTTCTCTTCATGGATATTCAAGAGAATTGAATTGGCCAAGCATAGTCTAATTAGACCCCTGGCTTTTTGGTCCATTGCTAATGGTTTATTAGAGGACAATACAGTCCATAACTCTCGATCTATGATAAAATCTTCAATTTTGAGTTTCCACAACTCAATGTTGCAACCGTTGAACTTCTCAATCTCTATTCTTCTGGATGTGCTCTCCATCTTAAATCTATAATAAAATTTCAAACTAGATTTCTCTGTAAAACTCCCACTGAACAAGATCAACACAAAAAACATGTATTACCCACAAGGACAACAAAGTTCGCCAAGCTCTGATACCAACTGTAAGGAAAGCAGAGTGTGGAATATGCCTTCCTAATACTTATCTTCAAGGAGAGAGATACACAAATTTACAAAACTTTTCAATTATAGTTCATTTAAGATGCACAAATAGGAATAACAGAATAAACAATAAAGATTGGAAACCAGATTTTACGTGGGAAAACCCTTACGAGATAAAAATCCACACACCAAAGAAAGATCACTTGTATTACAGTAAAATGTCAATTACATACAAGTTAAAGAGTTGTGATCTTTCAGGTGTCAATTTCTAGAATGAATCTGGTAGCATTCAGTACAATTCACTCTCAAAACTCCATATCAACTCAATGCACTACAACATTAATACTGACCTCTCAAATGTTTCAGGAAAACCATTGTTTCAACTTCCACATAAGACAAAACTGTTGAACTATCTTGAACTATCATTTCTAGTCTTTATTGCTCCACCGTAGGCACCTTAGAATAACCTTCACGGGATGGTGGTACACACCACAATACCATAGGCTTGTTTACTAACCATCACAGGGCCGTGAGGTATAACGCATTGCCATAGGCAATATTACATATTGTCACGGGGTGGCGGTAACACTGCACACCTACCAGCCTCTCTAGTCACCATCGTGGGATGGCGGGGTAGCTCTCGCTCTACTGCCAGCACCATCAACGGACCACTATGGGGTTATAGGTTAGGATTCCTCTTGTGCTACCGCAAGTCTATTTTCGAACAACTATGGGGTAGCAATAACACCACACTACTACAGGTCAATTTTTGGACTCCCGCGGAATGATGGTCAATGCCGCCAGCATGCACCTCTCTTATCTGCACCTTACAGGACTGTGATAAGGAGCCGAATGCAACCATGAAATTCTGAGACTAAGCTAGGTTTTTATCAGTGAGTTTGAGACACACATTCTCAACACCCATAGAATCTCAAGTACTTGCATTATCTCCAAGGGAAACTCTAAGCCATTTAGAGATTTATCACCCAACTCTTAAACAAGTTTCATCCATACTCCCATTTTCTTAAGAAAAGTGTCAGGTTATAGTGGGATGAATCATGTTAGAAAGCATTCGACCAAATCAAGTAGTATCTTTCCAATTTGTCAGTCCTTGTAGCACCTACTCTAGATAAGTCCTTTCTACTCTATATCTTGGTCACACAACATGCCATAGGTACTCTCCTAGCACAACATGATGAACAAGGGCACAAAAGGGCCATCTACTAACTTACAAAAACACTAGTGGGATTTAAAGTCAATTACATTCTTATAGAGAAACCATTCAAGTAGTTGTATTCACCTTGAAAAAGCTTAGGCATTACATGTTCAATGCCATAATTCACCTAATTACTAAGATTGATATACTTAAATATTTGCTATCTAAGGTAGCTCTCATAGGTAGAATGACAAAGTGGGTCATGCTACTTAGCAAGTTTAACATTGAATATGTAAATTAGAAGGTAGTCAAAGGAAAAATAATAGTAGAACAATTAGAAAAAGCACCCATTCAGGATATCCAACCATTAAAGCTAGATTTCCTTGATGAATTGATCCAAGTGTTGAGGAACAAAAAGCATGGATTCTATACTTTTATGGTTCCTTCACTACCCATGATTCAAGAGAAGGTATCTTATTCCTTACACCTTAATGAAATCTTATTCCTAAGGCAATTTAGAATTAGGTTTACATGCACCAATAAAATTATAGAGCATGAGTCCCTTATCTCTAGATTAAAAGTTATAGTCTAATGGAACATTCAATATCTACAAGTCTTTGGTAATTCTCAATTGGTCATCAAGCAAGTTAATGATCGGTACCATAAAAAACATGACAATATTGTTCTATATAAGTGATTGGTAGATAGTTTCAACCTATAATTCATTGCCATATCTTTTGTCCAAATGCCATAGATCAAAAACAAGGCTACTAACACTATGGCTACAATAGGGTATGTCTTTAACATGGTAACTAACATGCAAGAATATCAGTTTCTAGTAGAGTAGCTCCTAATCCTTGCTTATGACATTCTAGAGTCTAAAATGGTGTGCGATATCATTGGTCCCAACTCCCCTAGTAGAACATACATGCCTTTCTTTTTTACTAAACCTTACTATATGCATGTGAAATTGAACACAAGAAATAGACTAAAATAATATTAACCTACTTAATTCGCCTCACATACACCTCAGATTGAGCATAAAGGAAAGCATAAAACGTGAAACGAAACTATCTAATTCACCTAACATTCTAACCATTATTGTGTGGATGTTCTCCTTTGATGTGTTGATGTAGGTGGCTCCTCATATGGACATCATAACTTTGCAATTCATGGAGTCTTGACAATTCTTTGTTTGAGGGTCAATTTATAGATTTTTGGATGTTAGATGAAGGGATGAGATTGAATGTGGAGATCAAGGGTGAAGGATTGTTGAGAGATCTCAAGAAAGGAGAGATTTCCAATTTTCATGATGAGATTGGTGGATAGGAGATGTCCTTGGATCAAGGAGAAATAAGTGGTCAAGATTGGGCTTTAGGAATATTGAAGGGATGAGATTGATTTGGTAGATGGGAGGTATGGGTTGGATTTGATTTAAATTTTAAATTGGGAAGCATGGGTACTTTCCCAATTTAAAATTAGAGGAAAAGGCATGGGTTTGATTTGATTTTAATTTTAAATTGGGAAGCATGGGTACATGCCTACTTAAGAATTGGAGGAAAAAGGGATGGAGGACAAAAGGACCTTTGTAAAAGGACCTAGACCATGCCTTTGTAAGAAGGCCATGTGGAGATGTATAAGAGGCCATGCCTTTGTAAATTTGGGGGAATGGAGAGGATTTGACCAAGGTTAGATTAGGATTTGGGTTGTGCAAGTGGGGGATTAGGTTAGTTAATTAGGTTTAGGTGACCTAATCAAAAGTGTAGAAAATAGGAAATTAGATAAATATAAATATTTATTTAATTCATGGGATGGGAAAAGGGGATAATAGATAAATTAAATTTATCTAATGTTTGGACTATAGAGAAAGGGGATAAATGATTAATAAATCATTTAGGCTAAGGATAAGTATCGATACGGGTACTGATCAATAGTGGAAAGTACATGAATAGTGATTTTGATAGTAAAGTATTGTAAAATTATGGATTGAAGGGGATTAGATCAATTAACCATCTAAACATGTGTTTATTCAGTTAATTATGGAGAAAATGTAGTTTAGGGGTGCCTACAGATGATTAGTGATGGTTTAGAGGAGTTTGGGGATAAATTAGGGATTTTTAGGGATGACATGAAGAGTAGACAATTTTAGGAGTCTACAATTTGCCCCTCTTTGAGATGGTGTTGTGAAGTAGCATCATTTCAAAGAAAGATAAAACATAGTGCTAGATAGGATTAGGGATAAAGATACCCCAGCCACTCGAAGTGAGAGTGACAAGGGGAATGATGGTAAGAATGATAGTAGGGATGATGCCCCCTCAAGAGGGTAGGCGGGTTCGAAGAGCACAGGTGTGCTCTTGAAAAGATGAAGAGGGTTGGATTAGAAAGAAGAGAGTTGATTTTAAAAGACCACATGGATGGGGTGATAAGATAGGTTGGATGTAAAGGATTAGAGGAAGGGGATGATGGGGGATAGGTTAAATGATGAGATAGAAGGATGAGATGAAAGGATGGAAGGGAGGAAAAATGGATGGATGCAAGATGGGGAAGTTGTAGAGAGGTTTATCCCAAAGCTTCTAGAAAATATGTTGGATAGGAATTATGACAAGGGATGTAGGGTGTCAATCCAAACCCTCTTGGAAATAGCTTATACAGAAATTCTATGGAGAGGCTCAAGACTGTAATGAATTGAAGAAAGGGATGAATGTAAGATGATTATCGACTCCATGGATTATGTGTCATGCTGTACTAATAAATATGAGCCATCTTTATTTGATATAGCATGAGATGTTATGCACCAAGGTATAAGGAACCACAGTGACAATATGTCCCATGAATAAATCCAATCAATATGGTCACAAGCAACCCTATGTTTTATAGCACCATGATATGGAAAACTATGATACCATTGTGGCAAGTAGGTTACAAGGACCATTACCAATGCAAGATAAACGATAATGCACACACAATCAAGCATGCATGCATAAAAAGGTTTAAAGACAAACATGATGTTGCCCCTGGTCAAGCTAAAAATCCAAAGATTGATGGATGGATGATGTTGGATTGTGTAGTTGAAGATAAGAACAACACAAGGATTGGGAATGATATATCCCAATGATGATGGTGGATGATTTGGATCAAAGTCTTATAGCAAGGCTTGGAACAAGACCATGGATTTGATTGGATGATTTTGATTATGATGTTTACCTTAGATGCACATTGATAATGATGATCTTGCGATTTGAATTTTTGGGAGATTTAGATATTTGGGGATTTTGATTGCTAGGAGAAAATTACATTAGTATGCATGGAGGTATCCTTTAGCTAGATATCAATGACAAGGGAAATACGAGTCTACTTACAAGGAATGATGGGATGATGTAGATAAAATGATAAGGGGACAATGGATAATAGATAGGAAGAATTAGTGATAAGTTGATAAGGGATAGGAGATAGTGGATAGTGGAGAGGAAGTAAAAGTAAATGATGTAGGAATGGAAGCATAATGGATGGTGTGGATAGGGTAATGAAGTGATTGGGTGATAGATACGAATAGAGTGCTCAAATTAGTTTCAAGGTATCAAAATCATGGTTAGGGGGAGGATAGGATTTAGATATGGGGATAGGGTGATGATAGATTAGGAGGAAAGGATAGGTAATGAGGGAGGATAGGTAGGTGATAGAGGATGACAGATGTAGAATGGATGGATGTAATAGGGTGACTAGCTTGGTAATTTTTTGGCTGTGTGAATTGGTGATGTTATAAAACCACCAAAAGGACCAAGAAATGAGAGATGGAAGAGGGTGTAGGATGGTGGATAGAGGATAGAGGATAGAGGAGAGGTGGATATAGGGAGTGTGAAGGTGATATCCAAGGACTACGTCACATAGGAAGAGGATGCCCCACGTGAGATGTGTCATGCATGACCAAGTGTTATGATGGTGGGGTTGGATAGACATATAGGATATGTTTGGAAGGAAGGTATGTCAAGGTGTATCCAAGGCATGTCTTACATATGTTTCCCTTGTCCTTCATTGGATCACAAGTAGGGGAGGAGGATGAAAGGATGATGATAGGATAGGATGGGAGGTATAGAGAGGAAACAATAAGATGAGTGGATAGGGATAGTGAGGGGGATTAATGGATAAGTAGATGGGAACAAATAGGATGATAGGGTGGGGAAATGATAGGCTAGGCGAGATTTTCCCCCAAGTGTAGGGTGAAAATGGAGAGATTATGCATGATTCCCATAAGGGGTTTTCATCAAGGTACTTGCCCAAGGTGCCACAAAAAGTGGTTTTCACCATTAGACGAGTGTATTTTTCTTTACTTTTTTTATTTTTTGATTTGATTTTTTCTTTCTTTTTTTAAATTTTTTTTGCTTTTGATATTTGGATGGGATGGATGGATTTAGATAGAGGGCATGATATGGATGGATGGATTTGAATGATACTTGAGCTAATAGCCCTTTTCCTGCATAATGTTAGTGGATAGTTCGAAAATGGATTGAATGTTTCAATAATCCTAATTGCTAAGAAAATAAATCATGTATACTAAGAAACAAAATACAAAAACTAATCAAAATAACTCAGAAATTCTAAACCTTAGCACCATCCCTGATAATGGCACCAAAAATTTCTAACTCCATTATTGACCAATAAATTGATGTAGAAAGGGCATGCACTCAAATCAACGGACCCACAGATCCTTTATCAAGCAACCTAATGGATATAATGTGTTACATTTCAATATGTCAAACCAGGGAATCATATTCTTCTTGGATGGTACCTATACTACATGTACAGTCAAGGATTCCTGAGTTTATCCTAGAAGTTGCGCATAGAAACAAACTATGAAGAAGGAAACAAATTCTAATTTGCAAAGAATAATGGTTTCTATGGGTAGGTAATTCTGTTAAGGAATAAAAAACACTTGCTTCAATCAAAACTATATTCAGCTATTCAATGAAACTTCTCATGAAATAACTTAATCACAGTAGAAAAACAATTTATGTACCAAATTAGAGATCACCTTTAATATTTCTTAATTTAATGAATCATAACAACTGAACAAACTAATAATATAAACTAATAGGAGAACTATAGGTACCTCAAGTGGCCCTTGCTTGGGTGATTGTAACCTCGCAGAATCTAAATCAGATCTTTAATTGTATCAACTACTCATTGACTGAATTTGAATCTATATTCTTTATTGAATTCTAGAAGATGTAATACAACAAAAAGAACTAATAAAACAAAAAAAATTTAGCTTCTCCTTGTCATATACAAAATCTATCATATATAGACAAGATCCAAATCTCCTATTTGAATTGAACTTCTAAACAACTATCCTACGCTTGTCCATTCTTCCCACAAACATAGGAAGAAGACTTTATTATTATTCTAATTAGATTAGGAGGAAACTAACTATTACAAAGATAATCTAGATATCACAATCCTACTATGATTCTTCTTGTTCACTATAAGGATAGACATAAATGAAAATAGAACATTATTGGATTAATCACAAACCATAATCTGAACTCCTCTTAATATTTATGACTATCTCAAATGTTGAAGATAAAACCATCGAGGAGTGGGAAGAGTTATGATTAAACCATGCCCACTTGGTTCAGGATCCTTCTCCTTTAGTTGTGGGCTATTGTGTTCTCAACTGAAGATAAACACCTCCTTTGTTGCAGGTTAAAAAATTTCCTTTACCACTAGTAACTACTTCTTTGTTGCATAGGGGCCTTAGTTTCTCCATATAGTATTTACACATCACAAACTACCATAATTAATAGAAATTATTGTCACATTCTATAAACAATCATTAACTCACACATAAATATTCATCAACATATCATATACTATTGTTAATGCTTTCAAGTCTTAAAGGTAATCATAAACATGGATAATGTCTAGGAAAGTCTAGAAATGTCTTTGGAAAGTACAAACTTAAACAAGGAAACTAGAAAAAAATAAATTCCCATCAACCACTACAGATGAGATGAAAAATCATATTTATAGCATGAAAATCCATGCCCAAAGTCATTTGAGAAGTTTTTGGCTTGAAATGAGTTGTTGTAGAAGTTAAATCAAGCATTCATGGCATTCCTAGGAGTTGAGATGTCTCATCGTGTTTCAGCACATTCCCTGAACATTCTCTAGAGTTTTAGGTTTTCGAGGGATACGTGGACCTGCAGACATAGAAAAGGGGCAAGCTAAGAACTAAGGTTCGAGAGGGACCAAGGACGAGGGAAAATGAAATGAGGGATTGGGTTCAAGGACTAGGAATGGCAAGAAATTGGGACTGAGAAAGATTAAGGACTTGGAACCTCGAGGAATGTGAAGGATGTCAAGATCTGAGGTTTAGGAAGGGGAATGGCATATGTTTGAGGTCTGGAAAGGATCAAGGACTAGGGACAGGGATTGCAATGGAACCAGAGATCTATGGATAGGGACATGGAGAAGGTTAGGATCTAGGGTCCAGGGTGAACTATGAACAAGGAGCAAAGGGGCAAAAGCAGAGGTTTCAGGGAACTAAGGAAACTGAGGACATAAGGATAAGGTCCCAAGGTTCTTGGAAATCCTAAAAACCCAAAAAGAAAAGGGAGAATTAGAAGGGAACGTGGGATTCTAGGGTCTAGGAAGGATCGGGGACCGAGAAAAACTAGGAACTGATGTCTTAGAAGGATCAGGGACTGGGCACCTAGAAAAGGAAGTAGTTAAGGAACCTAAGGAAGTCTGACACCAAAAGTGAATCTCAAGAAACTAGGAAAACAAGGAATGCAAGGACATGACGATAAGGTTCCAAGATCCCAAGGACCCCCCGGGAACCTAAAAACCCACAAATGTAAGAAAAGCATGAAAAGGGCCCAACATTTAAAAAAAAAATTATCTTGCATGTTGATGTTGAAAGGGAAAAGAGAACCCAGCATGCACCTTACAGCATCCTATATTTTTCTTAAACAAATATTCAATAACTTGATGCAAGTACATACTACTATACCCTTAAAGCGGAAATAGACATAGTTGATTTCCCATCACATTAACTCTTAGAGGAAAGATAATGTAGGTTACAGATCTAAGAAAATTTCAACAGCATAACGGCATATAAATTAACACATTAAGAACATGAAAAGAAGAACAATAGAAGAAAGATAGACAGAAGAGAAGAGACACCAATATACATGGGGAAAACCCTTTCGGGTATAAAACCCCACACTCCAAAGCATCGAACCAATGTATTAATCTACAACAACAAACATGTTACAATACACTTGCAGGCTCAAAACCTTAACATAGAGATTTACATCTTGCTCCTCTAGAGGAAAAACTGATAGCACAACCCTGCATAAAACTCTCCTCACAAACTTCTCCTCAAGCCTTCAATTTATAGGAGTTCCAATACAAGAAACCACCTAAATGGAAACTCAAAACCATGAGTTACAACACCTAACTTCATGGAGAATCAAATCCACCATAATATAGAAAGTTACTCAAATCGTAATTGACTCTCCAAATATGGCATTCCATTTTTGGCTCCTAAAATCATGCTTTCACAGTCTCCTAAAATCTTGCTTTTCAAGTTTCCAATTGTAATTTCCTTTTCAAGCTCTTTCCATTTTAGCAACTCTTACACACCTTACAAGTTATCATAGTTGTATTTAGCAACTTCCATGACACTAAGTGATAAAAAACAAATTGTCAAAATACACATAAATAAATATTTCAAATATTAGAACTTACAAGGTGTATGACACACCTAATCCCAACATTCTCACACTTGTCATATACCTTGCAAGAGCCAAAGGAAATACAACCAATATGTGAACAACCAAGGTTACCATATTGCCTGAACTGAACTCCACTATGCTCACAAGCTTTACAGAAGCACCTGTAACATCTTCCAAGTGATCACCAACATGACAAAAAAAAATTAGAATTCCAAAAAACATGATGAAACACTAAATGTCACATAGACACACCAATGTATCCAACTTCAAACCCGTTACCAAAACACAACTTTGAAGTCCAAACTTCCTCCAAAACAAGATCGAGCATGAATTCTCCAAAACATTTAGAACAACAACCACAGCTAGTTGTTTACATCCAACTAAAAAACCCACCATTGATAGAACTTCTGCACATGACATATCTAGCCCATACTGCAGCTCTCATCCCTGTATAATCCACTGTCCTACTCAAAGTTACCATCTCCCATGATAACAAACACACCAAAACCATTGATGTGCAAAAAATCTAAAGACCCTTGATACTGTAGTCCAATGAAAACATATACATCCTAGGAATCATACTGCATGAGCAATGCCAACCAAAGCAATACAAAGTCTATCAATCGGAACTTACATCAAAGTGTGTCTTATAATCAAATCATGTAATACAAAGAACAATCACAATGATCTGCAAACTGCAACCAACCTACTGCAAAATAGAGCATACTTCCACAAACAATTTTCTGCTCACTCTCTCACCTTTGATCTCCTCCACTTGTCCCAAGTTCTCCACATCTCAAATGATATACATTAAAAGAACACATACTGTTGCTAAAAAACAATAAAGTACAACAATAGTAGATGACCACAAAACTAGTGATCATACTAGATGAATAAGAACCTCTAGGAAGAAACATGAGACCATAAAGAGAAATTGCAAACCATATCATGTCCTTCTACCAATACCACCAAGTGCTAAGTTGTGCCAAGTAAGATCTCCTTCATGAAACCCCAACTGAAAAGCCTTAACAACACCCAACTGTTCAATCTCATTAGATCAAACAAAACATATATATCTCATATAACCAAAAAAGGATGTAAGCTTGTCTAAACAAGGAAGATCAAACTTAAAAGATTCATTCCACAAATAGGAATTCAACCCAATAACATCTCCAAAACTTCTCATAAATCAAACCATATACCTAAGGAGATAACCATGCCAAGTAATCCTCAAATGAACCCTCCAGAACTAGAAACTATAGCTCAAGATCCATATCCATGAGAAATCAAAGCATAAAACAAAATGAATCTGAAATAACATTGGCGATACCTATTAGATCATTTTCTACCAAGTGAACTGAGAGTGGGGAATGAGAATGATCCATGGAGATACATCGAATCTCATAGACTCTCTCCAAGAGCAATCTCCTCTAAAGTTCAAACATGAACTCATGTCCATACCTAGGTGAAAGGCTCCTTGGTCTTTCTGCTAAAATTTCACTGTAGTATCCATGAGCATCCATCAACCAATTCATGCCAGCTTCAAATGCATCCTGCAAAATCATGAAGCTTCAAGCAAATGATTAATACCCAAAACCAAAGAGAACTTCACTAGACCACTGTCAAAGCTCCCACTGCACATCTGTAAAATCCAGGAACACACATGACATCATGATCGAACATCTCCTCTTAGGAGATCACTACCTTCTCCAATGAACATCTTGCCAAAGGGGCATCATCATGCCAAAACTCCAATCTTAGAAATAAGAATCCATCATAGCACAATACCATCTCCAATCACATGAAGATAACTATCCTCTAACAATAGAACTCAAGATGTCAAAATAATTTCACAGCATATAAGAATCATAATACAAGTCTTACCATGACACTTGCAACCATTGTAGAAGATCATCCATCACCAAGTGATAGATCCACATCACTGCCAAAGCTCCCACTAATACTGAGCTTATCAAGGCATTATGATAACCATCCTCTCAATGAAGATAATCCATGGCTCTAACACAATCAAATACTTCACCTACAACATCAGCAGTATGAAAGAATAAAGTAGAACCAAGATCTCCAAGTCAAGAAGATAAAACCATCACTGTCAAAGGCTCACACTAAACTGTGTAACAAAGCTATCCATGACATCATGATAAACATGCTACAAGTCCCAATAACCAACTATCCAGGCACTCTAATCATCCATCCTCTCATCCCAATGCAACATACCAATGCACAAATGACCACAAATAAGGCCAACTAACAAAGTCTACATAAATACTGAATCAATCTTGTGGATATAGACAGTCCACATCTAAGTCATCCCACTATAATCAAATAGGTGATCAGCCCACAAAAATACATAACTCATAGATCCCAAACATGAAACATGAAAATTCATCATCACATTAGTAACCCACAAACTAAGATAACAAGAAGATAACATGTAGACCTTAAGACTCAAACACCAAATCATCCACAGATTTAATTTGCAAAACAAGTCCACATATGAGTAACCATAGTCAAGGAACCCATCAAGCAAATACTGTAGAAATGATGAGTGACAAATCACATACCAACATCTCCACACCGAGAAAGCTACAAACCTCCTCACACCATGCACAAAGCATACATGCAAACCTACAACTATCTTACATCCAGAAACACCCCCAAGGAATTATAATTTGAAAAATAGTTTATTCGTAGATCTACAAAACCACAAGTTTTGATTAACCGTGTAAAACCTACAAAACCACCATGTCACTAACATACATGCAAATCCATATCCACTTATCATCTGGAAGAACCACAAGTCTATAAAATTACCACAATGGCTATACCAAAACAATAGAATAACATAGATAAGCATAACCATAGATTTTGAACAGAAAATCTACAAAACCCTCAGATCCAACCAACATGAAAATAAGACATGCAAGTACAACCAACCAAAAGGAAGAAGAGGTCCAGGAACTCCAGGCCCACTTGTAGGCCAACTCCACAACCACCAGCATGTACAAGGATACAAAGGAGCTAGGCTATTTCAGAAGCTTTCAGATCATCCAATGATCAACTCCATAGCCTACATGCATTTGAGGTTAACAAAACAATGCCTTCCAATGCCAGGGACTAAAACCAAGCACCCAACATAAGCAAATTAAACCCTAGTCATGACAACTCAAGATTCTCCATGTGATCAAGGAGTCAAGAACAAACACCCAACATGAATATTTTGTTGCAAACGACCATAGAATGAAAGAACATAACCACCATGCATGAGGATTATTACATACTATCAAACAAGAGCTCTAGATCAATATCATATTAAATGTAACCACATGATCAACTCCATAATATTCCATCTTCTCCATCCTTCAAATGCCTATTGTAACCTAAAAACAAGATCAACTGCAAGACTTCCACTCAAACAACAATTAATAATTAGCCAATTCCTTCCTACAAATTCCCGCAAGCTTGCCAGGCTAAGAAATCACAACAGAAGAAATACCCAGAACCTTAAACACCATGGAACCAACACATGCAATCTCATGCAACCATGGAACCTCGTAGCTCTGATATCAATTGAAAGGGAAAAGAGAACCCAGCATGCACCTTACAGCATCCTATATTTTTCTTAAACAAATATTCAATAACTTGATGCAAGCACATACTACTATGCACTTAAAGAAGAAACAGACATAGTTGATTTCCCATCACATTAACTCTTAGAGGAAAGATAATGTAGCTTATAGATCTAAGAAAATTTCAGCAGCATAACGGCATATAAATTAACACATTAAGAACATGAAAAGAAGAAGAATAGAAGAAAGATAGATAGAAGAGAAGAGACACCAATATACGTGGGGAAAACCCTTTTGGGTAAAAAACCCCATACTCCAAAGCATCGAACCAATGTATTAATCTGCAACAACAAACATGTTACAATACACTTGCAGGCTCAAAACCTTAACATGCAGATTTACATCTTGCTCCTCTAGAGGAAAAACTGATAGCACAACCCTACATAAAACTCTCCTCACAAACTTCTCCTCAAGCCTTTAATTTATAGGAGTTCCAATACAAGAAACCACCAAAATGGAAACTCAAAACCATGAGTTACAATGCCTAACTTCACGGAGAATCAAATCCACCATAATATAGAAAGTTACTCAAATCATAATTGAATCTCCAAATATGGTACTCCATTTTTGGCTCCTAAAATCGTGCTTTCACAATCTCCTAAAATCTTGCTTTTCAAGTTTCCAATTGTAATTTCCTTTTTCAAGCTCTTTCCATTTTAGCAACTCTTACACACCTTACAAGTTGTCATAGTTGCATTCAGCAACTTTCATGAGACTAAGTGATAAAAAACAAATTGTCAAAATACAAATAAATAAATATTTCAAATATTAGAACTTACAAGGTGTATGACACACCTAATCCCAACAAATGTCATCACCATGACCTCAAGGACCTTAAAAGAGAACACATCACTGAGGTCCAGGGTTCAGGAGGAAGAGATCCCAAAGGAATAATAGGCTAGGGCAGGGAAAATTATTGAGCCTAGAACATCCTTCTATTTTACTAAAATCTCAAAACCCAGGAGGGGCAAAAATGTAAAGGAAATCCCCTAGACTTGGATCTTTCTTCAATTTTTTGATGATGTTAGCATATGAAGGGCATGTTGGGAGGCCAAAGAGCAACACTAGGGTGAAAATATTAAAAATGTATAACCCATTGAAGGCTTTTCTGATCTAATATCAATGATGGGCTATACATGAAAGATACAACAAGGGGCATCAGACTTTGGATTATTTTGGGAAATTCAAGTACAACAGATCTGGATCCCAACACTATCAACATCACCCAATTTTCTTGAACCTCTAGCATCATTGCAATATCATTAGGAGCCACAGTCTCCAAGAACTCCTACTCCATCTCTCCAAACCCTCACAGTAGTCACATCACCCTAGATCATCTCTGATGTGTCACCAATGTCTATAATGCCTCTTATAAATCAACATATTTCCACGCCTCATTAGAATTTTCTTCCTTTCCCTTCATCTACCATTGCCCAAATTCCTCTTTTCTTACACAAGCATTGCCCCTAGCAATATTAACACCTTACCTACCTATACAAATGCCTTGCATGCCTACATAAATGCATTGCCTACCTATATAGATGCCCTACCTACCTATGTAGATAATTTTCCTTCCTCCATAGATGCCTTGTGATGGTGCTTGTCCAAACACCTTGCCTATGCAAATGCTTGTGCATGCGCTAGAGCATCCTACATAGGCACTAGAGTACTCTACATAGATGCCTCTCCATGCCTTCCCTATGCAAGTTGCTTTCTTCCAAACATAAGCACCTCCCAGGTTCGTACAAATGGTGCACCCTAGCATAGGCACCTCAAGATAACTTCCCCCATAGTACCTCCTCTTTCTTACCCCTATCTACCCTCATAAATGCACAAAATTTAAATTTAATCTTGTATAGAGAACTTACCACTTCCCCTCAGTTCGTCGATCATCAGTACTCTGACACTCACTCACTCCTATGCTCCTTCATCATAATCCTCTCCATCCTCTTCTAGCCAGAGCACTTTTCTCTCCAAAGGCAAGGGTAAAAATGAACTTTAACCCTCCCCTCACCTCTATCTAACCCTAATTTTCCCCCCAAATTCACTTTTCTCCCACCTTTTTTTCTTTTTTCTTCTTTTTCTCCCCCCAAGTCCTTTTTTCCTTTCAAGAGACTTCTTGGGCCCCCATTAGTCAACCCACTCTCTTGAGGGGGCATTCCTCCTATCATTCTCTCACCACCATTCTCTTGAGCATCTCAAGCAACCTATCATCATTTTGACTTTGTAATTTATTTTATTTTTCTTTGAAATGATGTCATCTCATGTGATCTGTCATGCCCTAAAATTTACTCAACCTATACCAAACACAACTACCAAACTTTTTTTTTAACTTGCTAGTACTACTAAGGTAAATTCAAGTTTTAAAGTTAATCTAAAATTGATGACATCAAGTTTACGATGTCCTCTCACCAATTAAACTATCCTAGTTTGCATTTTATCCTAAGTGTTTCATATTGAGATGTACAAAACTTTTCCTAGGTATCCTAAAGTATATAAATTGGTCACCCTTCTAAGTTTGATTAGTTTATGAGCCACTTAACAATTACCAATTTCTCCTTTTCTATCTACATTTGTTTCCCTAGTATAGCTATAAAGAGAAAAATTATTGCTTAATAATAACTTGACTATCAAGAGTTTGAAAATGAAGGGCCGCGTTTAATATAAATAACGTTACACAAATAATCATGCTTAGAACAAAATTTTAAAGTGAACGAAACTACTTCTTAACTTTACTATCAACATCAATGAAACAAGAATTATTTTCATGCTATCAGAACTTAAAAGATAGATTAGCTTAATCTCAAGTTCTAAGTTGTAATCGACATTTACTTATTGTTTTTAGTAGTTTTAGATTTAGATGTAACTACTTACTACGTTTTAATTCATAGTTTAAACTGTGATTTTATTGACTTAATGTTCAAACTAAAAAAAATTTCCACCTGGTTATACTAATATTCTTGATCAAAGGTTTAAATAAGTTAGCCATTACTTTGTTGACTTGGTTTCAATTCCCATCAAACTACAAGGTTTGCTTGCTCATTCAAAGTTCAAGAAGATCTCCTACATTTCTCTATGGAATTTAGCCTATCTAATTGATTCATTCATTGAGATAAACTTTAAGATTAATTATAACTCCAACTTATTACTATTAATGTTAAATCATAACTTTATGATTTATTGGCAAACAATTTACCTCCATTGAAAGAGTTTAACATTTAATGACAATCCGTCTTAAGTTTGATTAATGTCTAAGTCAAGTTAAAATACATGTATATATATTACATCACAATCTTATGAAATTTGACAACGGTTTTAAAAAAGAAATTTAATTATGTTTTCATTAAATTTTAATTGATAGATTTATTAAAATTAAGTTTTAACTCCATTTAACTTAATTTTTATTTCCTAAATCTTAATTTAAAGATTCTTAAATAGAAACTACCTTATACTTAACTCAAAACTAATTCTCTTCTTATGGATTTCCTTCATTGAATCATACAATGCAATCAATATGATTACACATTTAAATCATTTTGTCTTTCTTTAACATTTTCCAAATCAAGTGTATAAGAAACGATTACAAGATAATCTATGAAACATGAGGATTCTTGGTGACTAAATAATGCAATGATACAATCTTTTCCTTCAAAGAAACACACAATCTTGCTTTTCTTGCACATACATTATTTGACTTACAACTTAACAATTGATCTTTTTCTTTTTGTTTCCTTCAAATGTATATGTAACAAGACAAGTTTGCTACTTTTAACACTTTTACAAATGATCTAGAACATTTGATATACAAAGTACATCATGAAACAAAGATGTCTTTCTTGAAAACAAAACAACATTTCTTTTCTTTCCAAGAGACTTGAATAACTCCAAAACATCTTCAACCTCCACCCAAGAACCTGAAAATGAACAAGAGAGAAAAAAAAAACAACAATATGCCAATGGGCTCTCCACCCATCCATAGGGTTGTGAGACAACCCACCCCTGAGCATGGGGAAACATTTAGCCACTTGGGACATCTTCACAACACAACTCAACAAGATCACTTTACACAAACAAAACACTATGTACACATTTGTTTCACACTTCATATAGTTACAAAAACACCCATAGGACATTTCTAACACATTGGATTTCTAAAAAGGAATTCCACATAGGGGGAGTAGGGGCTCTACCTATTACGGGAATACATATGTATCACCTTAACCCAAAAACTAATCTCACATCAACATCCATACACCACAATGTACCATCAAAGAACCCTTACCCCTCCAAGGCAAAGCCAACATGTATATAGATATGGGATACTCATATCCCTAAATAAACATGGGTACTCATACCCTGAAATAAAGATGCCCCTTTGTGGGAGTTGCACCCATTCAACCCCTTGCAGATGGAGGACCAAATTAGCATCTTCGCAAGAGGGGTCAACTCCCCTATAAAACACAAAGAACACCACACAACACAAATTAGAACACCTATTCACAAACCACAACAAAACCCTTAGAAAACAATATTTACATTTAATCAATAAAGAAAAACATATAATATTTAGGACATACAATATTTACGTTTAATCAATAAAGAAAAACATCCTACCTCAAATCGCAATACCCCACTAATGGTAGAATCCTTGGATGAAAATCCTCCTCCTCCAAGCTTTCACCTTTCTCTCCTCCTCTTCCCCACACACTCCCACTCTCTCTTCTCTCCAAGAACTCAAAACAAGATCACAAAATCACAAGAAGCAATAATGGCCAAGTCACACCCCCACTCCATGAAGGAAGAGTTTTTAAAGAGAAGGAAGGAGTAACTTCCTACCACAACTAACTCAACCAGCTTGTAAGTGGGGCTTAAAGGAGGGTCTAAACACCTTTTTAAAAGATTATAAATGACAAAAATAAACTTCTAACCTATGTACCTTAGACCTAAACCAATTTCCCAAACATAAAATACAACCTAGACCTCTTAAAAGCACTTAAAAATCACTTTAAAAATCACAAGGTTAAAACCCACACAAGAACATAATCATTTTATCACATAACACTAAAAATCACATTTCTTAACATCATGGCCAATAGACCTTAGGGCTCCATGTCTAGGTCCCACATCACACGAAAAGACATAAAGTGGCTAAATGACCCCCATCATCCATTGACATAATAATTCCGCTTATACACTCAACAAGAAGTGTCAGTATAGTATATAGCCAAAATATATCCATCATAAATAACATATTATCACAAATCCATTAGCAACCATAGACTAACATATAAAATTCATCATCCACAAATACACAAATCTAATAATCCCATCAAAGGATATCATATGGAATCGAATCATAAAATATAACATCCATAAGTATATCAAATACCATCCACAATAAATAAATGTGACATCCATAAGTACTGAGTATCATAATCATCAAAATGTCTCTAGGAACATCAAGGATCTCAAAGAAATAGGAGTACATAGAATAGGGGTCTCACTTGATCATGATGTCATATCAAAGAGGGTCCCCATGCCAACGTTCCATGAATTAATTAAATAAATAAATTTTATGTAATTAATTTGGCTAATTATTCCCTTCCCATGGATTAATTAATAAATCATATTAATTTAGCTAATCACTTCTCACCACAAATTAATTAATTAATTAATTAGGCTAACTAATTGATTAATTCCCCTCTCACATTTATTAATAAATTTTTATTTAGTTAATCACCAATGTATTCCCAATAGTGGTTAATTAAATAAAACATGTCTATTTAATTAGCCTAAACCAACCTTCCTCTAACTGATTAATTGAATGAGACATTTAATTAATTAGGTCCATTTGTTTTCCTCTAATTAAATATTCATAGCCTCCTCCATTAAAATCAAAAGACTTTTCCCTTCAATCCTCACCATCCATTTCAAACCTCAAGAGCATCTGGGCCATTCATCTTCATACATGTCTCATCTTCCACTTTTATCCTCCTAATGCTCCCACATGTGTGAGTCATGCAACTTGGAGAAATCCTCACCCTCCATCTCAAGATTCAATCTCTTTCATCCACTTGCCTCCTCCACACTCTTCCACATGCTTGCATCTCCTTTGTCCATGCAATTTAAGAAAATCTTCATCATCCATTGAACCCATTTCATCTCTTTCTTTCACTTGTCAAGAGGCTAGCTTACACATCCATGCAAAACAATTCTCACCCTTCATCCCACCATCAAATCAGATCCCTTCATGTCCATTGTGGAGAGTCTATTTAAGATACTCTTCCTAAAGGACAAATGAGAATAACCTACATGGTATATCTTCATGTTGAAATTGTAATAATAGCAGGCCATCCTCAAAATCTTGAATATGTTCTTTAGGAAGTTGGGAGCCATCAAGTCCATATTTGGGCCAAAAATGTTCATCATTTTTGGGGTATATCATAGTTACTAGGCACAACTAATTCACCACCAATCCATGTAGCCATTGTAGGTGCTTGAATGTTTGGTTCTATGTTAATTAGAATAGGATTCACTACTATTGGATTAGCTATAAGGTTAATCATTAGCTTAATAACTAGATTTATAGTAGTAGATTGAGCAATAGGGGTACCACTTTTTGGGATCAATTAAATTACAACTAAAAACAAGGATGAACTAGGTGTAGGTTTGACAGTACTAGCATGTGAACAGTCTACAATGGAATGAATTAAGGATCCATAAATATATGGTTGTAACTTTAGGGCAAAAGCCCTGAGGATTCTTAGTTTTCCCCTTTTCAAGATGAAAATTTTTAGGTGTTTGTAACTCTTAATAATCAATCTCCTTACTAGGTGAAGATTGAAACCTTGTAATCCTACTAGAAGGATCTAGGATGCCCTCCTTCTTGCAGGTAGACTATTGGAGCACATCTAAATTTGCACCAACATAAGTGAGCACAATACTCTCTTGAAAATGATTATAAATCCTCCAAGACCCAAGATGTATGTGTGTAGGTTGCTAATTTGTTGTGTGGAGTTGAGGCTAACAATAAGGTTGTTAGGATCCTACCTTGGGCTCATAATTACAACCTCGTTATTATGGATAAAGCATTTTGAAATTAATATTTCTTGACTTACCAAACCTATAGAAAGTTATACAAATGTTGTACCTACATATCATGTTCATACTTCCACAATATTCACCTGCAAATATTTGTAAGGTCTTGCAAACCCAAATTTTAACATGATGCTATCAAAGATAACTCAATAAACAATTTAACATTTAGCAATATGAGTTATCAATACTATCACTACTCCTAAACTAACTAGGCTTTTGAAAAAGATCAAAATGAAGGAAAGGGCAAGGAGAAAGAATGAGATCACTTTGATCTACAATTACAAGAATTGATAAGTCTTTACCATTCCATAAATATCATTAACAAGCACCAAGTAACTAGACATTCGAAAGCGACAATATAATAGAACCTAGTATCTACTTGTCACAAATGTGTACTAAATAGAAAATGATATTCCACTAAATACGAGTCCCTCCTTTTGTTCTAGGGCTTTCAGCTCGTGTCATGGGCGGAATCAAAATTGGTTGGTTCGACAGTCATTGGTTCTGGGCTAGACTCCACTTCCCTGGGTAATGAATGGCTCGGTTACCACAAGAACCGGCAAGCAATAAGGCAAGGGACGGCCCCCTTCTCTCATATTATTGGCGGCGACTTCGGGTTAGGGGGGTTGGGCTGCCTTATCAAGTGGGGGGAGGAAGATCGAGAAAGAAAGGATCATCAATCAAAAGGTCACTCCTGATTCCTGGTGATGAGGGGACAGTTACCGTACAGATAGATGCCAACAAACCTTATTGCATAATCAGAATTACATTTAATTTGAAGATTTGGACAAAAAGAAAAGTCTAATTTCTAATTTCTAACTAAAAGAAAACCCTAAAACCATCTAACGCTAGAAGCTAGAGAAAACCTAAGAAATTTTAAAAGTTTCCAACCCTAACAAATGGCAAAGATCTTGGTACAAATAGATCTTCCCATGCCTTATGAGAATAACAAGTTTCTTTACTAGGTCTTACACTTGATGACAACAATTAATGCCCAAAACTCTTAAAATATAAAACACTTTGTGCAAATCTTGATTTTCCAAAATGGAAGTATGACCACACTTAACTCTTGCTCCATTGCACTTCAATATTTTTCCTTCCGGAGAGAGGAAGTTGATTGAGCTCTAGATCTATGGTAGGGATAAAATGGCATTAGGGAAGGTGCACAACGATTGTTTAATCATTTGGGTATAGGAAGATGACATCGCTCCACATTTGCTCACGAGGGAAGGCCTGGGGACCAAATATAGCTTCTACCGTTTCACCATGGTTGAATGATGATACGCCACATCGTGCTCTCGAAATGCAAAATGCAAAGGAAGTGTTTTTCATGGGGTCATTTTTGTTTTGGCCACGGGGAATAAGGGCATGACACATCAACCAACCCCAAGGCATTAATAATACCCCCAACGCACATGAAAAGGATGGGTCTACTTTGCTTTTAAGGGGCCATATGAGCGACTAGGTTTATGAGTTCGGGCGAGGTGGTCAACACAAGATTAAGACATAAAGTGCCACGGGGCCACTAGGGAGGGAAAATGGTAAGGTGTTAGATTTAAATAAAAGGTGCCACTAGAGAATGAAAATGCAAGTTCACATGATTGAAAGTGCCATGGATGTTCAATAAGGCCAAGACCAAAGGACTTCTAAGCACAAACATACTAATCAAAGGAAGCCATGCTCATTAGATGATCTCTAGTTGGCTATTAATGGGTTCATGATAATTTTGAAGGGACCACAAGGGTAATTCAGAGGATGCACAAACATACTAATGAAAGGAACTCGGTGAGGGTAATGAGCAAGCATTATATGATTTCTAGTTGGATATTAATGGGCTAATGGTAATTCTGAAGGGACCACAAAGGCAATTTAGAGGATCATGAGGGATATCAAGGAGAAGACCAAATACCCAACCAATTATTAAAATAGGATAATAAAGAGAACCAAGCACAAACTAAATTAGGCATGTAGATCTTGTGGCCCTAATTCTTAGTTGGACTTAATCGTGTTGGGATTTAAGAGGGTCATAATTTATGTCCCTTGCCTAATATTTTTCAACCTCATTTATTTACATGCATGGTCTATACACTCAAGTCAAAGTGCTATGTAGCATGTTGATTGTGATAAATACACGAAGGGAAATTTGTTGTGGCATAGTGCATATTGATGGATGTGCTATGCATTTTACATGTATATATGCACACTACTACAAAAATCTAGTAGCTCACATCTCTAAATAACCCTTAAACCATAAGCTAAAAGCAAATTTAATGGTGATTCCATGTCACTCATAGCATCAAAAGCCATGGATGTAAAATAAACCAAGAAATTAGTAATTATTTCCATAATAAAAATGCTAATTGGGTCCCAATAATGGAACCAAATGTTGTCCATTCTTCTACACATGGAAATGATTTTGGCTAAACACTTGAATCAACTCACATATTGGCATAATATTTCATAATTCTCACTAGAAGATAGCTTGAGCTCATTACCATATGAATGATCTATTAGATAATCATGTACACAAATTATAATAAATAGTGCTCATGCTTAATAGATAATTAAATAAAAAATTAGCAAAGATTTTCAATTCATTCTTTTATGTCAAAATATGTCATATCACACGAATTATATAGGTGCTTATCCCAAACACTAAATGAATCCATATTAGAACTACTACATAATTATATCCATAGTGCATGCTTCACCTAAAAGCTAGCATCCCTTCTTATATATATTCCTAAAATGCATAGTACACTCAAAATATATATATTCTAGATGTTTTATCCCTATAGATGTATCTATAGAAGCATAGCACACACATATATTAGTCTATCTTTAGCATGTAGTTATAACTATAAAAAATGATAGTATTTCTAGCACCAACACTTCTTTAATAGAATATGTTGGTCATAAGGAACATCGTGCCATTTAATTTTTATGACATAAAACTATCACATGAGTTGTTAATGAATCCTTACCTTTTCATATTATGGTGAGATATGGTAAAATAAAGAATAAATACTCCTTGGTTGACAATGGATCTAGTTTAAACTTATGCTTTGATGATTGTTTGAAAATTTTGAATGTGGACATGTCAATATTGCAAAAATGATGAAAGTTATATTTTTTTGGTTCTAGGTTTAGTGAATGGGAGATCTCTACTAGGGTTTTGAACTTGGCTTGGTTTGCACATGTCTAGTATTGTCAATAGCTTGCCTATGCTATATTGCTTCTTGTTTAAGAAACGTTCATATAGTTCCTTCACATTTATTGCAATCCTTTTTGGTTTTCTCCCCTTTAGGTGGTTTTTTCCTTTAAATGGCTTCAAACCTAAGCATTCTAACATTTGATGCTAGTGTTGGTTTAAACTTGTAGGAAAATGTCTCCCCCTCCAAAGTGGGCCTAAAAATTCATTCTAAAAGTGTTTCACAAGTTCATAAGCCCCCCCTAATGTGGTTTTACATATTCCTAAATTTGCTAATGCCTACAAATGGCTTGAACAGTATACTTTAACTCTTAGGGCACTCATGGTGACTAGCACGATGTTTTGATTAAGATACCCAAGAAGGGCTCGGACCCATACAAAAAAGCCCAAAAGGAGAGCAATTAGAGTCTTACAAGATGTAAAACATAACATAGACAAGACATAACACAAAGCTTAAGAAGCAAACACAGAAACAACAGCTAAAGAAAAGACCACCCATGGACTAGTAGAAGTAACCCTACTAATTAGAAAGAAACTTGAGGCTGTTGATGGCCTACCACTCCCTATTGAGGAACTCTAGCTTGTCCTTGAAGGAATTCTCATGCACATTGCTAACCTGGCCATCTGAGGTGTCCATGCTAACCTCTTTCCCTTTGGTGTTCTTGTTGCAAGTATGTGCCTAATCGGGGTTGTCATTGATCTCAACATATCCTTGTTGTCATTAGTGTCAATTGTATCTTATTCTATTACTTGTTTAGAAGACTTGTATGTTGAGGATATTGAGAAAATTAGCCTCTCTGAAAGGAACAAGTGTGTTACAGAGAAGAGTAATACAGACAGTGAGTTGTATGCTGTAGAACAGTCCGGTAAACTACTCCGCATTTATTTTTGCTTGAAGATCATGGTCTACGGATTGGAAGTAAGTTAGACGTATGACTAAGGATGCTACATTCTAGATTTGAGCCCTCCGCATGAAGATCTGAGTGAGTTGTGTTCACCAGAGTGAAACTTACTTTTTCTGTAAGTTCAGTTGATACAGGGAGAAAGTATTATGCTCCACATTCCTTCGCAATAAAGTATTTTTCTGTGTAGTTCTAGAAGGAAGTTTGGAATGATGATAAGTGCCTACAGTTGCAATGGTTTGTGGTTTGGTGGTCCGCAAGCTATCTTTCCTTTATGACAGTTGAAGACAGTAAAGTTCATGTGTTCCAGTGAGAAGATTCCTATGGATAAAGTGGTTAAGGTTCGTGTGGTTGCTCCTGATGATAACATGCTTGTGGATGTCTACTAATCATGTTCCTATCTTGATATTGGTCCACGTTAAGGATTTGAGATCATGCTCGAAGATTGTTCCCAGATAGTGTAATGTGTAACTAGTTTTGGCCGACCTGGTCAATCCCAGTGATTGCAGAGATCTCTGGAAGATTGTGGAAGCATGTTGTGGCGTGGAAGATTGTGTTTGAGTCCCAACTAAGGCATGGAGTGATCCGCATTTCATTTCCTTTGCATAATGTTGTAATAGGTCAGGACCTATTTTGTAAATGTATGTAATACCGACCTTGGAGATTGATCCAATGGTTGATGATTGTGATGCTGACCTGGATGATCATTCCAAGGTTGTTGTAGTGTATAAATACTTGTAGTTGAGTTGTGATAAGTTGTCCTTGAGTAGATATGAAAAGATATTAAGAAAGGTCCAAAAGGCAGAGCAGAGAAGAGGTAGAGGAAAGAAGAGGAAGAATAGAGCAAAGGAAGAGTAGAGCAGAGGAATTATTGTACTTCAGTCACAAATATAGAAAGGTGTTGATCATGGTAGTGAGTTTGGCAGTAAGCCACCAGTAGGGTTTAACAGCCTTCAGGGTTTAATAGCCCTTATTGTAATCTTGCTAGGTTTAGGGTTGAGGCAGTGAGTCTGCTAGACCTAGTTGTTCTTCATGGCAATGAGCCAGTATGTTTAGGCCTATGGAGTGACCAAGCCTAAACAGCATTATTTCAAGATTGCAATATATATTGAGAGCTAATCCTCTCCATGGTTTTTCCCCACCTTGGGGTTCTCCACGTATCTTGTGTTTGATGTTGTATATGTGGTTAAGTTTCTGATTTCATGCACTCATTGTTAAATCATAATAATTGTGGATAAGTGATGAATGTTTAATTGCAGAAAGTGTTTAAGTTTTCATGATAACTGATTCACCCCCCTCTCAATTGTCCGGCGCATATCAACAGTTCCTGCTCTTGGCCCTAGTTCTATTGGTTGGCCCCATAGTGATCGACTACTGAATGTTGGTGCCTGTAGGAGTAGTTCCAGAATTACCCTCTCTATCATCTTTTCTCTTCTCTATTTCATCTTGGAACACATACAGAGTGTTTGCTGAGTTCTTAATTGTTTCCTTGTTGAATGCTACAATTTCTTATGGTCTCTTGGTTTTTCTTAATCTTATTCATCTCAGCTTCCATATTCTCCCACCTATCACACATATTGGCAAGATTTTCCACCTCCTGCCATAGCTCATCATCTTTCTCCTTGGGTTAATCTAAGGTTTCTAGTTGAGTGACTACATCAAGGTGTTGGATCTTCCTCTCAGCGTGGTGAATCTAGGCTAATTCCCATTTCAATACTTGGTTCTACAAATCTAAGGCCTAATATAGGGTTGCAACCTTATCCTCAAGTTGATTACAAGACTTGCAATTAATTTTCTCAGTGTTGGGGGTTTTCTCCCTATAGGGGCTACTAAGAGTAGGAGTAATCTAGTTATTAATAGGAGGGGTGGAATAATCCTGAGGAATGGGACTCAACTGGGCTAGAATGTCCATGACTTTCCTTTTACCTTTGTCTTTAGCAATAATAACATTAGGGGACAAATCACCCTAAACAAGGGAATCCTCAAAGACCTTTTGTTTACTTTTGTCTTTGGCACCTTGAACAAGGGAATCCACCAGGACCTTCCATTTACCTTTGTTTGTGGAAACATTGGAATTAGGGGACAAATCTCCTTGATCAGTAGTATCCTTGAGGGGGTCCTAAAAGGTCACCTTCTATTGTTTCTTGCCAATAGGGGGTTGGGTCGGAGTCTGAACAGAGTCCTTAGTAGGGGTAGAGTCAACCAAGGATGAGGGTATAGGATGTTTGGGTTTCTTACTAGAGGGCAGGTCAGCAGGGATGTGCTTGACAAGGGAAGGATTATAAATCCTAGGTTTGAAGGCCAGAGTCAGAGTGAGGGCTAGTTTGTTAGGGTTAACCGGCAGAAGATATCAATTAAATGCAAATAAAGATTAAACAGAGGAATGAAAAATACACATAAATAATAACAGCGAGAGACAAGTTTTAACGTGGTTCACTCAAACTTAGGCTACATCCACCAATAGAGAGTCCAATATTATTATCCAGTAAATCAAACTGATTACAACCAGCAATCCCTGCAACTCAATACCATTGCAAATGCTACAATACAAATATCCACCAAAACCCTAACCCTTATTTGCTTTTATCAAGCCTTATGTCAGTTACAAAAATAAGGTTTTTATGTCAGCTCTAACCCCAGTGAGGATACATGGCTAGTGTACAGTACTTTCCTGATCAGTCACCACCTACCAACAAGCTCCCACTTGGAGACTGATCCTGGACGAAACCATTGCACGTGCAGCTCCCACTGGAAATAAGCACCCTAGACTCTGTTGTTCTGATTTTATTGTTTCAGTCTTAAAGACCAACTGAAGCTGAAGACGAGCTCAACTTCTCCCTTGTCACTGCCTTTGTAAATATATTCACTAGATTTTCATCTGTATGTATCTTTTACAGCCTTAACTGTCCATCATCCAACACCAACTGAATAAAGTGATATCTCAACTATATGTGTTTGGTTTTTGAATGCAAGGCAGAATTCTTTGCAAGATGTATGGCACTCTGACTATCTATATACAAAGAACTATTAGCTTGTTGTTTGCCAAATTATTCCATGAAAGATTGCAGCCATATCATCTCCTTGCTTGCCTCTATTGCAACTACATACTCTACCTATGTGGTGGATAAAGCAACCACCTTTTGCAACCTGGAAATCCAACTCGCCGCTATCCCACCTACAGTAAAGATATAACTTGTAGTACTCCGCCTGGTATCAATATCACCTATCAAATCTGAGTCTACATAACTAGCTAAATCAATATTAGAGCCCCCAAAACATAAGTGTTTATTGGATGTACCTCTCAAATATCTGAGAATCCATTTTACCGCATTCCAATGTTCCAATCCTGGATGACTCATATACCTGCTTACGACTCCTACAACATATGCAATATCTGGCCTCGTGCATACCATGGCATACATTAAACTTCCTACAACTAAAGCATATGGTACCTTGGACATTTTTTCTTCCTCCTCTTGTGTCTTTAGACACATCTCCTTAGTCAATTTCAAATGACTAGGCAAAGGTGTGTTGACAGCTTTTGCATTATCTATATGGAACCTCTGCAACACCTTTCCAACATAAGCAGCCTGAGATAGAGTCAATTTTCTGTTCTTCCTATCTTTGCAAATTTTCATACCAAGGATTTGTTTTGCTGCCCCCAATCCTTCATAGCAAATGATTGTGCTAGCTACTGTTTTAACTCTCTTATGTGATCTATGTTAGACCCAGCTACAAGCATGTCATCAACATATAAGCATAAAATAATGTAGATGTCATTATCCAACCTCTTAAAATAAACACAATGGTCAGAATTACACCAATTGTAGCCTTGCTCAGCCATAAAACTATCAAATTTCAGATACCATTACCGAGGTGCTTGTTTCAGGCCATATAAACTCTTCTTCAATCTGCACACCAGTTTCTCCTTACCTTTGACCTCAAATCCTTGGGGCTATTCCATGTATATCTCCTCCTCCAAATCACCATGGAGAAGGAAGTTTTCACATCTAATTGTTCCAAATGCAAATCTTCAGCAGCCACAATGCTTAAAATAGTACGAATAGAAGTCATCTTGACAACCGGAGAAAATATCTCATCAAAATCAATGCCCTTTTTCTATGCAAATCCTTTTACAACTAACCTAGCTTTAAATCTTTTCTTACCTCCATCTTCCTCTTTCAGCCTATAAACCCATTTGTTTGGTAAAGCCTTTTTACCTATAGGTAACTTTCATAATTCCTAAGTCTAATTTTTTAGCAAGGAGTCCATTTCTTCTTTCATTGCAAGCTCACACTGAACCTGTGTATCCACCTGCATAGCTTCATCATACCCTTCTGGTTCACTAGCATCTGTTAACAAAATAGAATACGAAGAGGGAGAAAACCTTTCAGGAGGTCTACTTAGCCTTGTTGACCGTCTAACATTCACTGGAGTTTGTGGTATTTCTTGTTGTTGTTGCAGAGTATGAGGAACCACTGGAACATCACTATTTGGAGTATCATCCAGCACCACATAATCCTTTCTTTTCTTCTCATGTTGCTGTAATTGATCTTTGTACAACACCTTCTCATTGAATATAACATCCCTATTTCTCACAATTTTCTGATTTTCAAAATCCCAAAGCCTATAACCAAATTCATCAATTCCATATCCAATGAAAGTACATTTTTTTATTTTGCATCCAGCTTGGTTCTATTTTCAGAATCTACATGTACAAATGCTTCATAGCCAAAGGTTTTCAGAAAAGAATAACTCACCTTCTTACTTGTCCATGCTTCCTCTGGAATACCACAGCCCAAAGGAACTGAAGGACCTCTATTAATTAAATATACAGCATTGTTGATAGCCTCTGCCCACATGTTTAAAGGCAGCCCATCATGCAATTTCATGGTCCATGCACACTCCATTATTGTCCTATTCATGCGTTCAGCCACTCCATTCTCCTGTGGAGTCCCTGGAACTATTTTTTGCCTACGGATTCCATTAAAGGAACAATAATCCTCAAATTCTTTGCTGCAATACTCACCACCGTTATCAGATCTGACACATTTTAATCTTTTACCTGTCTCATTCTCAACCAAGCTTCTCCATTTATTAAATGTTTCAAATACATCAAATTTCTGCCTAAGGAAATAAATCCATACCTTCCTAGTTGCATCATCTATGAATGTAACATAATACCGAGAGCCACTGAGAGAAGATACTTGAGTTGGTCCCCATACATCTGTATGCACAAGCTCCAACTTTTCATCTTTCTTTTGCTTCCCATCCTTTAGAAAACTGACTCTCTTTTGTTTGCTATACACACAACTTTCACAAAAATCCATATAAATACATTTCAGACTTGGTAAAACATTCTTAGAATGAAGTACCTTCATACCTTTTTCACTCATATGCCCAAGTCTGTTATGCCACAGCGTTGTCTCAGAACCTGCAGCAACTATTTCAGTCTCTTCCTACGAACGTACAACAACTGTTCCTGAATCTGTTCATTTTTTCTCTGCAACAACTAAAGTAGAAGGAACAGTATGACCTATACAATGATATAAGGTGCCTACTTTCACACCTTTTTCTACTATTAAGGCACCTTTTGAAACCTTCTAATTTTTATTAGTAAATGTAACAATGCAACCTTTTTCAGCTAGCTACCCTGCTGAAATTAAATTCCTACTTAGCCTTGGAACATGCCTTACCTCTTGTAGTAGCCAATGATTCCCATTCTACAACTTAATCTTAATTCTTCCCTTTCCAACAATCTGACAAGGTTTGTTATCTCCCAAATAAACCAATCCAAAATCCCCTTGGACATAATCAAGAAAATAACTTCTATGGGGCGTAGCATGAAATGAGGCCCCTGAATCTAAAACCCATGAATCATCAGCATTATCTAGGGAAAGAATGAAAACATCATCTTTAGACTTATTACTTACCACATTTGCCTCTTTATTGCCTTCTTGTTTGTCTACTTTATTTTTCTGAGACCAGCAATCTTTCTTTAGATGATCTAGTTTCCCACAGTACCAGCAATCCTTCTGTCCTCTGGATTGGGATCTCTTGTCCTTTGATTTTCCTCCTGACTTCCCATGACCTCCAGAACCTTTTCCTCTCTCCTTTGATCTGCCCTTGCTTTCTGCATTCAAAACACTACTTGATGTGGATCCACCTGAGCTTTTCCTACGAATTTCCTCACTTAGAATAACACCAACAACATCATCAAATTTCAGGGTATTTGAACCAGAAATAGAGTTACTAACCGCCATTACCAAACTATTCCAGCTTTCAAGCAATGAACATAATATCAAGAGAGCTCTAACTTCTTCATCAAATTTTACATTTACAAAAGTCAATTGACTGACAATCGTATTAAATTTATTTAAATGATCTATCACAGATCCACCTTTAACCATTTTTAGATTAAACAAACGCTTCATGAGAAATACCTTGTTTGAGACTGAGGGTTTTTCATATAATTTAGCCAAAGCTGTTGTCTTTGCTTCCATCATATTGAATGCCACCGATGGTGCCAGGCACAACTGAATGGTTCCCAGTGCCTTTCTATCAAGAAGATTCTAATCCTCATCAGTCATTGTTGCCGGTTTCTTAGCTACTCCTTCCAACGGCATCCATAAATCCTTTTGATAGAGGTAATCCTCCATCTGCATCTTCCATAACTGATAGTTCTTCCCATTAAATTTATCAACCTTCAATTTACCCTCGTTCGCCATGCTCCCACTCAACCGTGAGACCTTCCTACATACGATAATCGAACACAACCCTCTTTGATACGACTTGTTAGGGTTCACCAGTAGAAGATATCAATTAAGTATAAATAAAGATTAAACAAAGGAATGAAAAATACACAGAAATAATAATAGCGAGAGACAAGTTTTAACGTGGTTCACCCAAACTTGGGCTACATCCACCAACAGAGAGTCCAATATTATTATCCAATAAATCAAACTGATTACAACCAGCAATCCCTGCAACTCAATACCATTGAAAATGCTACAATACAAATATCCACCAAAACCCTAACCCTTAGCCACTTTTATCAAGCCTTATGTCGGTTACAAAAATAGGATTTTTTATCTTAACCCCATCGATGATACATGGCTAGTGTACAATACTTTCTTGATCAGTCGCTACCTACCAACATAGTTCAAATTTGTAAATTGCATATATAAGCCCCTGGTGGTGCGGGAGGGTTTTCTCACCAACTAGAACCTTATAGATTGACTCCTCCAAAGAGGTGAAGAGCCAATATGGGAAATTAAGAGTAGAATTAAGGTAGAAATGATTAAGTAACATGAAGAGATAAGCATGGAAGCATTTGAAGCAACCTTCAAGAATTACATACCTCATCAGAACCTTTGCTACTCTTTTCCACACCCCTAGAAGATCATCACGACAATAACCATTATGAAATCTATTGACCTTTTCTCCCTCCTGGAGAAATCTCCACATATCCTCCTGGTAGTTGCCTTTGACTTTTTTGGGAAGGTAGATGCCTTCAACTTCAGCCTAGTAACTTCAGCTATTAGTTCCTCCATCACCCTAAAAGAAATACCCCTAACATAAACCACACCAGCTTTCCACGAGATGAAAAATTCATGAGAAAGAAGGGTATCAAACCCATTCGTGGCCCTAATGTATGGGTTGAAGAGTGCCCTCTCTAGGACCCCCCAAAGCTTGGTGTTATTTTTGAAGTTCTCATAACTACTCATCTCATTCTATAACAAGTCCCCTCCCATGGCAGAATTCTTAGAGCCAACAAAGAAACCAATTACGTGGTAAGGAAGAATGGCAACCATTCAAAATAGGAAAGGTTAATGTGAAAGCTAAAGCATAACTTAACATTATTAACAATTCTCTAGTGAATTCCCTCCCCCTGTGAGGTGTCCTCTTAATGGCAGAGGTGTTCATTACCAAATGTGGGTTTAAATGCTTCATTTTTGATAATGGAGTTTATGTGATCCAAAATATTTTTACCTTCCTTCTAGTTGACCATGTTATCAACATTGGTTCCTAGGTTGGCAAGAGCGTCTGCTAGCCCATTTCCCTCTCTAAAAATGTGACATATAGCAACCTTTTCAAATTTAGATAAAAGGTTTATACTAATATAAATTATGTCTTTGTAGGACAAGCTAGGATTAGCCTTAGACTCAAGCATATTAAGGATGTTCTTAGAATCCCCTTCAATGACAAGGTTCTTGATCCCTTTGTCAATGGTCATTTTAATGCCTTGGAGAGCAGCGCTGGCTTCTGCAAATTTGTAAGTCTAAAAACCTATGTTCTTAGTGTAGGCACATACAACATGGCCTTTACTATCCCTTAAGAGACCACCCCCACCCGCCTGACTTGGGTTGCTCTTGGAGACCCCATCAAAGTTAAGTTTAATCCATCCAACATCAGGGGGGAACATTGTCTAGCACGATGTTATCCAAAACCTCACAAAAGGGTTTATTCCTTTTCTTCTTTGTGGAATAAAATCACATGGATTTCATTCTCAAGCATAGTCCTTGGTATGTACATATCTTATTGTTTTTACCCCTTGGACTTGAGATTAGTTTTTGAGGAACAAACTCTCTAAGTCCTAGTTTCAAGTTTCATAGTTTACCCTTACCTTCTTGGCCTTTCTTAAACCATATTGTTTCCTCCTTAGGAAATTTTATTTATGTTGACATGGATAACCATTTTCACTCATCCTCAAAAATGTGTTTGTGTTGAGGTTGATCTTTTTAAAGATCTAAAAGATTCTAGTGATAATTATATTGGATAGCTAACCATAACTAGAGAGTAATTTATTTCAATCTATCAAACACTTTTGATAGGATCCAATCCTTTAAACATAAAATTAGAGATTGTCCCTTAGTAATGTTAAGATCAAAGATAGGCCCTAAAATTGTGACACTACTCCAAGTAGAAAGTTATGAGGAAGGATGGACTACAATTGGAAACTACAACAATAACTATACCAATGGGATAAAAAAAACCCTCTTCCAATGGTGATTCAACAAAAAATAGTCATATTCCTTTGGTTTCAAATCATCTTGACAAGGCAAAGAAGATTAGTGTCTCCCAATAGCCTAGGAAATTCTCCAAAGAGGTAAGTAAACCCTAATTTTATTAGAATGTCGATTGTTGCCAATGTTTTCTCTTCTCAAATAGAAATATTGGCTTCATATCCTTCCTCTTCTTCTGAAGCACTTTCAAGGTACTCTTGCAACTAGACTAAGATCTTGGAGGATGGAAATACATTCTAAACAAGTAAAGGATTTCATACTAGCTATCGAGTTGGTAAGTTATAATCTAATGATGGAAAATGGGTTTTTATAGAATAGCTATGCAACTCTTGATGAGATTGATATCATTGATATGCCTTTGGATTCTCATATTCGATAAATTCTCTCATGCAATGTTTGAGGTTTTACAAACCTCACAAGAAAGAATAATGTGTGGGATACTCAACAAATATTTGTAAACCAAGACATTCTTTGTTTGCAAGAGGTTAATATTTCAATCTCTTTTCTTTCTATAGTTTTCTATGACATATGTTTAGCTAGCTACTTTTTGTTCAACAACCATAAGGTAGGATATGGTGGAGTTGCTACTTTTGTTTCTTCAAAATGGTAGCCTCACTTAATGGACTAGGGATGTCACCCAACCAACAGGGTTTTATGCTTCATCTTCAATATTATTAATTAATCCATTGATGTTATTAATATGTACATGCTTCTAATGATTCTATTGAAAGATCTAATCTTTAGTAGTGGATTGTTGACCAAAGTCCTCCACAACTTGGGTTGTGTGTGGAGACATTAATATCTAGTGGAAGTGGCATTAGACAAGTGTAATAATTTCCTTATGCACTAGATAGTTGGAGAGAGGGAAGCTTGGTAGTACATGCATAATAAATTAAGGAATTTTTATCCCAATATTGGCCATTGTCATAATTATTCTACATGATATATGTGGAATATAGTCTCCTATCTAGATCTCAAACAGTTCTCAAATGGCTTGACAAAGCCATGTTATCAACTCAATCTTTCTTTTCTTTTTATATTTATTTTACTTATAAACTAAGCATTTGCCAAAAATTATCCTTTTTTATCACTTTCTAATAAAGCTTTACATTGAATGGTAGTTTTTTAAGTCCAAGACAAAGAAAACACTCCTTAACACATCTATGTTGATGCATTAGACAACCCTTGCTCATATTTGATGTATCTAGAATTTTGGAATGACATTCTCAACATCATATTGGCTAGATTAAAATGTGGAATAACACTATCAAGCATACCTCTCACTTTCAATGTATTTATAAGCACTAGCTAGCATATTTTCATTATCTCCTATATGAGGCACCACCTTGGATATATGTAGTGCCAATACTTAGTTGGAAGAGCAACCATTAGAACCTTCTCTACAACTATGAATGGCCAAGCTTCACCAATAGAAATAAATTTTTGATAATCATTTTTCTAGGGGAGCTCAAATCATATCTTATCTTCACTAGCTTAAAATTAGGGATAAATTTTCAATGGAATTATTTTAGTCCTTGAAAGCTTGTAATGTCTCATAGTCAATTATGTACATCAAATAAGTCCATCAAATCTTAACTTAGAAACCTACCATTTTTCAAGCTTTTGTCTACCATTATCAGCAAGTTTTCAAATCTCAGGAGGCCTCTTGTGAGTAAGATAATGATCTCCAATAGTGCATTAATGTGTTTCCTTACTAGCTCTCCACTTCCTAGTTGGTATTATGTGAACATTTTCTCACTTCGGACAATCTTCATGAGGTAGTGTTTACCATGGCCAAGGATAAAGCTCCAAGATGTGATGGATTTCCTTTTAAATTATATAAATCCTTATGCACTATGGCTAGCAATAATATTTTTAATGTCTACAAGAAGAATATCATCCAGACTCTTTAGGTAATATCAAATTCATACCTAAATCTAGAGATCCATAAGACATATAAAACTAGAGGCTAGTCACCTTGCTCAATGTCTCCTATAAAACCATTGCTAAGGCCCTTTCTCTCAAGATATGTCTTTTTCTTCGTCTCATTGTTCATCTTTAGAAAATTAGATTCATCAAATCCAAGTGTATTCTTAACAATATCATTGTTATGTGGGAATAAATGCAATGGGCCAGACATTCTCAACAACAAGCCATTTTTGTTAAAATTAATTTTTCAAAATCATATAACCACATTCAATGGCTATTTATAAATGTAATGCTATGGGCCTTGGGTTTGGGTCCCAAATTCCTACACTCTATGCAAATGCTCTTTGTCAATGCTTCTACTTGCGTTACTATCAATGGTCATTAGTCCTCTACTTTTGGGATATTTTTTTCCATATAGTAGGGATGTCCTGTTTCTCCCACACTCTGTGTTGGTAGCTAAATGGTTTGGCTATCTTTTGGCTCATGTTTCTCTAAACCTAGTTAACGGTATCAATCTTCATAGCCCCTCCCTACATCTTGTTAAAGGTCACTTTGTTAATGAATCATTTCTCAATCCCCTAGATGATGAGGATAATGTCAATAAAGCTCTTTAATTACTATATACCTTTTGTTTGGCCTCTGGTTCAAGTATTCAATTATTAAAAAAACCAATGGTATAGACAATCCTTTTTAGCTTAACCTAATTGAGTTAATTCTTTTAGTTTGAAATGGATTGATCATAAAGAGGTTTTTATATTTCTTGGAATCCCTTTTACCTTTCAAGCTTCTCCCTCTTCCTTGTGACAACTAGTCATTGCTTGAATTGACAATAAATTGGCTAATTGGATCATTGAACCTATTTATCTTGCAATAAAATTTCTGAATTTTTATAAAATTATTGTTGTCACTCATGTTTATTGGATGCCCTCAAAATCCTCCTATCAAATAATTGAGAATATTTTAAGAGGTTTTATATGGGTGTTCCCTAATTAGTGAAAGGGTTTTCACAGGGTTTCTTAGGAGTTATGTTCTCTCCCTCATGATCTAGTATTATGGATTAGATTTATGTGTTAAGTGGATTATTAGAGCCCTAGAGGGTAATGAAGCCTAGAAAATCCTACTTCATCATTGTATTTCTTTTGTTGTTCCTTGTTGTAAGGCCTAGAGAGATATAGGCTTTCATTTTATTGTCATTATAGAATGTTGGTGTGAACAAATTATATTACCTAACTAGTTCATCATTTAGATCCTATTCACACCTAGTTAAGTTTACATAGGGACATTTTAACTTTATCCTATATTGGTTCTACATTTTGTTTCTCTTGGTTGTGTATCCTATATATACCACCTCTTGCTTTCATATGAGCATTGCATTCTCATGTATTACATCCTTTTATATAATATAGTTTATTCACTAATATTGGTATTCTTTATTCTTTCCATTAGGATTTCTTGATCTTGCGTGGATACCTCCATAGTCAAATCTTACATGGTATCAGAGTAGTTGAGAGCCTTTAGTTAGTTTCTTGGGAGATATCAGATTGAAAATCTTGTATTTTCTTGAAACATTAAGCATGATCTTCTCTTGTATCCTTGGGTGATCTAAAGAATAAAAAAAGTGTGATATCAATACAAGATTTTGGGGGTTCCTTTTTGTGGCTTCTATTGTAGGTGCACTTTGAGAAATTGGTGGAGAAAATCTAAGCTCACAATTGCATCTAGAGCATCTAAGAAAGTTACATCCAAGTTCAACATTGGAGGCCAAATTTGTGAGGGTTTGCATTTGGGATGTAGTTTCTAGTTTTGGAGAGTAACCATCATTTTGGAGCATTTTGGGTCAAATCCAACCTTGCAATTACATCCACAAGGCCCAAAAACCCATATGTTGATTGTAAAATAATCAAAATTAGAGAACTTTACCCTGGGGCCTCAGAGAAAAATTTGTACCTACTATCATATGGATCATATGGAAGTTCTATACCATACCATACAATACCACATAATCTTTATTATGTTGACATTGCATAGCATAGGCATCGACCAAATCTGTGGAGCACTACTTTGATCACTAAGTTTTTGGCTTTCACTACTATGTATTTTTGTCTACAAGTGTTTTTACTGACTATATAGGTTCATACCTATATGGTACTACATATGGGTTTACCTACTATGTGTGTGCCACATGGAATAAGCCCACTCTCTACACCATTGGTGGTTTCAAAGTTGAGCAGCAACCTAAGGCTCCCCCCAATGGTGCTTATACAACAAGTGGCCCAATATAGGCTACACCATTTCTACTCCAGGTGGCGCCACCTCCTCTCCACCCCCATGGGAAAAACCACACTCTTGTACCCATAAGTGGTTTCCCACCCATAAAAAGCAAACTTTGACTTTTGAAAGGGTAATTTTTAATGCAAATGATATTTTTTTTCCAAACTATTAACAATTTTGCTATATATCAACATAATAGGGAATATCCTATCCACTTTTAGTTTTTTAGAAAGTGACATCATGCTAACATCAACTTCTCTCCCCAACTCAGAACCCTTCACCATTAGAGTTTTTAAATTTATAGTTCAACTTTAGAGGCTCCATTTTGGTTCATATCAACTCCCTTTTTCAAGCATTTTTATTTGGGCTAGTTTTCACTCTCCACAATGGTGTGAATAGTTTTAGATTTTGATGCATGGAATTTCTAGAAT
This sequence comes from Cunninghamia lanceolata, assembly GCA_027924645.1. NCBI lineage: Eukaryota > Viridiplantae > Streptophyta > Pinopsida > Cupressales > Cupressaceae > Cunninghamia > Cunninghamia lanceolata. The sequence goes on from BSBN01001400.1 coordinate 12,911,788, forward strand.
TTATAATTTTTCACAAGAGGTGTTCCACAACTTCTATTTTTGGAACTTTTGAGGCTTTGTTCAGGCTCATACATTTTTTCAGGTACATTTTTTTCTCAAAGTTCATGTTTTTTCATGTACTTCATAGTGGTGCTAGTGATTTAGACTCATTGTGATAAGAAATTATGGTTTCAACATTTTAGCCTCATTTTGATAATTGCAAATCCTTAAGTTCATATTTGTTGAGAGGGTTCCTTGATTTAGTAATTTTGGTGTGTGTGTGTTGAGTGATTAGATCATTTCCTTTACTTTGAGTTGTCATTTATACTCTCCAATCTAGTCATGGTTCATCCTAAGTTCCCTCCATTTACTCCATACAACTGTGCAACTTGGAAACAACATACTTGGAGTGGTTTAATGTGTGAAGGGTATATACCTTATATCTTGTAAGATGTTCCAAAACAAATAGATTCTAAAGAAAATATGGCGTGGATTATTGAAAATACTAAGGTACTTAGATGTTTACATACCATTATCTCTCTTGTTTTTTTTTCATATTTATAAGTGTAAGACATCTAACAAGGCATGGGACAAACATGCAAAATTGTATAGTTAAAATGATGAGATTAGGGATTATCAATTAGATAATGATCTCATAAACCTTGACCTAAAAGTTTTGACAACGTTTAGGATTATGTCACTAAGGTCCATAATCTAAGAGCACAACTCAAAGATTGTAGTAGTAATAAGAAGGATGCATAGTTAATTTTCAACGTTCTAGGTAAACATCCTTTATAATATACAAATTTTATTTTTAGTTTTCACACTCATCATCTAAATATGGGACATGCATACAATATGCTTATATTTGAGTCATTTTCAAAAATGTTAATGCATGAACAGACAAAGTTGATCACAATGTGTCTTCTCAAGACATCCAAGTATTATAATTTGGTAGTTGGTCAGCCACAAAGTTAGAAGAGATTTAATAATTCTAACAAGAAGCTATAGAAATCTAAGCATAAGCCATATAAATATAGAACATGGTCATCTTCACAAGAAGAATGTCAATCCTCTTCCAAGAAAGTGGAATCTAAGAAGAAGGAGAGGCCAACTTGTTCCTATTGCAATAAATTTGGTCATGAGGAGCATCATTGTCATGCCAAGTGGAGTGATGAGTTGACACATCTTCTTGAAAAGAATCACATTGATCTAACTTCTTCCCATACATTAGGATCATCTCCTTCATCTTCGCCCAAATCATAGAAAGGGAAAGGATAGACACTTGTTGCATTGTCAGATTCTTCACAGTAGTGGATACTTGACTTAGATGCTTCACCACACATGGGTTCCAATAAAGAATAGTCTTCCTTCTTTGAGCCTTATTTTGTGCCACATATTCTTATAAGTGATTATACACTAATGGGTGTTGTTGGGAAAGGATTGGTTGACATAGCTGAAGGAACATTTGATAATGTTATTTGTGTTCTTGAATTGTTTGTAATCCTTCTTTTAGTACTAGATCACTCACATAGGGAATGGCAAGACAACTAAGTTCATACTAGATGTAGTGATCCAAGATTTTGAGGACAATGCCTTGGTTGTAATAGGGAAGTCTGACCATCATTCTCAACTATATGCATTCCCCTACTTTGTGCCTAGTACTTCTAAAACTTTATTCACTCACTTAGACTTGGTGAGTAAGTTATGCCATGAGTGGTTTGTTAGAACACAAGGATATACTGAGAGGGAGGTGAATCAGTATATACCAAAACTTAGTCCAATCTAACTTTGTCAACCAAATCTTCTAACTGCCTTAAATAGACGATAAAAAAATTAAATAATTTAAAGCACAATGCATAAGCACACAACCACAACACTAAATTTATGTGGAAAACCCAAGAAGGGAAAAACCACAGTGAGCAAGCTGCTTGGATCTAGTCTCCAAATCTAGCCTCACAATTAAGATAAAACATATTACATCAAGTTTCAGGGGCTTCAACCCAAGGGAGGAAAAACTCCTTGAAATACAATTCAATCAACACTTACAAAATCACACTTAACAAATCTCACTGATCAACCACCTCTGCACACTTCATTCAGTCACAAACCTTCACTTTCTCTCCACATCAAACACTGCTACCTTCAACACACCTTCACATACACACTCACTCACTTCCACTTTCACACACACATCCTTACACACTCACACACAATCTTACATTCCACACCCAAAAAAATCTTTCATTTATACCTTCAACAAATTACAAAATCTTTCTCCTATGTCGGCCAACATGAAACGTGTAATCATGAAATGTACAACAACCACACTAAGTTGGCATCCAAAAGATGTAGAAATACAAAGTGGTCCAAACCAAGTTATAACTAGGACCTATTGTTCCTTAACACATTCTTCCAAGATGGCGCACACTCCAAAATATTTGGCGGGATCATCAAAACACATGATGTCAGCCCAGCACACACTTATCCTTCCATGAAATAGCTTCAGACCTAAAGTAGTACCGGAGAGACTAATTAGCATCATGTGGATCATTTCACAAGCAACATGAGACTTCCACAAACCTTTTCAAACATTCCTTCCTCTAAAATATATATTTTCTTTCTAACGCAAACAAATAAATACTAAACCTAACATCACTTACAAACATTAAACACAATCTTGAGATAGAGCATTGAAAAACCAACTTGCAGTGCACTTCAACATTTGAAACCTGAAATAAACAATCATACTGAATATATGAACTCATCCTCCAAACATCAAAGCCAAAAGATGAGCTACGATCAAATGCAGTGTCTTTTGCTTTCTCCTCTAGACAACCCTAATCAGCAACATGATATGTCTTTGTTCTACTAACACTAGAGAACCTCTGTGGTACAACTTATTAATTGAAACTTGAATATAACAATCTTCTCAACTATATCTGACCATCCTTCAAACTGTAGGACCTCATTTTCAAAAGTGGAGAAATACGAAGCAGTTCTCTCACACATCCTGACTGCAATTATCCTAAACCTTTGTCTTCACTCTGCGACCTCTCAAATCTTCTGTGATAACTTTCAAGCTCTGAAATCATGAACATACAAACTTCACACTTGTCTTTGACTAAATTCCAAACCATGAGGCCATATCTTTAAATGTGAAGAAATGCAGAGCATTCTCCCGAGCTACTTCAGTGTAAACTCCAGTGCCTTGGACTTCTTAAAACTTTCTTTCAAAACTAATGTAATGATTTTCCTTAGGAGTCAAAGAATACAACATTCACCACACCAGATACTTCATTCTCAACATCATACACAACAATCAGAACTCTTTTTCAACACAACAAGAATCTTCATGTTAGCACATTCTTATGCTGACAACTTTCACCTCTGTATGAACTTCAGAAGATAGGGTACAACTGTGTACAAATGATACTGATCCAATTAGTATACATAGTACATAACTTCCACCATCTTACCCTTTACTTCACAACTTCTCAAATCTATCTCTGATCATCACACTTTGTCTTCTCTGATCATTACAGCATATACTCATCACTTTGCTTCTCTGGACATCACTAATCAACACACCATATCACTGCTAAAATCATCACATTCACTTCAAACCTTCAACATTGTTGACATCAATCCTATCCATTACACCGCTGACATCAATGACAACATATATCTAACAATCTCCCCCTTTGGCATTGATGGCAACACTTAACCTGATATGCAAATTTCTCCTCCTTTGACATCAAGGAAAAAGGGCTAGTGATTTTCCTCTAACTGAACGTCCTTTAGCTCCCCCTGTTTGTATTCTTCTTGATCTTCTTTTACTACTATTTACCTATTAGCGCCCCTTGGCTGATCAATCCTTGTCATCCTTCGCAACCTCTTGCCTACCTATTCCCCCTAAGAGGTAGCCTTCATCAATCCATGGTTAAAGATGTCTTGTACTACTCCCCCTAGACAAATGCATCATCTATGCATCTAGTTAGAAGGAGGGGCAATCACCCCTAACTTCTATCTGAGATACTCAAAGGTATCTTTAGAAAGTGCCTTTGTGAAGATGTCTGCAAAGTGATTCTTTGTAGGCACATACTCCAATCTGACTTCTTGGTTTGCAACTTTCTCTCGTAAAAAGTGATACTTGATAGATATGCACTTGGTTCTAGAATGCATTACTAGATTCTTTGAAATATTGATGGAACTTGTATTGTCACAAAGAATAGGAATGGGCTCATCATATACTACCTTGATATCCTTCAATGTTTTCTTCATACACAACACTTGAGTGCAACAAGTTGCTGCAACTATATATTTTTCCTCTGATATGATAAGGACACTGAATCCTACTTCTTACTAATCCATGAGACCAACCTGACTCCCAAAAAGAAAACTCCTCCGTTGGTACTTCTTCTATCATCAACACTACCAGCCCAATCTGCATCAGTATAAGCACTCAAAGAAAAGTCATCACCCATTTGATACCACAACCCTTGATGTTCTAGAGCACTCTTCAAATATCTGAATATTCTCTTGACTTCCTTCACATGAGCTTCCTTAGGATCTTCTTGAAACCTTTCAACAAAACACACAACTTGCATAATGTCAGGCCTTGATGTTGTTAGGTAAAGTAAACCCCCAATCATAGACCTACACAAAGTCTGATTAGCTTCAGGCAACTCATCATATTTACTCAAATGACAACCTATTACCATAGGAGTGCTCACTAGTTTTCAGTCTTCCATACCAAACTTCTTCAACATCTCCTTAACATACTTTGCTTGAGATATAGAGATGCCATTATCTGATTGAGTAATTTGAAGCCCAAGAAAGAATGATTGCTCACCTAACATAGACATTTCAAATTATTTCTACATCTCTCCTACAAACTTCTTCCACATCTCATCATAGCCACAAAATATTATATCATCATCAACATACACAACAACAATTAGAATTTGTTCACCTTCAATTTTGATGTAGAGATTACTATCTTTGGTACCTTTATTGAAACCCTGCTAGAGGAAGTACTTATCTAATCTTGCATACCAAGCCCTATGGGCTTCATTGAGACCATACAGAGCCTTCTTAAGTCTGCATACCATGTTTGGGTCTTTTGATAATTGAAATCCATCAGGTTGTTCTATGTAGACTTATTCTTCTAAGTCACCATTCCAGAAGGCATACTTGACATCCATCTAATATACCTTGAATCCCTTATGCACCACAAATGCAAGAACCATCATGATTTCTTCCATTCTTTCCACTGGAGCAAATGTCTCCTCATAGTCAACATCTTCAACTTGTGAATAACCTTTGCAGACCATTCTTTCTTTATTCTTGACCATTTCTCCATCTTCATTCAATTTGTTCCTAAATACCCATTTTGTACCTATCACATTCTTGTCTGCAGGTCTTGGTACCAACTCCCAAGTCTGATTCTTCTCTATCTAATATAGTTCTTCTTCCACAGCTTGTATCCATCCTTCATCCTTGCTAGCTTCATCAAAATTCTTAGGTTCTACTCTTAACAGCAAAGAAAAACTTACTTTTTCATTTGCACTTACAATCTTCTTCTTGTTTGTACTCCTTCATTCTTGTCTCCAGTGATTTGATCTTCTGAATGATTCTTCTAAACATACTTGGTAGGAGTCTTGGTGGTCTTCTCTTGAGGTTCTTCCTTTTCTTCAACTTCTTCTTCCTCTATGTAGACCGGTTCATCTGACCAAGAGTCTTCTTACTCATTTGAGATTTTATGTGACTCTTCATCCACTCTTACATTTGTACTCTCAACTATCTTCCTCAATCTTTTGTTGTAGCACTTGTAGGCTTTCTTGGTAGTTGAGTATCCAAGAAAAATACCTTAGTCTACTCTCATGTCAAATTTTCCTAGACCTTCTTCATCTATCCTGATGTAGCATTTGCTTCCAAACACTCTGAAGTATATGACTAATGCTCGTCTTCCATTCCAAAGTTCATAAGGTGTCTTGGTGATGTGTCTTCTTAGTTGTTCTCTATTAAGAATGTAGACTGCAGTATAAATTGCTTCTTTCTAATATATATCAGGCAACTTAGCTTCACTCAACATTATCCTAGCCATCTCTTGAATAGTCTTATTCTTTCTCTCACCAACACCATTTTGCCGAGGGGTTTTGGCAGTTGCATAGTGTCTTTTGATTCCATGTTCTTGACAAAACTCTTCAAACTCATTTGAAGTGAACTCACCACCTCTATCAAACCTTAAACACTTGATTCTAGCATTCATTTCATTTTCAACCATGGACTTGAATATCTTAAACCTACTGAAGGCTTTTGATTTTTCTTTCAAAAATGTAACCCATGTAATTCTAGAGAAATCATCAATGAGTAACATGAAATACCTCTCACCTTGTAGACTCTTTGTCCTAGTAGGTTTGCACAAGTCAGTGTGAACTAGATCTAATGGCCTTGTAGTAGAATACTCCTTGGACTTGAAAATTATCCTTGTCTGCTTCCCAATTTGACATTCCTTGCATATGGTGTGTGTAGGCTTGGTTATCTTTGGCATGTCTCTTACTGCTTTAATGGAGCTGATCTTCACAAGATTATCAAAGTTGATGTGCCCCATCCTTTTGTGCCACAACCAACATTCATTTGTTTGACCTAGAAGACAAGTCCTTTTATTAATTCCCTTTAGATTATACAAGTTGCCTTCTATCTTAAATCCTTCTGCCACCAATTTTCCAGACTTTACTCTTTTGATTTCACACCCTTAATCATGAAATGTTAGACTATATCCTTTGCTACACATTTGACTTACACTGAGAAAATTATGCTTGAGACCTTCTACATAAATAACATCATGTGTTTTAGATTTACTATCAATACTTATGGTGCCTTTTCTAGTGATCTTTGTAGATTAATTGTCTCCAAACCTGACCAGTCCACCATTCCACTTACCAAGATTGATGAATTTTCTCTTATCACTTGTCATATGATTTGTGTATCCACTATCTATCACTCAGAGATTTGTTTGTCCTTGAACATGAAATAATGTTTGGACAATCATTGAATCTTCAACTCCATTGTTAGTCTCCTATATTTTGGAAGAATCACTTTACTCTGCTTGCTTAGTAACATCTATCAACTGAGATTCTATTTTTACCAAACCATTCCTACAATGTCTTGCTATATGTCCATACTTGTTGCACATTTGACATACCACATTGACATCCACTAGTGTAGCAAGAGAATTTCTACTTACAAGATTTCTTTTAATCATTTCAGACTTGCAATCCATAGCCTTATGACCAAACTTGTTGCAGATAAAATAATAACCAAAGAAAACATGATTAAACCTATTCATGGAGAATTGTCTTGCATGAAGAGATTTTCCTTGAGGCAAGATAAGATCTGCACATTCAGTATCATCCAGACTTTCAAGCTTTGCCTTCTTGATGCAGGAGCATCCAGTGGTGTAAGGGCAATCTTGCATCACCCAAAAAAAAAATGTTTCAAAATTGTTGATGTTCTACCCATTTCTTCTCAAAATCTGTGGTTCTGGTCCCATAATCACCTGAATAATAATGTAGAACTTTTAGTTTTCCCAAACTGCTAAAAATAGTAAACTGCTATTTTTAGAAAGTTTGCATTTGGGCACGGAATGAAGTCAAAATTTACTGGAAGTTACATAACGGAAATATAAGACCTTTGGCGAAGGAATCACAAGAAGATCATTTGCGAGCTGAAAGATATTAAAGTTTCCGTTTCCCAAAAAATGCCTGAAAATTATTCAAACTCAGGTTTGAGGCACTAAATGGCCCCGTACGGGCCTGAAAATGGCCAAAACTAGCAAAACTAGTTCTTAGCACGTAGAGCACTCTACGAGCTTTCTGACGCATAAAACGGTTCGTCAATCAGAGTCCCGGATCAAAAGTTATGGCTCCCGGAAGTTGACCTATTTTTGGAGGGAGATGCAAAATTCGAAATTAGGTTGTTGACCGCCAAAAAGGCTGGGCAGTAGGAGAGTTAATGGGGCAAGTGTAGAGTCAAGAATAGGTGGGAAAACAGAAACCCTAGCTGATTTGGGGGTTACAGAAGGCAGAAGATTCCAGAGCCTGGTGATGGTAGCTGTAGTGTGTTGCAGCCTGTAGAGGATTGATTCCTCTGATTGTAATTAAGCTTCTGTAATGTAATGAGTTGCCCAGATCAATAAAAGAAAGTTCTATTCTTTGTGTTTAATTTCTATTATTGTGTGTTTTATGATTTACCCCCTTCATCAAGTGGTATCAGAGCAAGGGTTCCTGAGTGTGTAGACAGATCGCTGACCGTGAGGTAGTTTGCACCAGGACCTAAGGTTGTGGGTTTGCTGCGGAGACCAAGATGCCTCCACGAAGAAATCATGTTGGGAGGAATGCTTTGATAGAAGAGGGTTTTAGAGCCCTACAAAGACAAATCGATGCATTGCAAGAGGAGCTACGAAGAGGGTTTGAGCTGAGGGTAAGAGAAGAAAGTGAAGATGAAGCTGAAGAAGAGCTATCTGAGAAAGAACAAGAAGTTGCCGAAGATGCTGTAGAAGTAAGGTTGTTGAGGGTCATTTCAAAGATCGGAAAGAGGCCCAGGATCGAAATTTCTACATATTCTAGAGATTTGAATCCAGAACAGATTATTGATTGGATCAATGACATGGAGGATTATTTTGAGTATGAAGATGTGGAGGACCCAAATTAGGTTAAGTTTGCAAAAACAAAGTTGAAGGGCCACGCCAATATTTGGTGGAAGGAGGTCCAATTAGAGAGGAATAGAAGAGGAAAAGCAAAGATCACTAGATGGGATCAGATGGTGGAGAAACTGAAGAAGCAATTCATTCCTGTAGACTATGAGATGGAGTTGCTGAAGAAGCTGCAAGGACTGAAGCAAGGTAACAAATCTGTTAAGGAGTATACAGAAGAGTTTTATAAAATTACTATCAGGACAGGCCATGCAGAGCCCAACAAGGAGAAGGTAGCCTGTTACATTAATGGATTGAGGCCGAGTATTCAAGAGGAGCTGAGCCTGGTCAGAATAACCACCATAGAAGATGCGTACCAGTTTTCCTTGAAGGTGGAAGAGAAGCTGAATAAAAGATTTGACAACAAGCAAAGGGGAAGAGGTCAAGGTGGAAGGACTGGTGGAAGGCCCTATGGAGGCCCTAATGAAGATCAGAAGAAAAGTGAAGAAGCTGGCACCAGTCGAAATCAGAGAGGGGATAACGCCTACCGCCCTCGTGACCAGAACAATGGTGAGCAAAGAGGAAGAGGAAGAGGTAGACCTGGGCAAGGACCTGGAAGAGGAGGTTTTAGAGAAACCTATTTCCAATGTGGAGAAGAAGGGCATCGAGCATATGAGTGTCCGCAACATCAAGGAAGGACAAATAGAAGACCTAAAGGTAATGCACGAGTTGCACATGTAGATGAAGATGCACATTCTGAGCATTCTGAAGATGCTGAAAGGGGAGAAGCCCTAGTTGTCAGAAGAACCTTGCTGAATGAGGAGAAAGAACCCAATCAGAGGAAGAGTTTATTCCGCACAAGGTGCAAATGTGAGGGTAAGTGTTGTGATATTATTATTGATAGTGGAAGTACTGATAATCTTGTTTCAGAGGAGATGGTTGACAAGTTGAAGTTGACAAGAAGAAAGCATCTGCATCCATATCGGATTGCATGGTTGCAGAAGGACCATAGAGCTTTGGTCAATGAATAGTGTTTAGTGAAGTTCAAAATTGGTGACTACCATGATGAGGTGCTGTGTGATATCATACCGATGGATGCATGTCATATGCTGTTAGGGAGGCCGTGGCAGTATGATAGGAGCGCTGTCCATGATGGCCGTGCAAACACATATTCCTTAATAAAGGATGGAGTTTGTCATAAGTTGAAGCCCTTGAAGGAGGTGGAAGAAAAGATATGTAGTGCTGCCAGAGTTTGTCTGGTAGATGGTAGGAAATTTTTGGAGGGTATGAAGCATGAGCGTCATTGCTTTGCATTGATTCCTAAGATTAGTCAAGAGAACTGTGAAGATGTACCAGCAAAAGTTTCAGATATGTTGGAAGAGTTCCAGGACATTATCTCTGATAATGTACCAGAAGGTTTACCACTAGTAAGGAAGATAAGTCATCAAATGGATTTGATACCAGGAGCTAGTTTGCCAAACAAGGCAGCCCACAGAATGACTCCTGCAGAGAGTGAAGAGTTGAATAGACAAGTTCAGGAGTTGTTGAGGAAGGGATTGATAAGAGAAAGCCTAAGTCCATGTGCGGTACTTGCAGTACTGGCACCGAAGAAAGATGGAGAGTGGAGGATGTGTACAAATTTCTAAGCCATCAACAAGATCACAATCAAGTATAGGTTTCCATTGCCAAGAATGGATGACATAATGGATTGTTTGAGTGGAGCCAAGTACTTCATGAAGATTGATCTGAAGAATGGGTATCACTAGATCCGAATAAGAGAAGGAGATGTGTTGACACTCATTTTGACCAGGGGTTGATTTGTCATGATCAGGAGGTTTCCTCATTTGAAGCCTTTATCTTCTTGCCCATTTTTTCTAAGTGTTGGACCTCCTCAGCATTTTTCAACTGCAGCATCATGTTTTCCTGAGGAGGAGGTCATCATCATCATCTTGTCTTCGATGATCTGCATCATCATGTTCCTCGTCGACTTGTTTTTCAACGTCATCATCATATTCAGTCATCGGGTGATGTTTGGTTTTTATCATGATGATGCTGCCGAGCTACAGTGCGCCCTCATCTGCTTGCGAGGGTGATGTTTCAAAGTCTCCGGTGATCTTCCATTTATCACCTTGCGCGAGCATGATGATGATGTTGCTTATTCTTTGAATTGCTCGACCTAACTTGTTTTTTCCTAAGGGTCGTGTTCATCATCATCATATTTCCAGTTATCATCCTGCTGCTTGCAGAGGTCATCATATTTTCTGCCTTCATGATATTCCGCCGGGGTGATATTTTTATCATCGGGTGATCTTGGTTAACATCATCCTAATGATGTTGTTGAAGAGTTGTAATTGCGACCCGATATTCACTAGGGTCATCATATTTTGGAACGTCAGGATGATCTTAGTCAATATCATCCTGATGATGTTGTATCACTTCTTGTTCTTTGTTTCTCATCCTGATGATGCTGACGTCATCCGTATATCAGGGTGATATTTTTCTTTCTGCCTATCTGCATCATGATATTCGCGAAGGAGGGGGTGATATTTTCATATCACCCGGATATATGTTTGTTCGAACATCATGATGATGTTGATATCAAGGAGATATCCGCCTGCTGGTTTCGCGTGTTATCTATTGAGGGTGATCTTTTCAAGCAGCATCATCATGATCAGTTTTTGCCCCGATCTTACAGAGGAGCTACAGTGCAACCTGATGTTCGAACGTCAGGAGGATATTTCCAAATATCCGGTTGTCTTCCGAATATCATGATGATGTTAATATGATGATGACGTCATCAAGGTCCGCGGGGGTCATATTTCTAACAACTGATCATCTTGAAGAGACCTCCTGATATTTGCAAACATGATGATGACGTCATCCGGATGTGAGGAGGTGCGCAGTAGGCAGATATGATGATGACGTCAGCAGTAGATGATGATGACGTCATCAGGATGTTCATCGGCCAGACTTTTGTTATAAGCTCAGCAGGAGGATGTTCCTCCGATGGATCAGGTTGTGCCGATTATCATGAAGGTTATATTTCAAATATCATGATGACGTCAGGGTGATATTTCGAACAACAGGATATCATGCTGCTGGAGGATGATGATGATGAAGTCTATACTAGTGTCGTCAGGAGCAAAAGCACCGACATGATATATGCTCATGACCTAGTATATAAAGTGTTATTGAGGTCATCGCGGGGTGCATGTGGGATATTGTTATCCTGCATTTTCAAATATCATGATGATGAATCTCGGCGGGAAATGCTTGCGATAGTCTGTATGATGTTCTTCCCGAGGCCGCAGGTTGGTGCGCCATTAATGGCGAAGGTTGCAGAGGTATGGGCGATGGCGTGGGTCGATCTGGTACCCGACTGAAGGTGTCAATCAGCGGATGATGGCGCAGGGCTCGAGAAATCTTCCTGTCTCCTCCCCTACCTGCTGCATTCAAGTTTGGGCGCCAATCCGGTTGTGTTTGAGCGCCATTTTCATGATACTGTGTATCTGGTGAAATTTTGGTCAACAATGTAATTAATTGCTGAGCACCTACCTGGCTGTTATAAGCGGGTGGTGTTGCTCATTTCAAGGGTTGTTGAAAGTTGATGATTTTGGCTCTGTAATGCATGACAAGCTGATCTGGTTGCTCTGTACAGCTTACCTGTGAGTTTATGTATCTCTTGTTGTTTGTTTTTGGCATGAACCCACTGATTTCATGATTAAACTTATATGAGAAATGCTGTTTGGCATGTGTTGTGTTAATTCTGTCTCCAGTATTGCATGTATCCTTCTTCTGAATCTGGATGTTTGGTAATGTTTAGATTCTAGAGCATAGAATTCCTGTGTTGAATGTCTGATCTTTTAACTTCTATTCAAGGGGTAGATTAAACTGTTTTCAGGTTGAACATTGGGAGGGATATACTGCAGTAGGGATACCATAAGTAGAGATAACCTAACACTTTGTATTGGGAGATGCCTGTAAGGCAGGTATCACATAGATCCCCTTGAAATCCAGTTTTAGTTGTTTATGCTGATCATTCACAGGTGTATGTCTATTGACTCCAGGCCCTGGATAGGCACCAATCATGCTTTGCTTTGTGTTATAACCATGTCCAGCTTTGCATCCACACTTAAACTCCAAAGCAAAATCTAAAACCAACATTAGGACATTAGAGTTAGTTTAGGATCCTCAGTCCTCTGTCTACAACTGCAAATAGGCCCAAAGCTAGCCCCTTTGCCCTTATCTTTCAGTTTTGGTCTACATACAGGAGGACTCATCTGCTTTCTGTCAACATCCCAGCCTTGGATGCATATCCTTATGGATGTTGAGTAGGGAATACCCCCCTAGGTCTTGCAGAGCCTGAAGAAGAAGAGGAGATAAAATATAGAGTCTATCTCCTATACTGTTGACCCCCTGGCCCAGAGCTCCTGTTGATCACTGATGGCTACCTTGTAGGGATATCTGGGAATAAGCATCCAGTCTGGGAAAAAGTCAACAAGATGAATGGAAGACAGCCTCAAGACAAAGGAAGGTTTGTATGAGTGGTTAGTCATGCCATTTGGGCTAACCAATGCACCGAGCACATTCATGCGGCTCATGAACGAGGTATTGAAAGAATTTTTGGGAAGTTTTGTTATTGTTTGTTTGGATGATATTTTGATTTTTAGTAAGACTTGGGATGAGCATCTGATGCATATCAGAAGAGTTCTAGAGAAACTAAGGGAGGAGAAGTTGCTGATTAATCTGAAGAAATGTAGTTTTGCAAAAAAAGAGTTGGTATACCTGGGATTTGTTGTCTCAGAGGAGGGTCTTAAGATGGACCCAGAAAAAGTAAGGGCTATCATTGAGTGGCCTACGCCAAGGAGTGCAACAGAGGTAAGATCTTTTCATGGTTTGGCAAGTTTTTACAAAAAGTTTATCAAGAATTTTAGTAGCATTTGTGCACCCCTAACTGAGACAATGAGAGGGGATAGAAAAGAGTTTAGATGGACTAAAGGAGCTGACAAGAGCTTTAACACATTGAAGCAGAAAGTAGTAGAACAACCTGTTTTGGCACTTCCAGATTTTAATAAGGTATTTCAGGTAGATTGTGATGCTAGTGGTAGTGGTATAGGAGTTGTTTTGAGCCAAGAAGGTAAGCCCATTGCCTATTTTAGTGAGAAGCTTAATGATGCCAAAAAAAAGTATTCTATTTATGATCAGGAATTTTATGCAATAGTTCAGGCTTTGAAGAAATGGAGACATTATCTGTTGCCAAAAGAGTTTGTTTTATATACTGATCATCAAGCTTTGCAGTATCTTAATAGTCAAGGGAAGTTGAACCAAAGGCACTTAAAATGGGTTGAGTTTTTGCAGAGTTATACCTTTGTTTTGAAGCACAGGAGTGGGAAGTCCAACAGAGTTGTAGATGCCTTGAGTAGAAGGCAAAATTTTTTGACAGAAATAAAGATAGAGGTTGTTGGGTTCGATGAGCTCAAAAGTTTGTATCCTGAAGATCTAGATTTTGCAGAGGCTTGGAAAGCTTGTCTGGAGCTTGTTACTTTGGATAGGACAAAATGGTTGGATTTCCTAATCTAAGATGGCATGTTGTTTAGAGGAAGCCAGTTGTGCATTCCGAGGAGTTCCATGAGAGAGAACCTGATTAAGGAGAAGCATAGTGGAGGATTGGTTGGACACTTTGGTCGAGATAAGACCATTTCTATTGTTGGTAAAAATTATTATTGGCCACAGTTGCAGGAAGATGTGAGGAAGTTTGTGTAGAGTTGTAGAGTATGTCAGATGGCAAAAGGAACAAGTCAAAATACAAGATTGTATCAACCATTACCTATACCAGAGAAGCCATGGGATGATATTAGTATGGATTTTGTTCTTGGTTTACCAAGGACACAGAGAGGACATGATTCTATTTTTGTGGTGGTGGACAGATTCTCAAAGATGGCACATTTTATTCCTTGTAAGAAGACTAATGATGCTGTTCATATTGCAGAGTTATTTTTAAAGGAAGTGGTGAGACTACATGGTCTACCAAAAAGCATAGTTTCAGATCGAGATACCAAGTTTGTTGGTTATTTCTGGAGGACATTGTGGAAGAAGTTGAAGACAGATTTAAAGTTCAGTTCTACACACCATCCACAGACTGATGGATAGACAGAAGTGGTGAATAGGAGTTTGGGTAACCTGCTATGATGCTTAGTAGGAGATAAACCCAAGGGATGGGATTTGATTTTACCACAAGTAGAATTTGCTTACAACAATTCTGTCAATAGGAGTATTGGTAAATCACCATTCCGGATTGTATATGGAAATAGTCCAAGAAATGCTTCAGAGTTAAGGAATCTGGATAAGGGAGAAAAGACAAGTGCCGAGGCTGAATACTTTGCAGAACGTATGAAGAATTTGCATGAAGAAGTGAGAAAGCACATTAATAAGATGACTACTCAGTACAAGGCTAAGGCAGATCAGAAGAGGAGGTATAAGGAGTTCCAGGTGGGAGATGAAGTCATGGTTCACTTGAGAAAAGAAAGGTTCCCAGTTGGAACATACCATAAATTAAAAATGAAGAAATTTGGACCATGCAGAATCCTGAAGAAGCATGATTCCAGAAATGCATATGAGGTAGAGCTGCCGAGTGGGATCAACATTTCCCCTATTTTCAACATCACTGATTTAACAGAATATCATGAAAGTAGAATAGAGGATGGACCAACATAAGTGCAGTGGAGTATTCCAGCATCTACTTCAATAGAGGAGATAGAAGAGATCTTGGATAGCCGTGTGGGAAGGAGTACTCAAAACAAGCAATATGAAGAATATCTAGTGAAATGGAAAGGAAGGCCTGTTCAAGATTCTTCTTGGTTGTCTAAGGCAGAGGTTGACCATTTGGGTTTTCCTCACACAAACACCTGAGACGTGACAAGGTCACTTCTCAAATTACCCTGGGTGTCTAATGTAGGAGCATCCAGTGGTGTAAGGGCAATCTTGCATCACCCAAAAAAAAAAATGTTTCAAAATTGTTGATGTTCTACCCATTTCTTCTCAAAATCTATGGTTCTGGTCCCATAATCGCCTGAATAATAATGTAGAACTTTTAGTTTTCCCAAACTGCTAAAAATAGTAAACTGCTATTTTTAGAAAGTTTGCATTTGGGCACGGAATGAATTCAAAATTTATTGGAAGTTACATAACGGAAATATAAGACCTTTGGCGAAGGAATCACATGAAGATCATTTGCGAGCTGAAAGATATTAAAGTTTTCGTTTCTCAAAAAATGCCTACAAATTATTCAAACTCAGGTTTGAGGCACTAAACGGCCCCGTATGGGCCCGAAAATGGCCAGAACCGGCAGAGCTAGTTCTTAGCATGTAGAACACTCCGCGAGCTTTCCGACGCATAAAACAATTCGTCAATTGGAGTCCCGGATCAAAAGTTATGGCTCCCAGAAGTTGACCTATTTTTGGAGGGAGATGCAAAATTCGAAATTAGGTTGTTGACCGCCAAAAAGGCTATTAATGACCATTTTTGGAAACCCTGGGCAGTAGGAGAGTTAAGGAGGCAAGTGTAGAGTCAAGAATAGGTGGGAAAATAGAAACCCTAGCTGATTTGGGGGTTACAGAAGGCAGAAGATTCCAGAGCTTGGTGATGGTAGCTGTAGTGTGTTGCAGCCTGTAGAGGACTGATTCCTCTTATTGTAATTAAGCTTCTGTAATGTAATGAGTTGCCCAGATCAATAAAAGAAAGTTCTATTCTCTATGTTCAATTTCTATTATTGTGTGTTTTATGATTTACCCCCTTCATCACTTCTTCAACTCCCTTTTGAGTAACTAAATTTCCTTCTCAAGTTTTGTACGTTCTTTTGCCTTAGCTTCAGTCAAAGCTCTTTGTTCTTGATTGTCTTCCCTTGCACAATCCAAGTCTTCAAGAGCATAAAAAAGTTGTCCTTCAAAATCAAACTTATATTCTTCTTCATCTGTAGTCTTGTCTGAACTATCTTAGATCACCATGGCCATGAATATGGATTCTCCTCTATCCTCATCTGATGAGTAGTGATCTACTTCTTCTCTAGAGCTATAGTCTTCTTTTGAAAGAAGGTTCCTCTTGAAATTGTTTCTATTGAAACCCATGCTACTATTTTCACTTTCTCCAAAAGGGAACTTAGAATCATAATGATCAATTCTACCACATTTGAAACATTTTAAAGGTAGCCTACCTTTATACTTGCATGTTGTGATTTTAATCTTTCTCACAATGTTTGCTTCTTCTTCCTCAGCTTCATTGCATACATCAAATGTTCCTTCATTATTCATAGCATTGAAAGTAGCTTCTCTTTGGAATGGACCTATGACTTCATTTCTCATCTCATAGGTAGTGAGGGACCCAAATAGCTCTTCCATAGTGAGTTTCTTTGGATCTTTGGCTTCTTCAATTGTAGAGACTTTTGAATCAAATCTATGAGGGAGAGTTCTCAGGACTTTCTTCAAAATCAATGAGTCATCTATATCTTCAACCATACTCCTGATTCTATTAACTACTTCATCTACTTGGTGCAAGTAGGCAGCAATGTTCTTCTCTTCTTTCATCCTTAGATTTTCAAACACTGTTTTGTAAGATTGTAGTTTTGCTTCCTTTACAATGTGAATTCCTTCATATAGATTTTTAAGTTTCTTCCATATCTTCTTGGCTGTCTTGCACTGCACTACCTTGACTAACTCTGAACTTCTCAAACCATTTAAGATACCATTCTTGGTTTTAGCATTGTTTTCATGATCCTTCTTCACATCTGAATCTGTAATAGGATGTTCAGGTTCAACATAATCATTCATGGTAGCACTCCAAACATCATACCCTAGTGAGGTCAAATAGGCTTCCATCCTTACACTCCATAAATCATAGTTACTTCCATCAAATATCAGAGCTTTAGAAGAGCACTCCTTCTGAGTCATGTTTTCTACTCCAAGATCTGCCTTTAGTTGTTAAGATGCACCAAGGAACTCATCTTTGATACTAATTGTTACAATAGAAGGATATACTAAGAGGGGGGATGAATCAATATATGCCAAAACTTATTCCAATTTATCTTTGTCAACGAAATATTCTAACTGCCTTAAATAGATGATCAACAAATTAAACAATTTAATGCACAATGCATAAACACACAACCACAACACCAAATTTACATGGAAAACCCAAAAAGAAAAAAAACCACGGTGAGCAAGCTACTTGGATCTACTATCCAAATCTAGCCTCACAAATAAAGATGAAACATATTACAACAATTTTTAGGGTCTTCAACCCAAGTGAGGACAAACTCCCTAAAATACAATTCAATAAACACTTATAGAATCACACTTCACAGATCTCACTAATCAACCACCTATGCACACTTCATTTTGTCACAAACATTCACTTTCTCTACATAGCAAACACTACTACTTTCAACACATCTTCACATACACATTCTCTCACTTCCACTTTCACACACACATTCTTGTACACTCACAAACACTCTTACATTCCACACCAAATAAAATCTTTCATTTATACCTTTCACAAATTACAAAATCTTTCTCCTATGTCAGCCAACATGAAACATGTAATCATGAAATGTGCAACGGCCACACCAAGTCAGCATCCAAAAGATGTAGAAATCCAAAGCAGTCTAAACCAAGTCATAACCAAGACCTATTCTTCATTCACATGTTCTTCCAAGCTGGCACATACTTCAAAACATTTGGCGGGATCATCAAAACACATGAAGGCGACCCAACACACAATTATCCTTCCATGAAATAGCTCCAGACCTAAAGTAGTACTGGAGAGAGTAATTAGCATCATGCAGATCATTTCACAAGCAACATGATACTTCTACAAGGCTTCTCAAACATTCCTTCCTCTAAAATACATATTTTCTTTTTAGTGCAGAAAAATAGATACTAAACCTGGCATCACTTCCAAAAATTGAACACAATCTTGAGATAGAGCATTGAAAAACTAGCTTGCCTACACTTAAGCACTTGAAACCTAAAATGAACAATCATATTGAATATATGAACTCATCCTCCAAACATCAAAGACAAAATATGAACTCGGTGAAATGCGGTGGCTTTTGCTTTCTCCTCTAGACAACCCTAATTAGTAACATGATATGTCTTTGTTCTGCTGACACTAAAGAACCTTTGTGGTACAACTTATCAACTGAAACTTGAATATAACAATCTTCTCAATTGTATTTGACCATCCTTCAAACCGTAGGACCTCATTTTCAAAAGAGGAGAAATGCAGAGCATTTCTCTGACACATCCTGACTGTAACCATCCTAAACCTCTGTCTTCACTCTATGAGCTCTAGAATATTCTATGGTAACTTTCAAACTCTGAAATCAGGAACATACAAGATTCACACTTGTCTCTGAATAACTTCCAAACTACAAAGTTGTACCTTTAAATAGGGAGAAATGCAAAGCATTCTCCTGAGCTACTTCAATGCAAACTCCAGTGCATTAGACTTCCTGAAACTTTCTTTCAAAACTAAGGCAATGCTTTTCCTTAGGAATCAAAGAATACAACATTCACCACACTAGAGACTTCATTCTCAACATCATACACAATAATCACAACTCTTTTTTAGCACAACAAGAATCTTCATGTTAGCACATTCTTCTGCTCACAACTTTCACCTCTTCATGAACTTCAAAAGATAAGGTACAACTATGTATAGATGATATTGATCCAATCAGTATACATAGTACATAACTTTCATCATCTTACCCTTCACTTCACAACTTCTCTAATCCATCTCTGATCATCACACCTTTGTCTTTTTTTCTGATCATTACAACATATACTCATCACTTTACTTCTCTGGACATCACTGATCAGCACACCATACCACTGATAAAATCATTACATTTACTTCCAACCTTCAACACTATTGACATCAATCCTATCCATCACACTGTTGACATCAATGACAACACATATGCAACATGGTTTGGCCATCTCAACTACTTCTATCTTCAGTAGCTCAACTCATAGGATGTGTTCACATGACTCCCTCATATTATTTTTTTTAAATCATGTATGTTCATATTGTGCCATGGGAAATCATCAAAAGGAGAAGATTGATAAAGGGAAATCTTGGAGGGCTTCAAAAGTCCTCAAATTGGTTCACATTGATCTAGCAAGACACTTTACATCCTTGTCTTTTAGTAAGGCTTGCTATGTATTCACGTTCATTGATGACTATTATAGATGTACTAGGGTCTACTTCCTTTCATACAAGGGTGAAGACTTTGATAATTTATAAGATTTCAAGGCTCTTTCTCTGGAGTAATCTAGAAGGTATGTTAGGATTCTCTACACTAATAATGGCTAAGAATAAATGAGTCATCACTTTGACCATTTATGCAATCATGAAGGGATTGATCTTCAACATATAGTTGTATACACACCACAATAGTTCATGGTATTACAAAATGAAATAATGGGTCCTTAAAGTACATGACTATTTGCATGATCAATGCTAATTCTATTTCTTAAGAGTTTTGGTCCAAATCTATTAACTATGTTGCTTACATCAAAACTTAGGTTCGCCATAAGGCCTTGAAAGTTATGACTCTTTTTGAAGCTTGGTGTGGGAGGAAACTATTAGGATAAGGTGACATTAACCTTGCAATCCTATGTCATTTTCATGTGTCTCCATGATCCTTGGAATGTGTACTTAGATGCTTAGGGTCATGAGAGATAAAACTATTTAATATTTATTTACCTATGACAAATTGTAATTTCATTCATAGAGGTAGATCCACTCATCGGTGGAAGTTACAAAGCATATTGTAAAAAGATTCCTTCTAGGCATCCATTATGGAGGTGGGGACCACTAGGCCTTGCATGTTGTTGCATGTATCTTGTTGAACACATTTGGAGACTGAGAAGGGGGTGGGTGAATCAGTCTATACAAAATTTAACTACTTCATTTTAGATTAATATCAAAATACTTGAAGAACTAAAAGTAAAGCATGCATAATATCAATTAACACAATGACACAAGGACTTTTTACATGGAAAACCCAAAATGGGAAAAACCACGGTGAGTGTTAGCTCACAATATATAATGCTCACTATTATAAAGATTTACAACTTTATTTTAGGGCTACAACCCAAGAAAGCTACTACTCCCTGAATACAATTTTTAGGGTCACTCCCAAGGAAGCTACAACTCCCTGTAGACTCACTATCTGATGTAAGAATTATAGAGATAACAATTGCATGAACTGTTGTATGGAAAACATCTGATTTATGTTGATATTGCAGGCCTCTTTTCTTGCTCAACTTATGCCATCAAATTGACTTCACAGACTTTATCATTTTCACACTAATCTATCACACTCCACATTTTCACAATTGACTTAGATCTCCTATAAATACCCTCAGTAATACTTTAGAACATTGATTAGGTCGGCATCATAAACTCCTTTAGATGAAACATGTACTTCAAGGGCCAGATTCAACACATACAATATGTCAAGGAAATGAGTTGCAGACCTTAGCATATCATGATAGAACTCAAAGAACATCACTACACACCTTTCAATGTTAAAGCAATTGATTAGGATCCACTACACATGACAGAAACTAGACCGTTGGCTCAAACTATACAAATAATGCAACCTGTTTATCTTCACATTATCGAGGAGAAGCCAAAAACATCATACGGACCAAGATTTCAACAATGTACCTTCTTAACACCATCCATATACTTTTCTACTAAAGTGTCAGATCATTCTATACATCTGCAAAAGAAGAAACATGTTGCACTGCTGAAAACAGAGTATTCCAGACTAACTATGATATTCCACAACTCAAGATATTGTATTGCAGTACACCAAAATGTCTAAAACACATATGGATACACCTATACACCATTTATATCATATCCCCAAATCCACATAGATATATTTATCACTCTGGCAGAATGCAGAGAAAAATACGTTCTCTTTTATGATTGTTTAAGCATTGAGGTCTTATTTTCCAAACTGCTAAACTAAAGATATTCTTCCACAAGTCCAAATGATGTGAAATTTGAAACATGTATGCACAATACCATTATCTTCCTTTCCTCAATTCTGCAAGGTCATATCTTCAATAGTAGTAAAGTGCGGAGTAGAATTCAGATCCAGAGTGACCAAAAATCTCTTATAAAAATACACTAAGTATGTATTATGAAGTATACCGGATCATGTCTCAATGACTTGAGAGTACAAAGGAGAGCATATGTAATTGTATTATTTAGCAACATCTATACAATACTTTTTTAGCAACATTTATATAATACTTCTATCTACAGCAATACTTCTTCTTATGCATGACATCCATACAATAAACATAGTCGATATCAATGACAACCAAATGCATTCTCCAACCATTGTTGACATCAATGACAATCAAATGCCAACAATATCCCCCTTTGTCATTGATGGCAACACACACCAAAACATCTCCCCCTTTGACATCAAGGGAGAAGGGAGCACTATATACACAGACCAAAATTTATCCCCTATCTCAAATTTGATCTTATCATTTACATTTGCATGCTCCCCCTAAGAGGTATCTTATATTATCCCAGAATTGGATCTATGTACAAAAATTGATATCTTCTATTCTTTCGTATATGTACAATACATCAAGATATAATAAAAATAAGCCTTACTTGATGGCAGGATGAATGCTCTTGTATATAGCTTTTTGTTGCAATAGCACAGAGTCCCAATGTTTCTTGGTAGAGAAAAGTATTTGCATATGCCCAATGATCTATATATATAACTCTTATGCTTCTTCTATTGAATATGGTGCAACTGCCATCTGGAAAACCTTGTCAGCTTCTATCAACATTCCTATTAGTGCAGCCATTCTTAGGCTAACAATCTCTCTCAGTTGACATATTTGGTCCTTGATTTGTTCTTTTTGATTCTGAAGTTGTTTGATAAGTGCATGAGATTTTTTAATTTTAGCCCTTAATTCTCCCTTTTTATCTTTTAAAGGTTCATATATTGTAGAAATATTGGATATCGACAACTCAAGGCCATTAATCTAGTCTTTTAGACCCTTTGTTATCATAGGCCATGTTAGGTAGAATTGGTATAATACTTTTTCTTCTTCCAGAGTATTTTGAATGCTCTTGATACTATCTACCAACATATTATGTGCATTGGAACATTTTTTTGATAAATCTATCAATCTCTTATTGTTTATTTTTTCCAATACCCTTTTCTTAGCTTCTTTCTTCAAAAGTGTAGAGTGATTGTTGAAACACTCCAATAGTTCCTTCATCTGTTAAACAGGAGTCAAGGAAGCATCCCTCTTAGCATCCAGTATTACTTTTTCAAAGGCTCTCATCGCTTCTTCTAGAAGCTCATTTCCTTCCACTTGAGATTGTAAGATTTCTTCTTGAGTAGTAGCTTGGAATATATTTCCTAGTTGAAGCTTCCATAGAGGAGAAATACTAGACAAATTAACTTGTCCATCCAAAATAGGTAGCTGAAATAATTGTGGAGAAGCAACAAGCTAAACATGCCTTTGTTGTGCCAAGAATTGTTTAATGGAATCAATTGGGGAGTCTACAAGGTGATGAGCATAGCTCCTTGCATCTAGTAGTTGATCCTTCATAACTTCACACAAATCAAGGTCCTTACCCTCCTAAGCCATCTGATAGGTAGTGTGTATAGTTGTGGTCATTGTAGATCCCTCTTTGTTGGAGTAATACACTTTCTATGCAATGCCCATTACTACATATCTCGCACTCGGGTATTCTAGGTATTCTTCATACTACTTAACCCTAATTCCTATTGTCATGATTATTGCCTCTTTTTCCCCTCAACTGATCAATATTACTGATGAACCCTAACCAAAATTTAAGAAAATTTGTATAAGGAAATGGAAGTTGACAGTAACAAAGCATTATCTAATGTTCTTGCATTTGTGGTATACATAGAAGATGTTATGATATATATTTACACAAAATTGGAAGAGATAGACAATGACAAGTTTGAAACCCTAAGGCATAAACAATTGGATGATGATGATATTCATTACAAACCTAAGTATGCCAACATTGAAGCAAAATAGTTGGATGTTTGGAAAGATTTTCCAGATTTCTGTAATGAGCACGTCTGGGTTAGGTATATCCTCAGTAGAATTCATGTACCTTGAAAAATCCCATCAAATAATGATAGAAACTATTAGGGTTGTAATAGGGCTATGTTCCACCAAACCCATACCACAATTAAAATCAATCAAGAATGAAAAAGTCATTGAATTGACAGGTGCCAAATTTGACAAGAGGGCCTTAACAATTGATGATATTATTGACTCGAGTGCGAGATATGTAGTAATGGGCATTGCATAGAAAGTGTATTACTCCAACACAGAGGGTTCTACAATGACCACAACTATACACACTACCTATCAGATGGCTTAGGAGGGTAAGGACCTTGATTTGTGTGAAGTTATGAAGGATCAACTACTAGAAAACCTAAGAAGAACAAAAGAGACAAGATACAACTTTAAGTATGGTTCCCTGATCATTTGCCTAGCATTTTATTTCATGAATGAGTTACCAGGATATAGAGGAAAAATATGGCAACAAGATAGGCCTGTAGCAGTACAAATCAAAGAATACATGAGAAGCTTTAATTCACAAAACTATAATACTGTCTTTTGGGGATTTTTAAAAAAAAATCAAACTGAAATGCACAAAAGGGATAGAATCTCTTTTGATTTGCTGAGTAAATACAAAGATGATATAACATTTCTTATGGATAAGTATTTTTGCTACATGGTAGTAGTTAAGCTGAGGACTTCATGGTTTCCCAAACTTCCATATGAAGTACCTAATGAGGAAGTTAAGGCTTATGCAAGGATCTTGCTAAGTCAGCCTAAAGACCCTAAAGGTGAGAGATTTGGAACATATGAAGAGATTTAGGACAAATTATGCAAGAAAAGAGCTAAAGAAGAGGTAGAGAAGAACAAATAAAAGTTGTTCAAAAGGGTTGGTACCCCACTAGGAGGGTTCACTGCTTAGATTGTTGTGGAACATGTTGTGTCACCTTCCACTGAGCACTCAACATGAAGAAGGTCAAGTAGATCTACTTCTCAATCTACTTCCAGTGGTCCACAACCTACCTCCTCTACAAAGACAACCTCTACCAAATAGAAACATGTTTTTGAGGGTCAAACACAAATAAAAATCTAAGGGGAAACAACCAGAGAAGAAGAAAGAAACCATTGTCAAGGAGATTGATAGTTGTAAAGAAGAAGAATTAATCTCAAGAAAGCAGAAGGAAGAATAGAAAAAGAAACCAAGGATCAAGGTGAAGGCCAAAAGGAAGAAGAAACAAGGTATTGAAGTAGGTGAAGAAGAAGAAAAAGAGGAGCCAGCTCCCCCACTCAAGAAGAAAAATAAAAGTGTCACTCAGGTACCAACACCTCTTCCTAGGGAACCTATGTCTCTAGATGCAGTCTACAATGCCATTATTTGTTTCAATTTGTTTGACAAAATTGTAAAACTTTATTCGGGAGTTTCTCCTGAAGATCAAGCTACTATTGAAAAGGCAATTGCTATGTACATGATGAGATATAACAAGTCTCTTGAGGAAATCTTTGCTAAACTACCAGAAAGCTTACAAAAAGCTTATAGAAAGGATAGAGATAAAGTTGTTGCCCTAGAGGAGAAACTTAGACAAGATACTTTGGATAAAGATGGTGCTTCCCTATCTGAGAAAGAAAAGGAAAAATTGATTCAAATGCAAGCCTAAGAGCTCAGAACAAAGCATAGAGTAGATACTCTTATGCATAACAGAGAGGACATTGAAAAGATTACAAAAGAAATTGAAGAAATCACTCAGAAAATACTTGGTGAGGTAAGAGAAATAGAGAAAGTGGAACAACCACATGATTCACCACCACAATCACGTCATCATGTTGTTACATCTTCTCCGCAGAACATAGAACATGTTGAAAAAGAGAAGGATGATGAAAATGTGCAAGGAAATGTAAACACCTCTGCTGAAGAAAATGCTAAGTCTGCTCCATAGAATAATGTTAAAGAAGGTAAAGAAGAAGGAAGACAAAGTGAGGAAACTTCTGGAAGGAACTTGGCTTTGATACCAATTGTTGAACACATCCAGAGACTGAGAGGGGGATGAATCAGTCTATACAAAATTTAACTACTTCATTTTATATTAATATCAAAATACTTGAAGAACTGAAAGTAAAGAATGCATTATGTCAAATAACACAATGGTACTAGGATTTTTTATGTGGAAAACCCAAAATGGGAAAATCCATGGTGAGTGTTAGCACACAATATATAATGCTCACCATTATAAATATTTACAACTTTGTTTTAGGGCTACAACCCAAGGAAGCTACTACTCCCTGAATACAATTTTTAGGGTCACTCCCAAGGAAGCTACAACTCCCTGCAGACTCACTATTTGATGTAAGAATTACAGAGATAACAATTGCATGAACTATTGTATGGAAAACATCTAACTTATGTTGATATTGCAATCCTCTTTTCTTGCTCAACTTATGCCATCAAACTGAATTCACACACTTCATCTCCTTTTCACACTAATCTGTCATACTCCACACTTTAAAAAATGACTTAGATCTTCTATAAATACCCTCCACAAGACTTCAAAACATTGATTAGGTTGGCATCATAAACTCCTTTAGATGAAATGTTTACTTCTTCAAGGGTTGGCTTCAACACATACAATATGTCAAGGAAATGAGTTGCAGACCTCAACATCTTATGAGAGAATTCAAAGAACATCACTACACACCTTTCAATGTTAAAGCAATTGATCAGGATCCATTGCACATGATAGAAACTAGACCGTCGACTCAAACTGTACAAGCACTACTACCTATTTATCTACACATTATTGGGGAGAATCCAAATACATCATGTGGACCAATATTTAAACAATGTACCTTATTAACACCATCCATATACCTTTCTACTAAAGTGTCAAATCATTCTATACATCCACAAAAGAAGAAACATGCTACATTGTTGAAAATAGAGCATTCCAAACTAACTGCAATATTCCACAACTTAGGATATTGTATTGTAGTACACCAAAATGTCTAAAACACATATGGGTGCACCTATACACAATTCAGATAATATCCCCAAATCTGCATAGCTATATTTATCATGTTGGAGGAATGTAGAGCAAAATACGTTCTCTTCCATGACTGTTTAAGTACTAAGGCCTTGTTTTCCAAACTACTAAACCAAAGATATTCTTCCACAAGTCCAAATGATGTTGTTATGTATGAAAAAGGGGGATAAGGGTTTGATACGATTGTTTAGATAGATCCTCCTTTCACTACACACATTCAAGGATAGTTAACCTAGTTGAATCATAACTTCTGCAAGAGGATTCACCTATAGGTTGGTTGTCACTTGTAATGATAGGGAAATTTGGAAATTGATGATTAATGTGTTAATTTATTCCCAATTATTCTCAAAACCCTAATAATTGAAAATCGTAAACAAACAGATAAATTCTGACAAATGCTTGCACATAGAGATGCTAAATGAAGATCAGATACACACTAGATTTTGAAGTTTAGAATCCTGAAATGTTAGGGGAAAAGGGACTCATGCCCAAGGCCAAGGTAGGATTTTCTTAGGGGGTTTCTAGACTCCTTCTACCACTGATTATCCCTGTTCTAGAGGTTTCAACCTCTACAAACTTGGAGGGCAAAGGGACTAGCGCCCAAGCTTTGACAGTCTCTTTTTTTCTTCTTTCCATCAAATCCAGAATCCTTATCATCTGTAACACTCCTCTGTAACTCCACTCCACAAAACTCAATACCTGTTACCTGCAATAACAAGGAGAGGTGTTGGGAGTTGTGGTGTTTAGGAGATTACCTTAGTCAAGCCCCCGAATGGCATTCAAGCCTTCCAACACTATTGTTTGATACAGAGTGTGTATCCTTGTAGGATAGAGGCAAAAACAAATTGATAAATGATTGATTCAAATATGAATGGATGTCACCTCGGAGGTGTAGCTCTCACGAAGATGAAACTCTTTCATGCCATGAGAAGATGGATTGATGAAGCCAAATCTACAACAAACAAACACAATAACAACACAAGTCTACTCTGTAGCACAATGAAAGCCTTGAATATCTTTAGCATAAGATCACAAGTTCGTATTATCCATCTAGTTTGCAAATGAAGTCCTAAGCATGCTTATATATTCATTCCCACTACAAATTTCATAATTCAAACTTAAGATGTTAGCAAGGAAGGCCTTTAATGGTCACTTTACCAACATTCAAATTTGGGACCCCACCAAAATAGGCCAAGACAAGGGCACGAGCGCCCAAGCCCCAAAACCTATTTTGGGTCAGGGTCTAAGCTCACAGATGTCCCTCAAGCCCCATTTGACATGGGTTTTAGGCCATTTTATCTCGAGAGTAAATTCTAACATGCATGCTAAAAAACAAGGGACCCGAGAGCTAAACTTAGGAGGTAAAAGTCCTAGGGGGACATATTACAACGTAACATTTAGTCCCCACTTTAATGTATGTATGATCTTATGAGCCATACATGCATTAAAGTATAGTCAAAACACAACAAACATGCTAGGCACTTGAAGCTGAAGTATGCACAAAGATTGAGGAACTATTTCTAGCCCCCAGTCTTAGATAGACATTAGAGAAAACACATTGCAGACATGCAAAACACAATGAAGATAGTAACAAGCATGCAAAACATGGAGAAGACAATAATAAGCATGCAAGACATGAAGAAGATAGTATTGAAGACATGCAAAACATGATGAATACATTGATATTTCTTTTTCATTTTCATATATATATGAATGCAAATACATGGAAAGTAAAAATGAAACACACAACCCCAAAATGTAGGAGGGGTATTTTGCCACACCCTTGAGACTACATATGGGGGAGAAGACACACTAAACCAATCTCAAAGTGTAGGAGGGGAATATCACCACACCCATGAGACTACACTTGAGAACAAGCATGCCATACAAAACCCAAAGCATAGGAGGGGCATTTCGCCACACCCTTGAGACTATGCTTGGGAGAAAACATGCCATACAAAGCCTGAGTGTAGGAGGGGAATTTCGCCACACCCTTGAAACTACACAGGGGGGAAAACACATGGAAGACATGTGGAAAACATGAGCACCATATAGTATGCCAAAGACATACTATACGTCTAAAACATGGAAAACAAGGCGATGGAAGGAACTTATTACTAAGCCCCCACCATCTCAAGCATGCTACAGGCACACCTGACGATTGGGCTTATGCCACAACAACTGCCAAAGACATGCTTAAGGGAAGATAGTCTCAGATCCAACCCTACCTACTTGGAGGACTTTTGAAATGAAAAAGGATGTGCACTAGCTTAAGAGATACACCATCCCTACCTCTATAGAGGGCTTTTGAATAAAAGGATATGCATGATATCCCATCTCTGTAGAGGTATTTTTGATTGCAATATAGATAAAGATGTGCACTCGTGTCAGAGATACAACATCCCACCTCCACAGAGGGCTTTCAAACATGCTTTGTTAGTACCAAAATCATCAGACATATTACCTTATATATTCCCCCACCTTAAGGTGGTTGATATTGTGTATTGGTATCAAGCACGTTAAGGTAGAGAGAAAACACACAAGGGAACAAGATCTTTTGCAAAGCCCATGCCCCCAAAGGTGACATGTGCTCACGATTGTCGAATGTTCCCACAAACACATCTTAATCTAAGCAAAACATGAAATCTATGCATGAAAACAAAAAAACCAAGGCTACACAAATGGGTTCAAGTCTGAGTATAGCCGTTGGGATTATACTGTAGGCATCTCAGAATTGAGTGTAACAACAAGGCAAGACACCCAAAACAATCAAAGTGCATGGAGAAAATGTATTGTTATGATTTATTAGAATGATAAGATAACATCACATATCACATGGAGTGATTCTACTAGCCAAGCATCCCAGATATATAAGTCAACCCCATCTTCATATATGGACTAGGTCCATTTTTTCTTTGCTTGCTAAAGGGACACATGGTTTGCATCAGTATATGTTTGTTTTTTGTCATCCGCTAACTAGATAGAATCACTAGCAAAAGGTAAACAATAAAAATAGAGAGGAGAACAAGTGTTTTAGGAAAAATCATGTAGGAAGATGCCCCAGGTCATCAACCACAATGCTATGCACCTAAGACACAACACACAACCATAAAAATAGAGGAGAAGCAATATAGAAGAATGATGATACAAATAGAAGAATGGTCACAACAGAGGTAGCCTCCTAGTATCCTTGACCTTACAAGAGTATCAATGGTCATCCAAGGAGGCCTAAATAACACATAACACATCATAGGGGGAACACAACACAAGAGGGGAGGTCACATAAATGGGCAAATGATGCTACGACATAGGTGACCACTAGGGTTAGAAATACTTACCTGTTGCTAAGAAAGGCTCAAACTTGTGAGCATCTTAGAAAGGTGATCCATCAAGTTTTGTAAAAAGTGTGAATAGTTCACATTTATTTGATTTGTGTTTTCACGATGACCAATCGGTGTTTTTTTGTCATATCATTGTATATTTGAAATCTTCTGTTGCCTATGAGGAGGGGAATCATTACTATTTCCCATTGATGATAATTGCCTTGTTCTTTTTTGATCCTTTGATTTCTTATTTTGGTGAGTCTATCTTTCATAGTGAAATGGACTATCTTGCACCATAGCAACCTTTTCCTGTATCATAATCTTTTGTTTCAGTTGTTCTATTTGTCTTTCCAATGCATTTTAGTTAGCTCCCAATCCTTGAAGGGATAACAGTGGAGGAACCTCAACATAAATACTGTTTCTCTATGGATGAGGTGAATTCTCAATTTTCTCCTTATCCACTTCTATCATGCCAACAATTTCATCATATTCAAGATAATTGTCTTTCTACTCTACTGTATTTTGTTCCATCATATTGTTCTGATTATGTCTAGGGAATGGATTAGTAAAGATCTATAAATTCTAACTTGAAGGAACAACTAACTTATTTCCATTATCATTCACACTAGTTACTTGTATTACATTCAAGTTGATGAGGTCTTGAATTTTATGTTTAAGATGCATACATCGTTTAGTATCATGCCCTTATTGCCGATGGTAATGACAAAAAGCATTAGCATTGAAGTGAGGTCCTTGCATTCTACTATTATCCAATGGTTTGATCAGAGGAAGCTTCAAGAGATTATTACTCATTGCTTGATTCATGATAGAATGTAAGGAGTTAAATATCTGAGTAAACTGTCTTTGCTATTGTTGATATTGAAATAGTGCCCTCTTCAAATTAGTGATAGCCGACACTTGTGAAAAATTGTTTGAATTATGTTTGTTAACCTTGATGAAACTCTTATTATTCCTCTTAAAGTTGTTCTGTGAAGGTCCACCTATAGATTGACCACTATTAGCTGATGAGTTTTGGTTTTCATACTGACTAGATGAAAGTTGGTAATCATGAAGGGCTGTGCATAAATGTTGAAAAGAGTTATACTTCATCAAGAGGATCTTATCATAGATATTAGGTTGTAGATTCATAATAAATACCTTTTGAACATCCTCATCATTCATCTGGTATTGAATTTGTACATAAAGAACTTGATACTAACTAATAAACTTAGTTAACTTCTCTTTTGGACCTTTCTTGCAATGAACTAAATCAATTAAAGAGACTTGAGGTCTAATGTTTTCTTGAAAATGTTGTAAAAATTGATCAACAAGCTGAGAGAAAGAGAGTATTAAATTTGGAGGTAAAGAGTAAATCACTCCAAAGAAGTATCTTTGAGAGATCGAGAGAAAATTTTTGCTAAGAAGTCCTCTTCAAAGTAGAAATCACTACACATAGCTGTGAATGCTGCCACATGAGTATTAGGATCACCTTTTCCACCATATTTTTCAAAATGAGGAGTTTCAAACTTCTTAGGCATAAGAGTTCTCAAGATTGCATAAGATAGAGGATTACAAGATGATAAGTTGGTATATTAGGTTGTGAAGAATTTGTCAAGCTCGTCACCTTTTGTTGTAAAGAAGTCATGCCTTGCAAGAGTTGGTTTAGGAGGGCATCATTAGGAGATGTGGTTCGAGAATTTGAAGCCATGGTCATGCAATTTTGAGGAGATTGATTGTGAGTGGTAATGAAAGGTGGTTGAGAGTAATTCTGAGTGGAAGGTGGTTGAGAATAGTTGTAGGTAAAAGGTGGTTGAAAATACATGGGATTGAGTAGTGGTTGAGAGTGATTATTCATAAAAGAAGTTACCCTAGCTGGTTGATTTTGATAGTTGAATCCCACAGCTTTGTAATTTTGGGAATTAGTGCCATTAGGTACTCCAATACTAGTGGTAGAATTACTACAAGTATGTGCATTAGTAGTGATAATTGTTGATGTAAACTTAGAAATTCCAGTAGTTGGTATAGGTACTGATACTTGTGTATGACTCGGTGATGACATGTTATTAATAATATTTACACATTCAATCATTAGCATAACATTATGATGCACTATATGCATTAATCCTCGAATCATGTTAACACCATCTTGTCCTTTTACAAACTCTCTTATGTTGTGAACAATAGGCACAACTTCTACTATTCTTTCATTTTGCATAAATGCTTGAAAATCGGCTAGTTCTTTATCAAGTTTGTTTATTTGCTCATAAGGTACATGTGTTATCACATCAATAGGGTCCTCAACATCATGAAACACTTGTTCTTCCATTGTAGTTGTAGGAGGAATGATTGTTGGAAACAAGGCAGATAACTGAGGGGGGGGGGTGAATCAGTTATCTTAAATATCTTAACTTTCTTTTCTTCTTTAATATTAATGCAACATCAAAACATAAGAGCATACATAATCATGAGAGTAGAAATAAAATCAACACACATAACACAAAGATTTTTACGTGGAAAACCCTATTAAGGGAAAAACCACGGGGTGACTAACCCAAGATTATATTCTCTGTTAAAAGAATAAGAAGTACAAAATGGCACTTGCCAATTAGGGCTCACTGCTCGAGCACACTGCTCACAAGAGGCACACTACCTACAAGAGACTCACTATCTATAGGGTATATAGAAGGTAACCAGGTATTTGAATTGATGAGAGGCATCCATATATGTTGAGGTTCAGTTCCGGTTAGGCTCAATATACTGATCTAATGCACTTCATTCTTCCTCTGCTTTAGTGTTGCTGTTTTGTCACATACTGGACTTGTATTTCTGCTTCCACACTTATCTTTGCCTTTTCTCACACACTCTATCTACACACACACACCTTCATACCAAAATCCATCTGGTATATATATCCATACCAAGGATTTCAACATCCTTCTAGTCGGTAACCAGAATACTCAAGATATTTCCAAGACACTAATCTGTCGACTGAATCCATGCTTAACATGTAATGTGTATCAAAGACATAGACATAGAAGTCATCAATCATGTCAGACAACCATGTATGATCCCTCAAATAGCTTGATCACCATCAATTTCTCATTCGGATTAAAGTCTAATGTTCTGCCTGTCAGTTCTTCCTC
This sequence comes from Cunninghamia lanceolata, assembly GCA_027924645.1. Classification (NCBI taxonomy): domain Eukaryota; kingdom Viridiplantae; phylum Streptophyta; class Pinopsida; order Cupressales; family Cupressaceae; genus Cunninghamia; species Cunninghamia lanceolata. The sequence goes on from BSBN01001400.1 coordinate 12,945,121, forward strand.
AGTCTACCCTGCCTGTGAGGAACCCAACACTTAGATGCTCATATCTTTTCACTCATTCATCACCGGAGGCTCAATCTCTAGAATGTAGTAGTCATGGTACTCCTCTTGACTTGTCCAAGTCCACAACTTGCTGAGCTACACCATCTGAGAGATCTGGACCTGATTGTCAGACCTTGCTGCATGCTTTGTTCTTGTTCACTGGACCAAAACACTCTTCAATCTAACTTCCGATATAGGCATACTATGTGCTGCGGATGTGTGGGATAGACTTTGTTGCCATCAATGACAACACTTATGAAGCCACACAGTGTCTCTTGCCAACAATCTCCCCCTTTGGCATTAATGGCAACACTTAGTGAAAAATGACTAAGTGTCGCAACAAACTCTTCCTTGGCCGATGCTTTATCTTATGCACTGTTTTACCGGAGCTCCCCCTTAGCTGGATCCCACATTTTTCACTACTCCTCACTCCCCCTTTGACATCAATGATAAAGGGTGGAATCCGCACACCAAAATTTGTAAAAATCATCCTATATATGGCCGCATAAGTATATAAACATGTTATACTTACATATACTTAAGTATATCCGCAAAGGTGGTCTTCAACTATACAAATTATGTAGCCCAACTCTGCTTCATCCTATCCAAAATTGAAACATGACCAATTAGCAAGAATGTATAAGCTTTTTCCCTTCTTAAGTCTATCGGATCACTGGTCTGGGCTGTGGTCTGAGCATCAGTTAAGGCCTTATGCATGGCCTCTAACTTAGGGATAATTATCCCTCTAAGTTCACTCATCCTACTTATTATATTCTTCATCTCCTTTTCAAGCCTCTTTATTTCATTTATAATGGCAATGGCTTGGCACTCTTGATTCATTATAGATGTGGTGAGGGGATCAAAATTCTAAGATAAACTTGACAGTTTATCTTCTTGTTATTTCACCTTCTTTTCAATATCCTCTGTCACTTTAGACCAAGATAGACAAAATTTATACATTTTTCCACCATCTTTAAGAGCATTTTCTAGGGTCTTTATCCAAATATCTAGGGTCCTCCTATCATTAGTTATGAGTCCCTACACCTCAATGAATCTCTTTCCCAAAAATTCTTTTTGGACTTTCTCTTCTGTCGATTTCTCCAAAGAATCAAAATGGGTGCTAACAGAGTTAACCAGAGATTTCAAGTTACCAGATGGAGAGGCTGAAAGATCCTTTTGGAAGGATGGCATGATCTTCTCTAGCACACTAGATGCAATCTCTATCAGCTCACAGTCTTCCATGTGAGACTTCAGAAGCTCTTCTTTTGCTTTGGCTTGAGCAAAAGATGCTACCTTCATTGTCTGGACTGGAGAGAGGGAGTTAAAATTGAGTGGTCCTTGAAATAGTTCTGGTCCATCTATTTCCATCATCTCTTTGGTCAAGAAGTTTTTCACTACTTCTGCAGTGTCTCTTGCCATAGATAGAGTCTTCTTTCCTTTTGCAGCCTCAAAGCTATCGTTAGAGATCTTCTCTGTGTGTTCTTCTTCTCTTCCCTTTTCCTCCTCTACTTGACTCAATTTCTCCTCTTTTCTTCCTTCTCCTTCAATTCCAGAGTCTGCAGGGGGATCCGAAAGAGAGATGTTAACTTCTTCATGGACTTCCTCTTCTAGAATAGAGGAATCCAAGTCCTTAGTCTTCTCCTCATCCATCTCTTTTGGCCCTTCTATAATTTTCTCAGTAGATTCTTCCTTTGATGCACTTAATCCTTCGACATCCAGGGTAGAAGGTTCTTCATCTGTGTCCTCTTTAATAGGAAGATTGTATTTCTTGAAGGCATTCTGGAGGATATCTTCTATTTCTTTTGCCATCTGATCAGTCTCCCCAAGCATAAGTTTGTTCATTCTTGCTTTGCTTAGGGACTCATCCTTGCAGTCCTTAAAGATCATGGTCATTTGTTTTGGAGTAATGGAAGGATAGAGCTGAATTGCAATATGTTCCCGGATCTCTAAATCCTTTTCCTTGGCATTCTCTTTTCTAAGTTCAAGTACCTTCTCTAAACTTTTGGGACTTAGAGAAATGATTTCAATGAATGCTTTATTATAAATGTTTAGGTACTTAACTGTAGCTTCCTCCAAAATTCTTTTGTTAGTATCACTATAATCATCATAAAATTTAGTGACTGGTTGCAGGTTCCCATCCATTGTGACCACTTTGATGATATCATCAATAGAAAGAGTGGGCCTTTCAACAAATTCTTCTATCTCTTCTTCTTTGTTTTTGCCAGTAGAGGATTCCCTAGAAGTTTTCTTTTTCTTCTTCATTTTCTTAACCTCCTCATCAGTCTCTGTTTCTTCATCATCCTTTTGGCTTATGTAGGACCTTGTGGCCTTGGTTTTTGTTCTCTTTTCTCCCTTACTGGATGTCTTGGCTTTCGGTTTGGAGGATCTTGAGCTCTTAGAGGTGGCAGGTATAGAGCTTTTGGAGGATTTGGTCTGGGATGAGGCTTGTACCAGAACACTTCCTTTTTCTACTTCTTGTTTCTCTTTCTCAGCTCTTTCTAATTTTTCTCTGTTTGCATCAACTACCTCTTTTGATTTGCCATATCTTTTGGCAACTTCCTCTACTTCCCTTCTCACTTTTCTTTTCATCTCTAGTTGTCTTAGTTCAACATGTATTTTAACACTTAATTCTTGAAAGGTTCCAAACCTTTCTGCCTCAGGGTCCTTAGGCTGACTCAGCAAGTGTTGGACATGCAACTCTAGGATTTTCTCATCTACCTCATAGCCCATTGGTATAATCCAGATTGTTATGGGCTCCATTACCTCCATTAGGCATTGATCAGTGTCTACCATGAAACAAACTGTATCCTTGTATTTTTCAACTATAGATTGGAGGATTCTTTCTCTGGCCTACATCATACTTTGGAAGTTCTTGAAGTATCCCCAAAGTGCTGTACTTTGAGCCTTGGCATCACCAAGCCCATACATATAGTCTCTGATTTGTATGGCAACCGGTCTGTCATTTTGCCATACCCAACCACTTGATCTGGGTAGCTCATTCATATAGTAAAAGAATAGACATAGTATTAAGCCACCATACTTAAATGAGTTCTTCTTGTCCTTCTTGATCTTCTGCAAGTTTTCTAATAGTTGGTTTAGGAGAAAGTCGCATAAATCATAATCTACATTTTCCCTTAGCATCTGATATGCAGTATATATTACAGTTCCAGACACAGAGTTCTCCTTGCTGGAATGATATATTTTATAGCCAACTATCATAGAGGCAAATTTGATATCCAGATCTATGATATCTTCTATTGTCATTGCTCTTTTGTCAAACTTTGATCCGGTAGCCTCACTTACTATCTGGTTCTTGACAGATTTAAGAGCAGGCAACCCACTAGATGAGTGCAATCTAGTTACTGCCCTAATTGCATCATTTTTTATCTGGAAGGGCTTCAACAGCCACATGAAGTTGTCATGTATTCTGCTAAGAACATACCAGACCCATTCATCTTTTGCAAATTTGGGAAAGTGGATGCAATGTCCAAAATGCTTATCCCAGATGGCCTTGTATCGAGGTTTGAGTTCAAAGGTTTCATCTATTAGTTGTTTATGGTAGATATCTATCAGCTTTGATTCTCCAAATTCCTCAATATTGGCATGGATGCATACCCTAACATCTTCTACGTGCAGAACCCCATGCGGAATGCTAGAAAAGGCACCTAAGGGATCAACTTCTAGGGATTTGTAGGGGTGTTTCTTGAACTTTGGGCGTGCCTATCAGTGATCTTAACAACCATAGGAGTAGCCATCTTTGCAAAAGATTTAGAGAGAGATATTCAGAAATTGAAATACCTTTTTTACGCTTCTAGGGTTCACAATATGCGCCGAAAAAGTTCGTTGGTTGAATCAGATTCTGCGGTTGATCTTTGAGAAGGTTGTAAAAATCTTGATGCAGAGCTCTTCCTTTCTTTTTCTCGAATGCAATTGTGCAAATGATGAATAAAAGAACCCTTTTATCTCTGCGCAAACCCTAATTTCCTATTGCAATAAATGCACAACTTAAGTTATTCCAGTTGCCTTGTTCTGAGAGAGATCTTTTCGAATCACTGAGATGCACTTAGAATTATTTTTAGTGATAATTAACAATGTATCTCCTTTTCTCCAATCATGCCATTTATCCACAAATCAAGATATTTCAATTTGAATCATATTGGATCTAACTGTGATAATCCTACTTTTACCAGATTACTGTCAAACTGGATCAATCTTGGCTGATTAAACTTTTCAAAACTCCTTGCAGATCATTCATATTTTTATTGAGGGTTATTTGGATATTTCTCTGAGAACCCTTTAATCTGCAACATTCCATGTGCCAAATTTTGGCAATAAATGACTGGCTGGGGGAATTTATTTTCCTTTGTGACTCCCCCTGAGCCAGAGCTCATCTGTTTAGTTTCCAGAAGGAATATCAGCACCAGATTCTAGTGCGGATCCATCCCCAACATTTTTTGTACTCTTCTTCACCCAAATCTTGTTCATCTACCTTTGAACTTCATCCACATTCACTTTGCCTTTTCCTTTATCTTGATTTTGATTATGATGCACCGGATCCCTTTTATCCCGATTCTTACTTCTGTAGAATTTGGCAATATGATTGGATCTATTGCAATTGTAGCAAACAACATTTCTTTGCATATTTGACTGATATCCTCTTGATCTGCATTGATTAGCCATATGTCCCATTCTATTGCATGCAAATCATCTTCCATTGAATGAATTGTTTATTGCATATTTCTGCATTCATGAGATTTGTGACCATATCTTTTGCAGTTGAAACACTGTCTAGAGAAGGATGAATTAGTCTGATTCATTCTTCTTCTACACTGAGTTGCTTTATGACCAAAGTTGTTGCAATTGTAGTAGTATCTATTGAAGGATGGATATCTTTGAGCATTTGGTTGCCTTGTCGGAGGTCTTCTAGGCCTATTCCTTGGATTTCCTGATCCAGAGTTCTTCTGACCAGATCCAGAGCTTTCACTTTTCTTATATCCCAAGCCATGCTTGTCATCTACCCTCTTTTGGATTTCAAGAAGAACTTCAAGTTGAGCAGAGCTTATCCTAAATTTCTCTTTGTATTCATTTGTTGTTTGAAGATCCCTTTTAAGAGTGTCTATCTGATTCTCAAGTTGTTCTTCATTATCTCTAGCTTCTTCAAGATCAGATTCCAGATGCCTGATTATTCTATCCATTTTGTGGCAGTCTTCTGACTTCTCCTTGAGAGATTGTTTTAGATTATCTTCAATTTTTCTTTTCTCTTCAATTTCTTGGGTGAATCTCATAACCCCTGATTCCATTTCATGTCTTACCATAATGACCTCTTTTGATAGCTTCTCACATAACTTGTTTTTTTCATTCAGATCTTCATTAGTATCATTGGATTCACTTTGACTTGCTAATTGTTGAAGTAGTTCCTTTCTCTTTTTCACAGAGATACTCAGTTTTTCTTTTAGCTCATTTATGAAATCATTAGCTTGTTTGAGTCTTTCTCTCAAGTTATTGACTTCAGAGTGAGATTGCTCAAGATCATCTAGGGCAGACTGAAGTTGTTCCTTCATACCATATATATCCATTGAGATTCCCATATTGTCCTCAAGCTATTAGGATCTGTTTAGAGGAACTTAGCTCTGATACCAATTGTTGGAAACAAGGCAGATAACTGAGAGGGGGGGTGAATTAGTTATTTTAGATATCTTAACTTTCTTTTCTTCTTTAATATTAATACAACATCAAAACATAAGAGCATACATAATCATGAGAGAAGAAATAAAATCAACACACATACACACAAGGATTTTTATGTGGAAAACAATGTTAAGGGAAAAACCACGGGGTGACTAACCCAAGATTGTATTCTCTGTTAAAAGAATAAGAAGTAGAAAATGGCACTTGCTAATTAGGGCTCACTACTCACAAGAGGCACACTGCCTACAAGAGACTCACTATCTACAAGGTATATAGAAGGTAACCAGGTGTTTGAACTGATTAGAGGCATCCATATATGCTGAGGTTCAGTTTCAGTTAGGCTCAATATATTGATCTAATGCACTTCATTCTTCCTCTGCTTTAGTGCTGCTATTTTATCACATACCGGACTTGTATTTTTGCTTCCACACTTATCTCTACCTTTTCTTGTACACTCTATCTACACACACACACACACACCTTCATACCAAAATCCATCTAGTTTATATATCTACACTAAGGATTTCAACATCCTTCTAGTTGGCAACCAGAATACTCAAGATATTTCCAAGACACTGATCTGTCGGCTGAATCCATGCTTAACATGTGATGCGTATCAAAGACATAGACATAGAAGTCATCAATCATGTCAGCCAACCATGTATGATCCCTCAAATAGCTTGATCACCATCAATTTCTCATCCGGATTAAAGTCTGATGTTCTGCCTGTCAGTTCTTCCTCAGTCTACTCTGCCTATGAGGAACCCAACACTTAGATGCTCATATCTTTTCACTCATTCATCACCAAAGGCTCAATCTTTGGAATGTAGTAGTCATGGTACTCCTCTTGACTTGTCCAAGTCCACAACTTGCTGAGTTACACCATCTAAGAGATCTGGACCTGATTGTCAAACCTTGTTGTATGCTCTGTTCTTGTTCATCGGACCAAAACACTCTTAAATCTGACTTCCGGTATAGGCATACTATGTGCTACAAATGTGTGGGATAGACTTTTTTGCCATCAATGACAACACTCATGAAGCCACACAGTGTCTCTTGCCAACACTGATATCTTGCAAAGTTTATGTTTCTCCTTTTGTAAAAAGGGTGTTCAATGGATTTTTAGATGTAGGAACACTGTTGGTTTCAGGGGCACTAGAGCCCATTAGTCTAATGATTTTCCTTAAAGGGATATTTATATCAAGGAAGTAGGTTATAAGACTCATGCAAAAGAATACAACACTCAATGCACAAACTAATAGAACAAACCCTAGGATGAAAGTATAGTTGTTGAAATACGTAATGTGTAAATGCAAAAACACACTATAAAGAAACACTACAATCTGAAATCAGATCTAATAGAGCATTTAAAGGAGTAGTAAAATCTGAAACAAGATTTTAACCACAAACCCTAGCTATTGCAAAGACTAGGTTATATGAAAAATACATAATTTCAAGCAAATTCTAACAAATGAAGCATGAAAGTGTAATGCCAATGGTTATAAAATGATGTATTTCTGTAATTTATATTATATTAGATGTAAAAATAAGATATTAGATGAAATGCAATGAAATTGATGCAAACTATGCCTTATTGTAAGCCTAGGATACCAATTTTTTTCAAAATTTTCAAATGCAATAAGATGATAATGAAATGAATGGATGTAAATATAATGTAGGAGCATCCCTAGTTCAAGATAAATCTTGCATCAAACAAAAAAAATTGTATTTCATTTTGTTTCTTTTCTTTTCTAGTTCAGTCAATAGCAGTTTCTGTATTTTGGTCTGCATTTTAACGCAGTTGCATTTTAGACCTTACGGAGCTGGATTTAGCATCTAGACAAATTCATACACATCATATCCAAATCTCAGACCATTTAGATTAGGTACCGATAAGATATCGCTATCAGAAGATTGACTATTTTCTCATAACAGAGCATCCTAATAGTCTCAAACAATCAGCTAAAGGAGAAGACTTGTTGAGCATTTCATAACTTGTGGAGATAAATGACACATCATTCAATTTTGTTTGGTTCATGGCCAACCTTCCCTAAGATCCACACAGCATTCCATTCATTTGCAAAGGAGTTCTATTCAATTAGGTCTGACCTATCCATGTACACATGTTACAGCTTTTCATTGGAGTTTGTGATCCTCCTTGTCCAACGCGGAGGAATCTTATGTTCTGGAGAAGATATAAATTGATGTAATAGATTCCTAGGAAAGTAGTTGATCATGAGTTCATATTTTATAGTTTGAATTTCTCGCTAAGGAGCTTCAAAGCTATGTCTTGAGCATATTCTGTAACTATGAGATCAGGCCTATGGGCCCTAATTATAGGCTCGCATGTTGTCGGCCAATTTGTATTTGAATTCTATGATATACTGAATGACTGAATCTACATTTTTTTTATATCTTTGAGTTGTTTCCATTGTGTTTACTTTGGTTCATGGCCTAGACAGTTCACTTTGTGGACCCTCCTAACCATGACTACACCAAGTGGTATCAGAGTGAAAGTTTAAATCTTTGGGAGTGAATTGAGTGAAGTTGGCAAAGGAATTCCATAAGATCTTGTTGTGAACAAATCACTGAATCTGAGGCAGGTTACTTGTGTTGCAACTGATCACTGATTGTGAGGCAGTTGTCACCTTCTAGCCTGATTTCCAAATTTGAGGCAGTTACACTTGATCCTAGGAAGAATCCATGTTGTTGGAACAATGGCTGGAAGAATGGATGAGATGATGGAAATGATGAAAACCATGTGAGTTCACTTGGATGATGTTGAAGAGGATAGGCAAAGAGGACTTACACCTCGACCTAATATTGAAAGTGATGATGCGGAAGAATTTTAATCCGTTGATCAAAATGAAGTAACCCTGGGAGATGAAGGAGAAGAAGAATTAGATCAAGTCAAGATGTTGTGAGCTATTTCAAAGATTGGGAAAAGACTTAGAGTTGATGTACCGAACTACATTGGCAATTTGAATCCTAAAGAGTTGATTGATTAGATAAATGACATGGAAGAATATTTTGAGTATGAAGAAGTTGAAGATCCAGAGAAGGTGAAATTTGGAAGGACAAAGTTGAAGGGACATACTGCTATATGGTGGAAAGAAGTTTAGTTGGATAGAAATAGAAGAGGAAAAGAGAAGATTACAAAGTGGGATATGATGGTGACAAAATTGATGAATCGGTTTATACCTGCTGACTATGAGTTGGAACTATTGAAGAGATTGCAAAACCTGAGACAAAAGGAGAAATCTGTGAAGGAGTACACTGAAGAATTTCATAAGATGATCATAAGGACAAGACATAGTGAGGAAAGAAAGGAGAAAGTGGCTAGATACATCAATAGACTAAGATTGAACATTCAAGAAGAACTAAGTTTGATAAGGATGACAACATTAGAAGAAGCATATTAGTTTGCCCTGAAAGTTGAAGAAAAGTTGAACAAGAGACATGATCAGAGATAGAGAGGTAGAGGAGGTAAATTTCAAAGAGGTAGAACATTTTTCGGAGGAGAAAGATCATTTGTAGAGTAGAATAGACAAGAAAACACATTCAAGAAGGAAGACAGAGATAACAATGCATACTAGAGAGATGAGAGAACTTTCTACCACAAAGGAAACCCTAGTCCATACTGGAGTGAAGGATACAGAAGAGAAGGAAGAGGACCTAATAGGAGAACATCCAAAGGAACCTATTTCAAGTGTGGAGGTGAAGGAAATAGAACATTTGAATGTAATCAAGGGAATACAAGCAAGAGAACAGAGAACAGTGGAAGAGCAGCCTATGTGGAGGAAGAACCTATTGGATCACCTAGTTCAGTTGGTAAACTTGAGAAAGGAGAATCACTTGTCATGAGGAGAGCACTATTTTGAGTAGAGAAAAATGAGGAACCACCGAAGAGGAAAAGTTTGTTCAGAACCAGATGCAAATTAGGAGGTAAATGTTGTAAAGTTGTAATTAATAATTGTATTTCTGATAATTTAGTTTCAGAGGAGATGGTGACTAAGCTGAAGTTGGAAAGGTTGAAACACCCTAAACCATATCAAATAGCATGGATTCAGAATGATCATAAGGTGTTGGTGAGTGAACAATGTTTGGTGAAATTTCATATTGGATCTTATCATGATGAAGTATTATGTGATATTATGCCTATGGATGTATGTCATATTTTGTTTGGTAGACCATGGTAGTATGACAAGAAAGCTATACATGATGGAAGAAAGAATAAATATACTATAACATCAAAGGAAAGAGAATTACTTTGATCCCTTTGGAAGATGATCCTAAGAGTGAAGTATGTGGGAATGCTAGAATCTGTTTGGCAGATGGAAGAAAATTTTTGGATGGTTTGAGACATGAGAATATGTGTTATGCTTTGATTCTCAAGCAGCGTGAAAACCTAAAGACTGAAGAATCACAACCAGAGGAGATAACTGAGTTGCTAACAGAGTATGAAGACATCATATCAAATAATGTACCAGAAGGATTACCACCAATCAGAAGCATCGATCATCACATGGATTTTATACCTGGACCTAGTTTGCCTAACAAAGCAACACATGGAATTACACTAGCAAAGAAGGAAGAATTGAATAGACAGATATAAGAGTTGTTGAGGAAACATTTGATCAGAGAAAGTTTGAGTCCTTGTGCAGTACCTAAAGTGTTAGCACCGAGGAAAGATGAAGAATTGAGAATCTATATAGAATCTAGAGCAATAAACAAGATCACAGTTAAGTATAGATTTCCTTTACCTAGGATGGATGATATTATGGATTGTTTGAGAGGAGAAAAATATTTCACAAAGATAGATTTGAAGAGTGGATACCATCAGATCAGAATCAAAGAAGGAGATGAATGGAAGACTGCTTTTAAGACAAATGAAGGACTGTATGAGTGGTTAGTGATTTATTTTAGGTTGACAAATGCATTGAGTACTTTCATGAGATTGATGAATGAAGTTTTGAAGAAATTAGTGGGTAAGTTTGTTATTGTATATTTGGATGATATTCTGATTTTTAGTAAGACAAAATAAGAACATTTGTGGCACCTGAGACAAGTATTGCAGAGACTAAGAGAAGAGAAATTGATGATAAACATCAAGAACTGTAGTTTCATGAAGGAAGAATTGGTATACGTGGGATTTGTGATTTCTGCAAAAGGATTGAAGATGGACACTGAGAAAGTGAGAGCAATTGTTGAATGGCCTACACCTGAGAGCATTGGAGAAGTTAGATCATTTCATGGATTGGTTAGTTTCTATCAGAAGTTCATCAGAATTTTTAGTTCAATTTGTAACCCTATGACAGAGACAATGAGAGGTGACAGAAAAGATTTTCAAGTGGACATCAAGAGCATATAGAAGTTTTAAATTGTTGAAGTAGAAAGTGATAGAGCAACCCATGTTGACATAACCAGATTTCAATAAGGTATTTCAAGTAGATTGTGATACAAGTGGGAATGCAATAGAAGCAGTGCTAAGCCAAGAAGGTAGACCTGTAGCATATTTTGGTGAGAAGTTGAATGATGCAAGGAGAAGATATTCAATTTATGATCAATGGTTCTATGCCATAATTCAAGCCTTGAAGAAGTGGAGACATTATTTGTTGCCTAAAGAGTTTGTGTTGTATATAGATCATCAAGCTTTACAATATTTGAACAATCAAGGAAAGTTGAATCAGAGACATATGAGATGTGTAGAGTTCATGCAGAGTTATACTTTTGTGTTGAAGCATATGAGTGGAAAATCAAACAAAGTTGTAGATGAACTGAGTAGGGGAAGGAACTTGCTGACAGAGATGAGAGTGCAAGTGTTCAGATTTGAAGAGTTGAAGAACATGTATGAGGAAGATCTTGATTTTGTAGAACCTTGGAAAGCATGTAAAGAACCTGTTGTGACAGATAGGAGTGAGTGGTTAGACTATTTCATTCAGGAAGATATGTTGTTTAGAGGAAATCAGTTATGCATACATAGGAGTTCAATGAGAGATAATTTGATCAAGGAGAAACATAGTGGTGGATTGGAAGAACATTTTGGCATTGATAAGATAGTGGCCTTGGTAAGTGAAAACTACTTTTGGCCTCAGATACATAAGGATGTTAGGAAATTTATGCAGAGTTGTAGAGTTTGTCAAGTTGCAAAAGGGAGTAGTCAAAATACTGGATTGTATAAACCTTTGACAGTACCGGAGAGACCTTGGAAAGACATAAATATGGATTTCATAATGGGATTGCCGAAGACATAGATTCTCAAAGATGGTACATTTCATACCTTGTAAGAAGACAACTGATGCAGTACATGTTGGTGCCTGAATTCACTGTCGGTTATTTTAGCAATTTTCATGCAGGCACCTTCCCAAAAAAATCCAAAAAATTTCTAAGTCTTTGGGCCTCCTCAGCATGTTTTAACATCAGCATCATATTTTCTTTGGAGGAGGTCATCATCATCATGTTTCCAGACATCACCCTGATGTTGCTTACGAGGGTCATCATATTTTCTGTCAGCATGATCTTTCGCTGGGGTGATATTCTAACATCAGGTGATCTTACTTAAGATCATCCTGATGATGATTGCTGCAAAGTCCTAAGTATGACCCAATCTTCATCGGGGTCATCATATTTGAACATCAGGTGATCTTAGTCAAAATCATCCTGATGTTGTTTTATCACTTCATGTTCGTTGTTTTATCACCCTGATGATGCTGACGTCATTCTTATGTCAGGGTGATATCCGTTTTTCTACCTGTCTGCATCGTGATATTTCTGAAGGGAGATATTCACCTGTCGGCTTCATGCATTGTCCAATGGGGGTGATCATTTCAAATATCAGTCACATATTCATATATCACCCCGATCTTATAGTGGAGCTACAGTGCAACATGATATGTGTGCATCAGGATGATATTTCCAAATATCCGGTTATCTTTCGAATATCATCCTGATGCCGATGTATGGTGACGTCATCAAGGTCCGGGGGGGTCATATTTCTAACACTGATCATCTTGTGGAGATCCCCCGATATTTGCAAACATGACGATGACGTCATCCGGATATGAGGAGGTGCGCGATAGGCAGATATGCTGATGACGTTAGCAGGATATGACGGTGACGTCATCAGGATGTTCATCGGCCAGACATTTGGTATCGGCTAAGCAGGAGGATCTTCCTCCGATGCATTAGGTTGTGCCGATTATCATGTAGGTGATATTGCGATGATGATGCTGACGTCAGGGTGATATTTCAAGCAACAGGATATCATGCTGTTAGAGGATGATGATGAAGGCTTATACTAGTGTCGTCGGGAGCAAAAGCACCGACATCATATATGCTCATGGCCTAGTATATAAAGTGTTGAAGTGGTCGCCGCGGGGTGCATGTGGGATAATTCGATCCTGCATATTTTCAAATATCATGATGATGTATCTTGGCGGGAAACGGTTGTGACGCATAGTTTTCTACATTTCCCAAGGCTGCGGGTTGATGAGCATTAATGGCGAAGGTTGCAGAGGTATGGACGGATCTGGTACCCGATTGAAGGTGTACATCAACGGACAGTGGCGCAGGGCTCGAGGTTTCTTCCTATCTCCTCCCCACCTACTGCATTCATGTTTGGGCGCCAATCTGGTAATGCGTTGAGCGCCATTTTTCTGATACTGTGTATCTGGCGAGATTTTTTGGTCAACCATGTAATTAATGCTAGAGGTACACTTTCTGGCCAATATAGGCAGACTGTGTTACGATTGTTTAGGTTGTTGAAAACTGGACATTTTGGCTCTGTAATAAGATACAACTAGTTTTGGTTGCTCTGTGCAGCAAAACTTGTGAGTTTATGTATCTCCTGTTGTACGTTTTGGCATGAATCCACTGATTTCATGGTTAATCTTATATGAATAATGCTATGTTTGCATGTGTTATGCTGATTCTGTCTCTAGTTTTGCATGTATCTTTCTTCCTGCAATAGGGATGCCATAAGTATCGACAGCTTAACACTCTGTATTGGGAGATATCTGTAAGGCAGGTATCATGTGTATCCCCCTGAAATCTAGTTTTAGCTATTCATGCTGATCATTCACAGGTGTATGTCTACCGACTCCAAGCCCTGGATAGGCACCAATCTAGCTCTGTGTTGAGGTTATACACCATGTCCAGCTTTGCATCCAAACACCATTTCAAACCATCTCTCCCTTCCATCTGTTAGTTGTAGGATTAGGAGTAGGAAACCCTTGCATGCTCTCATCCCTAATCAGACATATATGTCCAAGAACGTTGCCCACCTTGTGATCTATCATATAGATCTTGGTCCATACATGAGAGTATTCTGCCTGTTGTTGTCAAGTTAGATCTTTCTATCTTTGAGCTAGTCAAGGTTACATCTTGAGTTATAGGGATACCCCCCTTGGTGCGGCAGAACCAGAAGTGAAGGGGAGGAGCTCATGCAACCTCCTGTATTAGTTGGCTGAATCTGCCTGTGCATTAGAAGTGGCAAACCCTAATGCTGATTCAGAAGAAAAACCAACAAAATGGCGACTCTGCTGGGGAGAAAATTGATGAAAAAGTGTTATATCTTTGGCCCATCTGAGTCACCAACAAAATGGCGACTCCACTGGGGATTGAGAAGTAAAAGTAATATCTAATCATCTCCAGTAATACATTTGTGACCCATCCGAGTCACCAACAAAATGGCGACTCTGCTGGGGATGTTGATATAAAGTGATATCCTGTAGTCTCTGGTGAAGTTTTGCTCTGCTGGTGGAATGAACTCAGAAACATATTTGTTGAGCTTTCAGCTGCTGTAAAATTTTGTCCTCTCTGGAGAGGTGGCGACTCTGCAAAAAATTCAAGTGCACATGAAAAGTTGATGTGTGTGTTGTGACAAAAATGTGTTGTTCATTTTTTCACATCTGTATGAGAAAAGGTACCTTGTTCCTTCCCCTTTATATTTGTTGTTTTACTGCATAAGTTAGATGCCAGGGGAAGCCTTAGGTCTTAGGCAAACAAAGGATGTCTAAGAGTAAGATTTTTATGAATCCAAGTATGAATTATCCCATACTCAGCGGTGAAATGTTGAATAAAAGAATAGAAGAGATAAGAAATAGGTTGATATTCTTAGAGGCTGAGCAGGCCCAGTTAAAAAGCAGCAACCCTGTTGTGTCTGCTAGTCAGAAGGCTAAACCTCTTCTCATCCCTTTTGATCCTTTGTATGACCAACTGCATTTGTCATGGGTTGATTATAAAGTAGAAACTATGCCTGCTAGGATATACTGTCAGATGCCCAGATTTAGTGGTCACAGTGTATGTGATGGGAATGCACATATCCAAAATTTTCATGAGTTCATGGGAAAACATTCATTTAGAGATGAGGATATGTGGATGAGGTTTTTTGTTAGGTCCTTTGATGCAAAAGCAAAAGACTGGTATTTGAGCTTTTCAAAAGGATCCTTTGCCTGTTGGGATGAGCTTGTTGACTGTTTCAAGGAAGAATTCGCAAGAGAACCTGCTGATCTTGTTGCAGAATTGATGAACATCAGAAAACAAGATGAAGAGCCATGTGTTGATTTCAGTCATAGGTTTGCAGTAGCCCTTTCACATGTCCCTAAAAGTTTCAGACCTGATATTTCAGCCTGTGTTGGCATATTCTTTGAAGCTTTTGAGGAGGGCTTTAGTGCAATACTGAGGGATTTCAAGGTGACAAGTATGCAGATGGCATACAAGTTCATAGAAAAGATAGAAAAAATCAGAAATGTGCACCTGCTGAAACCCCTGTCCACAGGCTTTGGTGTGAGAAATCGTTGTGAAGCTGCAAATGACCAAATAATTAAGGCATCATGTGAAGATGAAAAGATGAATGTTGAGGATGCCAGTGAAAGGACTAATGAGGATTCCCATTGCAATGATGAGGCATCTGACCATGAAAACAACAATGAGGTTGTGGACAACAATGAGCAATTTTTGGAATGGACCTGTGGAGACAATTGTGAGTATTGTACTCAAGACAGAGAAGATATAAGCAAACAGAGAAGCAGTCCCATGTGTGACCCATTGCCTTCCGTTCAAACACATGAGGATCATGAAGAGCAGTCAGAGATTGAAATAAGTGCTAGTGCAGAGCATGATTGTTCTTTGATTGATGGCTGTTTTGCTTATGACACACAGGCTGATACTCCTCCACAAAAGGAATCCATTGGTGATGAAGATGCATGCTCTGCTGCCCATGAACAAATGGCATACTATGATGAAACTGATGCACCTGGGTCACCCATCTATGACACATATGGTGATGAGGATCTATCTGAGTATGGTGAGGATCTAGACATTGTTTTTGGCTTGGATTTTGTTTCTCATCCTGATGAAAGAGGAAACAACATACATCAGGTAAGTGATTGTAAAAATGTGCCTGATTGTAAAGAGATGTCAGAGCCTGATCTTTTCCAGCTTGGTGTACTAGATGGTTGTGTACATGATGTGCACAATTGTGAATTTGAAAGCTTTTCTTTTGAGAGGCCAGCATATGAAATGAGCTCTGACTTTCCTAGTTGTGTGGTGGACTTCGAGTGCTTTCAATTTTCAATCCAGCTAGGAGATCATTTTGCAATGCATAATGCTGATACAAATGATAACATGTGTTATATTCCCTTTGAGTATGCATTGCCTGATACATTCTGCATCCACTTGTTGCCGGATGCTAAGGGTTATCTGCACAGGGATGATAGTGACAAGCTAAATCAGAGGGATGAATGTGCAGATGACCAGGTTTGTTTGGGGTCAGATCATGGCAGTATCTCCAGGCTTGACCCAGTGTATGTAGATGAAAACAAAGTGTTTGACAAAGGGAGATACATGTTTTTCTTTTCTTGGTGGCCTTAGGCCATCAAGTGTGTTTGGTGATGCAGGTCGGTGTAGTATTTGACTCTGTGCCCAATGGATAAGGGACTGGTCTGCATCCCAGAGATCTGGGGTTCTCGCTGCAGTCTTGCACCTGCACGTCCCCAATCAGAGCCACTGTTGGTGCCTGAATTCACTGTCGGTTATTTTAGCAATTTTCATGCAGGCACCTTCCCAAAAAAATCCAAAAAAGTTCTAAGTCTTTGGGCCTCCTCAGCATGTTTTAACATCAACATCATATTTTCTTTGGAGGAGGTCATCATCATCATGTTTCCAGACATCACCCTGATGTTGCTTATGAGGGTCATCATATTTTCTATCAGCATGATCTTTCGCTGGGGTGATATTCTAACATCGGGTGATCTTACTTAAGATCATCCTGATGATGATTGCTGCAAAGTCCTAAGTATGACCCGATCTTCATCGGGGTCATCATATTTGAACATCGGGTGATCTTAGTCAAAATCATCCTGATGTTGTTTTATCACTTCATGTTCGTTGTTTTATCACCCTGATGATGCTGACGTCATTCTTATGTCAGGGTGATATCCGTTTTTCTACCTGTCTGCATCATGATATTTCCGAAGGGAGATATTCACCTATCGGCTTCATGCATTGTCCAATGGGGGTGATCATTTCAAATATCAGTCACATATTCATATATCACCCCGATCTTATAGTGGAGCTACAGTGCAGCATGATATGTGTGCATCAGGATGATATTTCCAAATATTCGGTTATCTTCCGAATATCATCCTGATGCCGATGTATGGTGACGTCATCAAGGTCCGGGGGGGTCATATTTCTAACACTGATCATCTTGTGGAGATCCCCTGATATTTGCAAACATGACGATGACGTCATCCGGATATGAGGAGGTGCGCGATAGGCAGATATGCTGATGACGTCAGCAGGATATGACGGTGACGTCATCAGGATGTTCATCGGCCAGACATTTGGTATCGGCTAAGCAGGAGGATCTTCCTCTGATGCATCAGGTTGTGCCGATTATCATGTAGGTGATATTGCGATGATGATGCTGACGTCAGGGTGATATTTCAAGCAACAGGATATCATGCTGTTGGAGGATGATGATGAAGGCTTATACTAGTGTTGTCGGGAGCAAAAGCACTGACATCATATATGCTCGTGGCCTAGTATATAAAGTGTTGAAGTGGTCGCCGCGGGGTGCATGTGGGATAATTCGATCCTGCATATTTTCAAATATCATGATGATGTATCTTGGCAGGAAACGGTTGTGACGCACAGTTTTCTGCATTTCCCAAGGCCGCGGGTTGATGAGCATTAATGGCGAAGGTTGCTGAGGTATGGATGGATCTGGTACCCGATTGAAGGTGTACATCAACGGACAGTGGCGCAGGGCTCGAGGTTTCTTCCTGTCTCCTCCCCACCTACTACATTCATGTTTGGGCGCCAATCTGGTAATGCGTTGAGCGCCATTTTTCTGATACTGTGTATCTGGCAGGATTTTTTGGTCAACCATGTAATTAATGCTAGAGGTACACTTTCTGGCCAATATAGGTAGACTGTGTTACCATTGTTTAGGTTGTTGAAAACTGGACATTTTGGCTCTGTAATAAGATACAACTAGTTTTGGTTGCTCTGTGCAGCAAAACTTGTGAGTTTATGTATCTCCTGTTGTACGTTTTGGCATGAATCCACTGATTTCATGGTTAATCTTATATGAATAATGCTATGTTTGCATGTGTTATGCTGATTCTGTCTCTAGTTTTGCATGTATCTTTCTTCCTGCAATAGGGATGCCATAAGTATCGACAGCTTAACACTCTGTATTGGGAGATATCTGTAAGGCAGGTATCATGTGTATCCCCCTGAAATCCAGTTTTAGCTATTCATGCTGATCATTCACAGGTGTATGTCTATCGACTCCAAGCCCTAGATAGGCACCAATCTAGCTCTGTGTTGAGGTTATACACCATGTCCAGCTTTGCATCCAAACACCATTTCAAACCATCTCTCCCTTCCATCTGTTAGTTGTAGGATTAGGAGTAGGAAACCCTTGCATGCTCTCATCCCTAACCAGACATATATGTCCAAGAACGTTGCCCACCTTGTGATCTATCATACAGATCTTGGTCCATACATGAGAGTATTCTGCCTGTTGTTGTCAAGTTAGATCTTTCTATCTTTGAGCTAGTCAAGGTTACATCTTGAGTTATAGGGATACCCCCCTTGGTGCGGCAGAACCAGAAGTGAAGGGGAGGAGCTCACGCAACCTCCTGTATTAGTTGGCTGAATCTGCCTGTGCATTAGAAGTGGCAAACCCTAATGCTGATTCAGAAGAAAAACCAATAGTACATATGGCTGACCTATTTTTCAAGGAGATTATGAGATTGCATGGATTACCTAAGAGCATAATTTCTGATAGAAATACAAGATTTCTTGGATACTTTTGGAAGACACTTTGGAAGAAGATGAAGACAGACTTGAAGTTGAGTTCAACATTTCATCCACATATAGATGGACAGATAGAGGTAATGAATAGGAGTTTGGGAAATTTGTTGAGATGTTTGGTTGGAGAGAAGGAAAGAAATTAGGATTTAATTCTATCACAAGTAGAGTTTGCATATAATATTTTAGTAAATAGGAGTACCGAAAGAACACCATTTGAGAATGTGACAAGAACCAACCCTAGAGGAGTAACAGAGTTGAGTAACATCAGTACAAAAGAAAAGAGTGTAGAAGCAAAAGAATTTGCAAGACATATGGAGACAATGCATAAATAAGTGAAGAAACATTTGGAGGAGATGAACAATAAGTATAAGGAGAAAGCAGATGAGAAGAGGAAACACAAAGAATTTGTAGTTGGAGATGAAGTGATGGTATATTTGAGAAAAGAAAGATTTCTAGTTGGGATACATAACAAGTTGAAGATGAAGACATTTGGACCATGTAGAATACTCAGAAAGTTTGATTTAGGAAATGCATATGAAGTAGAGTTACCGGAGACATTGGGTACATTACCTATTTTCAACATTGCAGACCTATACCAGTATCATGAAGTAGAATTTAGTGACAGCATTGAAGAAGACTCAAAGAAGCAATTACCACAACAAGCACTGAAGAAGATTGAACACATCTTGGATAGTAGAGTTGGATGTAGCACTAGAGGAAGATAGTACAAATAATATCTTGGGAAGTGGAAAGGTAGATCGGAAGAAGATTCATCATGGATTTTTTAGGCTGAGGTGAACCACCTTGGTTTTCCTCTAGCCCCAACAAAGTAAGGGACTCACTTTTTCAATAACCTTGGATGTCTAATGCAGGAGTATCCCTAGTTCAAGAGCAATCTTGCATCAAACAAAAACATTTGCATTTTAGTTTGTTCCTTTTCTTTTCCAGTTTAGTTCAGTCAATTCAGTCAATAGCAGTTTCTAGATTTTGGTCTGTATTCTACCACAATTGCATTTAAGAACTTGCAGAGCTGGATTAGCATCTAGAGACATTCATGCACATCATATCCAAATCTTAGATCATTTGGATTAGGTATCGGTAAAATATCACTATTAGAAGATCAATCATTTTATTAGAACAAAGCATCCTAACAGTCTCAAACAATCAGCTAAAGGAGAAGACTTGTAGAGCATTTCATGACTTGTGGAGCTAAATGACACATCATTCAATGTTGTTCGGTTCATGGGCAACCTTCCCTGAGAACCACACACCATTCCATTCTTTTGCGGAGGAGTTCTATTCAATTAGGTCTGACCTATCCATGTACACATGTTACAACTCTTCATCAAAGTTTGTGATCCTCCTTGGCTGACGTGAAGGGATCTTATGTTCCGGAGATGGTATAAATTGATGTAATAGATGCCTAGGAAAGTAGTTGACCATGAGTTCATAGTTGATAGTTTGAATTTCTCATGAAGGAGATTCAAAGCTATATCTTGTGCATGATATGTAACTGCGAGATCAGGCATGTGAGCCCTAATTGTAAGCCCGTATGTTGCTGGCCAATTTGAATTTGAATTCTATGATATACTGAATGATTGAATCTACATTTGCATTATATCTTTGAGTTGTTACTGTTGTGTTTACTCTGGTTGCACGGCCTTGACAGTTCACTTTATGGACCCTCCTAACCGTGACTGCACCAAAATATGAAGTCCAACACTTAGCAAGGTGCAAAATGTAATAAAACACAGGTTCACCAAAATGTTATGTATGAAAAAGGAGGATGAGGGTTTGATAGGATTGTTTAGCTAGATCCTCCTTTCACTACACACATTCAAGGACAGTTAATCGACTTGAATCATAACTTCTGCAAGAGGATTCACCTATAGGTTGGTTGTCACTTGTAAGGATAGGGGAATTTAGAAATTGATGATTAATGTGTTAATTTATGCCCAATTATGCTCAAAACCCTAATTATGCAAAATCGTAAACAAACAGATGAATTCTGTAAAAAATGCTCACTTATAGAAATGCTAAATGAAGATCAGATACACACCAGATTTTGAAGTTCAGAATCCTAAAATGTCAGGGGCAAAGGGTGATACAAGATCATCCAGTGGTGTAAGGGCAATCTTGCATCACCCAAAAAAAGATGTATTTCAAAATTGTTGATGTTCTTTCCATTTCTTTTCAAAATTTGTGGTTTTGGTTCCATAATCATTTGAATAATGATGTAGAACTTTCAGTTTTTCCAAACTGCTAAAAATGCAACCCGCTATTTTTAGAAAGTTTGCATTTGGGCATGGAATGAAGTGAAATTTTACAAGAAGCTTCATAATTGAAAAATAAGACCTTTGGCAAAGGAATCATGTAAAGATCATTTGCGAGCTGAAAGATATTAAAGTTTTCATGTCTTGAAAAATGCCTGAAAATTATTCAAACTCAGGTTTGAGGCACTAAATGGCCCTGTACAGGCCCCAAAATGGCCGAAACTGATAGAGCTTGTTTTTTGCATGTAGAGCACTCTGCGAGCTTTCTGACGCATAAAACAGTTCATCAATCAGACACCTAGATCAAAAGTTATGGCTCCCAGAAGTTGACATATTTTTGGAGGGAGATGTAACTTTCAAAATTAGGTTGTTGGCCACCAAAAAGGCTATTAATAACCATTTTTGGGAACCCTGGGTAGTAGTAGAGTTAAGGGGGTAAGTGTAGAGTCAAGAATAGGTAGGAAAATAGAAACCTAGCTGATTTGGGGTTACAGAAGGCAGATGATTCTAGAGTCTTGTGAGAAGAAGCTGTAATGTGTTGTAGCCTGTGGAGGGTTGATTCCTCTTATTATATCCGAGCTTTTGTATTGTAATAAGTTGTCCAAATCAATAAAGAAAGTTCTATTTTTTGTGTGCAATTTCTGTTGTTGTGTGTTTTATGATTTACCCTCTTCATCAAAGGGAATCATGCCCAAGCCCAAGGTAGGATTTTCTTCAAGGGTTTATGTACTCCTGCCACTAATTATCCCTATTCCAGAGACTTCAGCCCTTGCAAAATTGGAGGGCAAAGGGACTAGTGACCAAGCCCTAATAGTACTCTTTTCCACTTCTTTCTGTCAGATCTGGAATCCTTATCCTCTACCCCACTCCTCTACAACTCCACTCCATAAAAATTGATACCTGTTACCTACAATCACAAGGAGAGGAGTTGGGGGTTATGGTGTTTAGGAGCTTGCCTCAGTCAAGCCTCAAAATGGCATTCAAGCCTTCCAACACCGTTGTTTGATAAAGAGTGTGTATACTTGCAGGATAGAGGCAAAAAAAAATTGATAAATGATTGATTCAAACACAAATGGATATCACCACAAAGGTGTAGCTCTCATGGAGATGGAACTCTTTCATGCCATGAGGAGATGGATTGATAAAGACAAATCTACAACAAACAAACACAATAACAACACAAGTCTACTGTGAGGCCTAGCTAGTACTGCACTTGAGACCATGATATGATACTATTTATAATTGTCTATTTTGATATGTGTGATTGGACATTATGATATAATTAATATCTTTGGGAATTATGCTTGGATTGTATGCTTTTTATTCTGATGAGTTGCTATTGGATAATTAATTGTGTCGGAAAAGAAAGTATTGAATGAATTAAATGATTTTGTGATAGTCTTTAAATAGAATAAATTATATTATTTGAATTATGTAATCATGAATGAATTTGGATTATTTAATTAATTTTTCTATGCATTTCAAGTTGCTTCGGCTCTATTTTCTTGACAAAATGATGTTCAAATATTAAGTGTACAGGTGGGTGGTCAAGCTCCTTAAGTGGACTCGGAGACTTCATAAACCCTGTGTCAGACCAATTAAGCCTAGCCTAACCCGTGGAAGGGGTTACGGCTAATATGTGATATAATATTGTTATTTGATTTTTATTTTAATTTTTGTTTGTGGTGGTGGTATTTTATTTATTTTATTTAATTGCATTTTGGGAGAAAGTCTTTTTAATTAATTATTTTATTTTAATTTATTTCTTTTATGGAATGTGGATAAATGTTTTAAAATTAATATTTTAATATTTTATTTTATTTTTATGAAAGGATTTTACCCCTTTGTTTTAATTTTGGAAAAATAAGAGTTTTATTGAGAAAATTAAAGAAAGTTGTTTTTTTTTTTTTTTTCTTTTTTTTTTAATCTTTCCTTTTTGGAAGCTTTGAGTTTTATTTTTAGGAATCTTTGGGGAAGAGTCTTTACACTTTTGCTATGCTTGGATTTTGGGATGAGAAAATTGTGAGAAGATTTTTGGAAGAGAATTTCTTTGTGAGAAGATTTGGAAGAGAATTTTGGTGAGAAGTTTGGCTTTGAAATTTGGATTGTGAATTCAAGAGCAAGATTTTTGTCTCATTTGGGTTTTTGAGCTCACCCTAACTTGGGGAGCTGAGGTAGAAAATTATCTCCTCTTCATATTTTTGTAAAATGTATGCATGCTTATGAAAGCCTTTGTTTATGTGTTTTTGTATTTTTTTTGTTATTGTGGGTTGGGGTGTAATAGGAGTGGCCCTCCGTATCTGATGAGAGCCTCCTACGTAATGGGGTTTGAGAGAGGCATGGAGCCTCTCTTGAGGGGGATTTGTTTTATATGTGATGGTGTTGTGGAGTAATTTGATAGTGGAGTTGGGTTTGGGCATGAGTGCCCATATTTTATTGATATTTTGTTGAGGATAATTATGGAGGTTTGTTGGAGGAGGTTTGTGATTATGGAGTTTTGTGGAGATGAAAGGAAATGGTAATAAAATAAAAATGAAATGAAATGAAGAAATAACAATTAAAACAAATATATTTATTTAAAAGATAATGTAATAATGGCCATGATTTGAGTAATGGTGTTGTTGGTGGTGGATTATGGTGTTGCATGGATGGTATTGTTATTGAAGATTAAAGAGGATTGATGTGATTATTTTACCCCCCCAAGAGAGATGATTATCCCCTCTCTCCTCCTATTTTGGATCTAGTTTGGATCCTTTATTTGTGAGTCGACCAATGGGATTTTCATGTTTATGTGTAAACGATCTTTTTTGGTTTATGGATTTATGTGTTTGCATGAGTGTTTTACCCGGTTTATGGAGTTCTCCTGCTCGGGGGTGGGATGTGCTTAGGCAATCCCTATGGTAGGGTGGAGAGCAGGACTTGGCCATCTATTTTGGCTGAATGTGTGCAGGTTATGAAAAGATTCAAGTTGAAGATTGGAAGTTGATATTAGTCTCTATGTGTTCACCGAAAAAGAAAACTATCTATGTTTACAAGTTTTGGCAGAAGTGCCATTATATGTTGGGGTTTCATTCATTGTGTACAAAAGGTTTTCTTATGAAGTTGTGTCAATTCTGTGTTAATAGGAGAATGTTGGGAGTTCGGAAAGAAATAAATATCACAAGCATATTTTCTCTTAAATATATATAAAAAAGATTATTTTATTGTATTCATACTTGTGTTAGTGGTTTTTTTTTTGGAGTATGGTTTCCTTTATTTTGATTGAATCTAAAAAGGTCTCCTTCTTGCAAATATAAAACAATGGTTTAGTTTTATTACAAAAAAAACATGTTTATATATATATATATATAAGAAATATAAATATGTATATTTATATATATATTAGATTAATGTTTATATTTTCAAATGGAAAAAGTATGTTAATTTTAGAAATGAAACAAGAAAGCAAGATTTATACTATACTTAATTTTATTCGAAAGAAGCAATTTTAGTTATTTAATTAAATTATTAAAAAGAAATCAAAAATTAATTTTATCTTACATATATTTGAAATAAAGTATTTGCTTTATTGAGTTAGAAAGAAAAGATTGTTTTCTTTATTTGCTTTAGGCTTTATTTCATTATTTTAAAAAGGAAAAAAAGAATTAAACTTGTTTTATTAAAGTAAATATATAAGAAAGATATAATTAGAATTAGTATTTATAATATAAATCAATGGTTTGGGTTTTCTGCTTTAATCAATTCTATAATGGAAAAATATTAGATTGATTATATTTTTGGAATAGAATATATTTTTGGAATAGAAAAAGAAATTTAATTTTAGAATAGAAACCAAAAGGCAAGCTTTATATGTTTTATTTAACTTGAAAAGAAATTTAGTTGTTTTATTAATTTATTAGAAAGAATTAGCTTGATTTATTTAAATATGAAGAAAAAGAATCCTTTTTTTATCTTATTATTTTTAAAACATAAAAAGAGTTAGATTTATTCTGTTCTCATAAAAAGGAAATAATTATTATAGTTAAATAAAGAAAAGAAAGTTTTTGTTTTAAAGATGGAAAAAGAAAACTAGTTTAATGGAAAAAGTTGTTTTATTGCTTTAAAGAATTGGATTTAATATATTATTTTTTAGAAAATAATTAGTTTTATTCTTCAATAGAAGCTTTATTTTATTTTATTTTTTTAAATAGAAAAAGTATTAGTTTTATTTCTTTATTAAAAAAATAAAAGAATTAGATTTTATGGAAACAAAATTTGTATATTCTTTTTTGAACAAAAAGCTTGTTTTATTATAGAAATGGATTTGTTTAAATATATTTAATAGTTTCTATTTTTAAATAACAATTAAAAGATATAAATCATGTTATTTTGGAATTGAGAATGAGTGAAGAGATTTAGTTAGATTTTCTCGATAAAAGCAATTAGTTCTAAATAAGAAAGATGTTAGTTAATTTTATTAAAAAGAAAAGATTTAGAGATTGAAGATATTAAATTGATGTCATAATTAGTAACAAAGATTTGCTTTATCTTTTGTTAAATAGATATTAATTATCAAATATGGAAATTATTATTATTACGTTGAATTTATTATCTTGAAGCTTTATTCTAGAAAGAACTTGAAAGATTTGATTATTTACTAATAAAATATTCAATTTGACATCATGAAAAAAAAAATAGTTTATTGCATTATTAAAAGAAATTAGTTTAAAATGAAATATTGTAGTTAAAGTTGTAAATTAGTAGTGGTAATTTTATATTTAATGTTTTGTATTATCAAATTAGCAATGTGATTTATTAAATGTTAAACTAAACCCATTCTTGTAAATTTAAATTAAAGAATCAAATAATATATCTAAGTCATTAATATCTTATAAACTTTGATGAATGTTATATTAAGTGTAATGGTATTTTTAAAATTAAATTTTACTAAAACATCATTATATTTAATTAAATCACATAGTGGTGGAAAAATTATAGTGTAACTTTATGGACTAAGCTTAACAAAATATTTTAATATTCTTATTAGTTTAACCTGGCAATTAGTTATTAGGATACTTGTAAATTAGAGAACAATCATCATCAAGCCAATACATGTTTGTTATACAAGGGTGAACTATAGGTAAACTGATAATGGAGTTTCGAGTTTAACTCAATTCCTTAAAAAAAAAAAAATATTTCCATCTTTTTTTTCCCACTTGTATGGTTGACATACAGGTGGGCATGGTACGGGCATGACATCTACTCTGTAGCAAAACGAAAGCCTTGACTATCCTTAGCATAAGATCACAAGTTCGCATTATCCATCTAGTTTTCAAATGAAGTCCTAAACATGCTTATATATGTATTTCCACTACAAATTTTGTAATTCAAACTTAAGATGTCAGCAATGAAGGCCTTTAACGGTCACTTTACCTACATTCAAATTTGGGACCCCGCCAAAATAGGGTTGGACAAGGGTGCAAGCACCCAAGCCCCAGGACCAATTTTAGGTTAGGGTCTAAGCTCACAGATGTCCCTCAAGCCCCATTTGACATGGGTTTCAGGCCATTTTGTCTTAGGAGTAAATTCTAACATGCATGTTGAAAAATAAGGGACTTGGGAGCTAAACTTATGAGGTAAAAGTCCTAGGGGGACATTTTACATTATAACATATGTGAAATTTGAAACATGTATGCACAATACCATTATCTTCCTGTCCTCAATTTTGCAAGGTCATATCTTCAATAGCGGTAAAGTGCATAGCGGTAAAGTGCGGAGTAGATTTTTGATCTGGAGTGACCAAAAACTTCTTTTAAAAATACACTAAGTATTTATTTGAAGTATACCAGATCATGTCCCAATGACTTGAGAGTGCAAAAGAGAGCATATGTAATAGTCTTCTTCAACAGCATCTGTACAACACTTGTTCAACAACATCTATATAATACTTGTGTCTAAGGCAATACTTCTTCTTGTGCATGACATCCATACAATAAACATAGTCGATATCAATGACAACCAAATGCATTCTTCAACCATTGTTGACATCAATGACAATCAAACACCAACATATCTTGCATGTTATCCTAAGTGGGGTGCCATGGTTTGCATGTTGTCCATGTTAGCCGTTGAATCCATTAGTGAGTTATTGAGCACTCGGTATTGACCAAATTTCTTTGTGTAACAAGCCATCTCTCATTACCCAAAATTAACCAACTTGATTAACATTAAGAATAAAGCCACGATTAACATAATCATAGTTAAGCAAAGTAATAATCAATAACATAATCAAAATCAATATGCATGTCTTTTCTGGATATTTCAAAACTGAAATTTACAATAAATCTAAAGATAACATATTAGCGAAATCCTTTCACTATATAATTACAAGGTTTTTCTCATGGCATCATTGATAAATTTACACATGATAATTGACTGTCAAGTCATATAAAAGAATGTACTACATCTAGAGCTTTGACATATGTCTTCATAAGTCTCAGCTTGTCTTCTGCTTTAGAAGGAGAGCATCACCTGAGTACTTTTCCTCCAACCACAGACCGACAGTCCCCCATACAACTTCCTTCCTCTAAGTGGCCCTACTCTTCATGAAGGGAATAGATATAAGGAACCAATTGGTTTGCCATCTGAGTATCTGGTGTTGTGTCCTCCATAATACTTCATGGTCATACAACTATAGATCCAATCTAACTATGTATGAAACTACTAGAAGTATTATGCTATCTGGAGCACAGTGAACCGACTAATGCATGCAGAGATGGATGCATTACTTTAGCCAAAGTTTTATATACATAAATGGTTTGCAAGGAATGTAGTTGAATGTTCACACACCTCAACTTAGAAGTTGTCTCATCCTACAATGTTCATAATTTGACCTCTTTAGGTCATAGAAAAGATGGGTTCAATTCACCCTTACTCCATCTAACTTGGACTTTTGACTCCGATTCTAGGAGTGCATTCATTATTTCTTTTGTTGTATTATGCAACGGGGAATCTGTGACTCCACGTCACCTTATTCCCATACTTTCTTTTATAAGTTTGCAAGATCATGGTTTCAATTTTTAAGACCATCCCCAGTCTAAGTTTCTATGGCTACTTTGTTTCAAGGTTTTCATCAAATCACCTCGACTATAACACATACCTTTATAGTCTAATAAGTTGACAATATTAAATAGACCTTTAG
Organism: Cunninghamia lanceolata; assembly: GCA_027924645.1. Classification (NCBI taxonomy): domain Eukaryota; kingdom Viridiplantae; phylum Streptophyta; class Pinopsida; order Cupressales; family Cupressaceae; genus Cunninghamia; species Cunninghamia lanceolata. The sequence goes on from BSBN01001400.1 coordinate 12,973,627, forward strand.
TCAAAAGAATTAAAAAAGGGTTCTTGATACCCTATGCTTCATCCACGAATCATTTCCATTCAAGAAAGAAACAAAACCATAATAGGTTTTCAACAATGAGTTATTATACTCATTTTTATATTCTTTCCTACAAGGAAATAAAATAATAGTTGAGGGTTTACTCCCTTGACATGCACTTAATGCAGTCTATACAATATTATCAATAGCAAACTAGTTTTTCTCCATGATTAATAAGAGTATTATTACTCTATCTTATATAAAGATTAAACCTGAAGGTATAATAATATTATATTTCATAAACAAACAAGTATTTCACTTCTCATTTCACATGCCTCGAAAGCCACAAATGGCATGGGCACTATTGATAGTATCAACTTTCATGAATGTTTCTTCATTTTATTATGTATGGCCATCAGCCTTTTCTACTATCTTATCTTTCTAAAAGGCATTGGCTTGCAGCCTGTTAAATGGATTATCACTATACAATATGCATGGCTCTCGGCCTTAATATTCTTTATCAAACATGCAAATGTTATGAAATAAAACACAATATATTTTAATCAATTGGCCATATAGGCCATAACAAAGTCATCATCATACCAAGGCTATCATATAAGGTAGCACAACATTATTTATTCATTCAGCCATGAAGGCCTTATCAGAGATATTAACCATATAAGTGCTATCATTATGATAACACAACACTATACATACATTTGGCCATAAAGGCCTTAACAAGGATATTGAACATATAAATGCTATCATTTATGATAACACAACACTATACATGCATTCAGCCATGAAGGCCTTATCAAAGATACTAAAAATATAAATGCTATCATTTATGATAACACAACCATTGATTATTCACTGAGTGGCAATTAATAGTGGTATCAACATACTATAGAAACACATGACTATAATTAACAGTCATACCTGTGATGACAGGCTCGTAGCTGAGATGAGGATTGGTAAGGAGTAAGTTTGTCGACATTATTGTTAGCTCCTTCCTATGAGTTTTCCAACATGTAACTCTCGCTCCTGTAGCTTCTGCAAAACAATGATAATGATAAAATCCTTGCAACCAAAAAAAAGACTATCCATCCTTTTTCTTTGCATGCATTTTTCCAACCCACACATAACTACCACCCTTCGAAATGAAGGTGGGTAAATCAGTTGGCACATACCGTGCCACCTAGTGGGTATATAGGTTCCTCAAAGACCATATCTCCCATTTGGGAGTAATCTACATTATGATAAGCTTATGTTAAGCTCATCCATGCCTTCCACTCACTCCATTCTTCGTGGATAGTGGTACGGTTGGCCACAAGAACATATAAGTTTGATTTACTAAAATGTTTGACCACTACAAGTGGGTAAATAAATGATTATGTCTCACAAAGTATCATTTACATCTATATGATGTTATAGGATTATTAAAATAACCTAGGGTATCACTAAATTATATTACCATCATTAAGGTGGTATCATTGATATGTGAATATGGGGTCGAGTCTCACTCCCCCACTTTGCCATATTAGACTATTGTTAGAATAATTAAATGATATTTGCAAAATTTAATAAATAAATAGATACATAGATAAAGGAAAACTTCGACATCCAACCAAGATTACTATCAACTGTATAAATGTTTTGAAAACATTATCTAGTTGAATCGACATAGACGACATTGAGAGATCTTAAATCAACTTGCTGGCAATAGTTGAATTGAAATCAACTTAACAAGGAAAAATATTTATACTCACCCCGTCTTACATGGGTTCACGAATGATCAATTCTGATACTCAAATGGCATTCTGACCTTTTCCCAACATCTATATCCTTCTCCCAGGTAATACTTTCCTTCCATCCTTGAGGAAAGATTCTTTTCCTGGTTACACTCACAATCATATAACCATGATTAGTGTATCATCATTTAATTCATAAATTATTATGATAAAATAATCTTAACAACAAGTATTCTCATGTATAATATAAACATCAATCAATATCCATGTAATCAATGATTCTACTTCATATTTTCCACAATCATCAAATCATTAATCTAAGATTAATTATCATGTTTACCACATAAAAGTAAGATTAAGCTTAATCAAAAGTTGGGGATGTAACATATCTCCCCCATAAGAATCATTGTCCCCGTTGATTTAATGTTTCCAAAGATCAAACCAACATAAAGAAAAAGTGTCTACTCATCATAGTAAAAGTTTTAAAAGAGATGGGCAAATCTTTGATAAATATCCTCATAGTTCTTCTAGGTGGCATTCTATTTTGCATACTGGTCCCATTGGACCTTGCATTGCGTTATCTCTTTATTAAATAAGTGTAGCTTACATGTTTCGAGCACCTTGATGGGCTCGATCACTACCACCCCTAGGTCCTTCACGTGTATGGCATTCCAATCAAGAATAAGAATGTGATTATCTTCTGAAACAAACTTTTTCAAATAGGAAACATGGAAAATATTATGCATCATGGCAAGAGCTGGCGATATAGCAATCCTATATGCAACTGGGTTGACCTCTTCGAGAACTTTGAAGGGACCCACATACATAGGAGCTAATTTGGACATCTTTCCAAACTTAATGGAGCTCTTTTGGATTTTGACCCTTAGGACTTTAAATCTCCCACTGAGAAATGCCTTGCAATGTGTTTAACATTGCATAACTTTTCTACCTATCATTGGCTTTCTCTAGCATTTTCTTAACTAGATGGACTTGCTCTTCCATTTCTGATATCATTTCTGGACCAAGGCTTATCCTATCTTCTAGCTTATCCCATCTTATTGGAGTTCGACACTTTCTTTCATACAATGCTTCAAATGGAGCCATCTTAATGGTGAAATGATAGGAATTATTATAGGCAAATTCTACCAGAGGAAGAAAATCTTCCCATTTGTATTGCTAATCCATGCAATAAATTATCAATAGATATTCCAACACTTGGTTTACTCTTTCATTTTGGCCATCCATCTCGGGATGATAAGCAGAGCTTATATTCAACCGAGTTCCAAGTGAGTAAAATAAGGTTTGCCAAAACCTTGATGTTATATAGGCATCCCTATCTGAGATAATCTTCTCAGGAATACCGTGCAATCTATAAAAACTTCTTGCACAAATTTGTGAGCTATGACAGGTGCCCCATCTGTCAAATTCCTAGGTATAAAATGTGTCATTTTGGTGAGTCTATCCACCACAACCAGAATAGCATTGTGTCTGTTCCTTAACATAGGAAGTCCTTGCACAAAATCCATGCTAATGATTGGCCATTTCCATTCTAAAATTTCATGAGGGTATAATAGTACTATCGGGTGATGGTGTTCCACCTTCACCCTCTGGCATTCCAAACATTCAGTTACAAACTTTGCAGCATCCCTCTTCATTCCTTTCCAGAAATATAAGGGCTTCACATTAGCTAATAACTTTGTTACTCTAGGATGTCTTGAATAAGGTGCGGAATGAACCTCTTTCCATATGATATTCCTTAACTCCTCAGATTTTGGAACATGCATCCTTCCTTTATACCTCAATAACCCATCTGGTTCAAGGTAAAATCCATCATATTTTGGGTTGGGTGCTGCCACAATAATGGGTTACACTTTCTAGGACATCCTGATTTTTGCTGAAATCACATATTTTTAGAAAATATAATGATTTAAGCCTTGAAATGTTCCATTTAAAGGATTTTAATTAAAGAGGGTTTGATCAAACCCCCTTGGATAGAACCCCGCTAGTTTTAAACCATACCTATAATGGAGTCTCCTCTACACCTATCAAAATGCTGATAAAAAACTACTTTTGATTTATCTTTTGGGGGATCAAATGAATTCATTTAAAATTTATGTTTTGTAAGTATGTAGTCCTTATTATAAGCTTCCCAAAAAGTATAATTTTAAATATATTTAATTTGATTATTATATTTATTTTTTATTTCTTGTGAATGTAGGTTTTTCACCGAATATCAAGTTCTTTGTTCTACACACATGAAAAATTAGTAAATTAGTGAAAAAAAAATCTAAAAAATATCTATGCCCTAGGTATTGATGTCCTTGTTTCAACAAAAAAAAAAGAATTTTGATACATACAGAAAAAGTTATGTTTTACGGAATACGCCTATGTCTAAATTATAATTGGTTTGACTCCAAACTTAATTTTAAAAAAATATTCAACAAAACATTATGAAACCAAATGCATGCCCTATATATTGGTGTTACCAATCTAAATTCAAAAGAATCATAATTTTATCCTTTGTAGAAGAAAAGTTATGTGCTACAGAATACACATCACCTTAAAAATATGTTGTTTACTATTAAAAACTAGTTATCAAAGGAGACACAAAAAATTTTACAATTTAACTTTAATTTTTTTTAAAAAGGATATATTTAGAATCTACAAACAAAATCTCACAAATCACTAGTTCGCATCATCTTCAAATTCCTAACAGTTTAGCGGCTATAGGTGTCAGAAAGTGAAGATTTAGTTTAAAATGTTGATTTCAATGTCAAGTTTGGCCAAAAAGTGTAACCCATTATTGTGGGATGAACCGGTTTTGGGGTTTTTCTAAAAGGTGCTATTTTGCTTGCTCATAAAACTCATCTCCTTTGGACTTTTGTAATACTTGATTCTTAAAATTAGAATCTATGGAGATCATTGAGGAGATATGTCTTCTCCTACTTAAGGAATCCGCCACTCATTTTTCCTTGCCTTGAATGTATTTAATCTCAAAATCATAATATAAGATTAACTCCAACCATCTTCTTTGGTGAGCATTTAGATGTGTTTGAGTGAACAGATATTTGAGCCCCTGGTGGTTTGTTTTTAGTTCAAAAGGCTTTCCAAGCAAGTAGTGTCTCCACATTTGTAGAGCATGAACTACTATTGTCAATTCCAAATCATGAGGGGCATAATTTTGTTCATAAGTTTTCAGTTTCCTAGATTCATATGCAATAACTTGTCCATCCTGGACAAGTATACCACCTAAGCCTTCCCCTGAGGCATCGGTAATGACTACAAAATGACCTTCTGGGTCAGGTATCTTCAAGAATGGTGTTGTAGTAAACCTTTCCTTCAGTTGATCAAATGCCTTCGGGCACTTGTTTGACCAATCAAATCTTTTGCCTTTTTCTCTACAAAGAAGTAATAGGATAAGCAAATTTTGAAAATTTTGCTACAAATTTTCTGTAATAACTTGCTAGGCCCATGAAACTTCAAACCTCATGTACATTTCTTAGTGCTAGCCATTTCAATATGACTTTAATCTTGGTCAGGTCCCTTAGTTGAAATTAGATGGCCTAGATACTGCACTTCCTTTTGAAAGAAAGTACACTTAGAGAGCTTTCCATATAGTTTATGCTCTCTTAACCTCCGAAGAACAATCCTTAAATGCTGAAGGTGTTCTTCCTCATTATAAGAGTAAATTAGGATATCATCAAGAAAAACTAGGACAAACTTGTCCAAATAGTCTTTGAACACACTGTTCATTAAGTTCATAAACACTACAGGTGCATTTGTTAATCCAAAGGGTCGGATAGTGAATTTGTAGTGCCCATACCTCATTCTGAAAGCTATTTTATGAATATCCTCATCTTTTAACCGTAATTGATGGTACCTAGATCAAAGATTGATCTTAGAAAACATAGTGGCCCCTCACATTTGATCAAAGAGATCATCAATACAGGGCAATGGTTATTTGTTCTTTATTGTTGCTTTATTTAGCATGTGGTAATCTATACATAACCACAACGTACCATCCTTCTTTTCCACAGATTATTGGTGCTCCCCAAGGTGACACACTTGGTCTTATCATTCCTTTATCAAGCAATTCTTGTAATTAATCTTTTAGCTCCATTAACTCAGTTATGGTCATTTTGTATGGAACTTTAGATATAGGTTCTAATCCTGGAATTATATCTATAGAGAAATCAAAAGATCTTTAAGGAGGCAATCTTAGTAGCTCATCCAGAAACACATCCTCAAAATCTTTGAGAAAAGGATACCTATCCATATATGATCTTTCCTAATCTATGGACTCCCTCTTCTCGACTCCTTAGAGTTTCTGAGATTCATAAAATATTAAATTGTCTTGGAAATTATTTTCCTTAAAACTATTTATTTTCTCCATTTTAACTGCAAAAAGCTGGCATCCCTTTCTCTAGACTCTTTTCATTTTTAGGGAAGATATTTGTCTCAGTTTAACCTCTCTAGGGTTACCCTATAGAAATACTTTATTCCCAAGGTCATCTAGACATTCTATTATTTTGGCATAACAATCCACTTTAGCCTGATGTCTCCATTATTAGTTAATCTCAAGGATAACATCATATGAGCCTAATGGGGCTACATAGAGGTTCACTTCAATAGAAAAACTTGGAAGTTTAACCTTAGCCTCAAACAAGCATTGCTCTACTTGAGCTTTGGTCTGATTTGCATATTTAACTGACCAAGTATTTGCCATGTACCTACCTTTTCTAGAAATTTTATTTAAAACTTTAGGAGAAACAAAACATTCTATTGCACCAGTATCTATTAAAACTAAAATTGGCAATCCAAATAAAATACATGTGGTTTCAATAGGATTAATTTGATATTCATCTTGCCTATTATCCAGGGTTGCATGTATGCGTTACTGAAACATTGCTTGCTGAGAGGGTAAAGGGTTTCCTCGTGGCTGAGCTCCCTACATCTTATTAGGACACTGGTTGGCATAAGGATCACCACCACATGTATAACACCCTCCCATGGTTACTTTCCTTTCATGAGGCTTCCCAAAGTTATCTTCATTTTTATTGGAGTTATTATTGCCCTTATTTTCAGCCTTGGATTCATTTTGTTTGTTCTTGGGCCCTTTATCATTTTTCTCAATAAAGTCCTACTTTTTTCCAGTTTTCTTAAATGATTGGGAGGATTGGGACCAATTATACCTTTTCCAATTCCTTTCCCTGTAAGAAAACATAGATTTCATTTTCTGTTCCTATTTAATAGCTTTTTCATAAACCTAGTCCATTGAAGTGGGACCATGCACATCAACTTCACCCCCAATCTGGGTGTTTAATCCCATAAAAAAACTTTCAGACGTGAAACCTTTCATCCTAATGATATTATGGAACATACTTGAGTAGGCAAGTGAACTTTTCCCAGTACTCATTCACAATTAAATTACATTGTCTCAGATTTTGGAAGTCTATAAGCTTTTGGTCATAATACAGCTAAGGCAGCCATCTTTGCCTAAAGAGTTCCACAAACCTTTCCTAGGTTAGACTCATGGATCTCAAGCCTAAATCCATTTTCTTATTCATCCACCAAGTGGATGCTTCACCTACCAACTGGTATGCTCGCCATACCACTTTGGTGATTTCAAAATAGTTTCTTATTTCAAATTATTTCTCCATTTCTGTAAGCCATGCCTCCATGACATCTCCACTTACAGTCCCATCAAAATTGGGAGGGCTAACCTTTTTCATATCTTTGGTTAATTCCAGAGCCAAGTGGTTTCTTCTATTGTCTTCATGTCTTGCCTCAGAGTTATTCTCTCCACGTTCACTTTGGGTGTGCTATGCCCTTAATATTGGTGTACATAGGGTTATGAATAGTCAGCTTGTGGCTATTTTAACTCCTAATTAAGTCATGTTATCATTATTATATTATTTAGTTAGATAGGTTGGACTAGGTGTTATATAGGGGCGTGTCTATTTATCCTAAGCATAATTAGGTATATATAGGAGGATGTGAGTCTTATTTCATCATCATATTGTGAAGTGTGTTCTCATTGGAGATATTTGGAGGTTGCCCCCTTGAAGTGGCTTGTTATTCTTAGTTAGTATCAAGTATTTGTAGAATATTTCATATCATCTTCTTCCATTGTGCAATTTATTTCATTACAAGTGGTATCAGAGCATGATCTTGGCACCGTAGAGGCGAGATTTTTTCTCAAGATTGGAGGCAATTTTGGGAAGAGTATAACTTTCATATTTTAGCAAATTTTTTAAATATTTTTAAAGGGTTTTTGAAGAACATATCAAAGAAGCTACAGTCTAGATTTTAGAGGAATTGGAGCATATTTGAGTGAATTATTATTGAATTATGATTTCTACACAATTTATTTGAGATCTACATATCTCTCACATCCTACCTAATTAGAGAATAATTTGTATTGGGTTTTTGAATACATAATAAAGGAGACTACAGTGCAAAGATTGGAGAAATTGAAGCAAAAATAAGTGAGTTATTACAAAATTAGGGTTTCAAACAAATTCACTCTCAAGGTAGCAAATTTGCTAATTTTTTGGAGTTTTTTCTAGGTAAGTGGTATCTTGGCCCTAGTAAGTTACAATAAATTTTTTTAGAGAATTTATATTTCATTTGTGTGATTTATTTCAAAAATATTGGTTTACATCATGACAGGTCCTACAACAAGAGGCAAAAAGAATGTTGTCACACCGGGGAAATCCTCTGATAAGGATGGGGAAACAATAGAGGATAGTAATCCGAATGAGGAAATAAGTAAGGTCAAAGAAGAGGTGTCCTCAATTAAGAAGGATATATGTGACCTAAGAGGAGATATATCAGATATACGAAGCATGTTAAGTGCCTATATGAATGAACCAAGAAAGGAGTTCTCATGTAACCAAGGTGAAACCTACAAGTCGGCTAATACTAACACAAATTTTAATACTCCTATGGGATCTAGGAATTTGTTTCCAAGGGTGGATATGCACAAGTTCAATGGCAAGGATCCTCTAACATGGATAAACCAAATGGAGAATTTTTTTGAAGTACATCAAATCCCATATGGACAAAAGGTCACGATGGCTTCCCTATATCTAGAACCAGATCAATTCATTTGGTATCATTGGCTTTGTACTCATCAAAAGAAGAAGGGTCTCACTGTCTCATGGTCTATTTTTATAGAGGAACTCCAAGCACAATATAGCAACAGTGTGACTAACAACTTCTTTAGCCAACTAGCTAAACTCCAACAAACATGATCAGTTAAGGATTATATTCAGCAATTCCAAAATTTATCCTTAAGAGTGGATACAATTACAGAGGAGAACTTGAATGCTTTATTCTTGGGTGGTTTCAAGGATCACATTCAACATGAGGTACACATGTTTTGTCCAAATTCTATCTCTAAAGCAATGATTATGGCGAGACAAGTGGAGGAAAAAGTTTTGGATAATAGAAGGGAGGAATTACCTAGTAACAAAGTTGACAAAGCTCTTGCATCATCATTTACTCATCCTATTATGTTGACACCTCAACAATTGGAAGAGTAAAAGGCCAAAGGGTTATGTTTCAACTGTAATGGAAAATATCATAAAGGACATAAATGTGATGAGAAGAAGTTGTTCTATATTGAGGCTACCTATGATGAAGATAAGGATGAAGAAGATCCAGTGGTGGTGGTAGAGGACTTTAAAGATGTCCAACCAACTATCTCTTGTCATGCACTATCAGGTATTAATAACCCACAAACACTCAAGGTAAGGGGTTTCCATGAAAAACAAATAGTCATAGTATTGATTGACTCGGGGAGTACACATAACTTCATCAACAAGCAACTAGAAGCAAAGTTAAATTGTTTTGTCTACCCTGTTAGTAATCATTTTGGTCAAGGGTTTAAGCTTAGATGTTTGCAGGTTTTTCATTTAAACCCTAAGTTTCTTGTCCATCGGCATGAGTATCTTGTGTCTTGGCGATCATGTGGGTAGTGGTGGTATTTTCTTCCATCGCTAAGACTTTGTCTATCGGCGGCCGGGGTTGGTGTCTTTCCGATAGTTTTGGTCACACCGACAGGGATCATCGAGTTTTTTCTATCATTAGGTGTTCATCGGTGTGATATGGTTTATCGGCAAAGGAAGTTTTGGTTGCCCTGACGGTTTATCTCTGGCCGACGAAGGGGGTGTGAAGTAAGCTTCGGCAAGAATTGGTGTATCGGCCGAAGTGTTTTGTGGTTCGCCGACACGATTGGTTTGGCCGATATCGTTCATCGGCATGTGTGTGGTCATCGGTGGGAGGAGTTTCGAGTTGGCCGATGGCATGGGTCTTACCGATGAAGGCATTTTGGAGATGACCATCGTTGGGACTTGGTGTTCGATCTGGCCGATGAGGCTTATCGGCATAACAAGAGGTGTCGGTTGAAGAATGTTTGATTTCACCGATGAGGCTAGTTTGGTCAATGGCAGATGGCATGGGATTTATGCTAGTTGTTATCGGCATGATGAGGAGTATCGGGCGGACTGTGGATTATCAGCCTGACAGGGTTTTTCTTGCCGATGGGAGTGGCATCAGGGTGACATTGTGTATCGGCCCAGCTGGTGAGAGGTTCGCCAATGGTAGGTGTCTGGCTGATAAGGGAGTGCGGAGGCTTTGTTGGTGTGACACAGGAGGTCGGCGAGGGGGTTTTTGATTGCTTCGATAGTGTATGTCAGGGCGATGGGCTTTTGGCAGAAGGTTTGTGGGTCGAGCGGGGCAAAACACTCAACACTTATTGTGCTCGTGGCCATGCTTATAAAGTGTTGGAATGGTCTCTGTAGGACAAATGTGGGATATTTGGATCATGCAGATGTGTGGCTCTTCCTGATAGTCTTGGTCACACCGATGGCGTGATATGCAAGGCAGAAAATGTATATGTCAGGTGCCTATGTGGCACATTTTTACCAGTCGGTGACTTTTCAACATGAATTTGGTGCCATCGATTTTCAAGCGATGGAAGGATTGACAGCCGTGTTTTAAAGGTTGGAGTGTGGGTTTCTCTTGTGCCTTCAAGTGTGTTTTGAGCGGGAAATCTCTATATGAGTTGTGCGACAGTTTCCAGGAGGAGATGTGGGTGGTTGAGCCATTAATGGCAAGATTATACAGAGGTATGGGCTGGCGAGTGACAGCCATGTACCTGATTTATGGTAAGAAAATTTTCCAATGGTGGCACAAGGCTCAAGTTCATCTGCTTCTTGTCCTTCTTTTGCTTCTCCATGTTTTGTCCCCTGCCACATTAAGTCTTTGTAGGCCATCTTCCTCAAAATGAATGTATCTGGCAAATTTTGGATTTGCCATGAAATTAATTGATGAGGGTACACTTTCTGGCTGTTTTAAGCAGATGGTGTTACTCTTTTGTGTGTGGAAAAACTGGACACATCTGGCTTTGTAATAGGACGCAACTGGTTTTGGTAGCTTTGTGCAGGAGATCTTGTGAGTCTATGAGTCACATGTCTTATGTATTGTGCATAGATTTATTGGTTTCATGCTGTTTTAGATGAATAATGCTATACTGAATGTGTTTTGTTATCTGTCTCCTGTATTGAATGTATTTTTCTTTTGAATTTGGATACCTAAGGGGTGTCTTGGGTTCTAGGATATAGGTTTACTATATCAAATGCTTGATCTCTTAACTTCTGCTCAAGGGGTAGATTAAAATGTTTTCAGGTTAAGTGTTGAGGAGAATATATTACAGTAAGGATATCATAAGTAGAGATAACTTAATACTCTGTTTTGGGATGTATCTGTAAGGTAGATAACACATAAATCCCCTTGAAATCCAGTCTAGGTATGTTTATGCTGAACATTTACATGTGTATGCCTACTGACTCCAAGCCTTGGATAGGCACCAATCTAGCTCTGTGTTGAGGTTACACACCAGGTCCAGTTTGCATCCAAACATAAATCAAATTCAAACTTCTAAAACAACCACTAGGACATTAGAAGTAGTCTAGGACCAGAATCCTCTATCTACAATTGAACATAGGCCCAAAGCTAGCCCCTTTGCTCTTATCTCATAGTTTTGGTCTGCTTAATAGAGGATTTATCTGCTTTGTGTCAACATCCCAGTCTTTGCATAGTTATTCGCATGGGTGTTGAATAGGGAATACCCCCCTAGGTTTTGCAGAGCCTGAAGAAGAAGAGGAGATAAAAATAGAGTCTATCTCCTATACTGTTGGTCCCTGGCCCAGAGATCCTGTTGATCACCGATGGCTACCTTGTAGGGATATCTGGGAGAAAGTATCCAGTCAGGGAAAAAACCAACAGAAATTGATGACTCTACTGGGGATAAAAGAAATAAAATAGAATATATTTGTGGCCCATCTGAGTCACAACAGAAATTGGTGACTCTACTGGGGACTATGTAGTAAAGAAATTGTCTTTTAATCCTTGGTAAAAATAGTTCCCAGTTATAGGTGGCAACTCTGAGTAATCTCCCAACTGGTCAAAGTGAAATTTATATGTAGGGGAGAAGATCCCAACATAATCCTTTATTTGAAGAGTTACTAGTAGAAAGAAGGATGATGTATAGAAGAAAGGGAACTGTTTTAGCCAGTCATGAGGGTTCCCCCAGGAATAATGATGATATTCAGGACAACCCTAGGCCGTCAAGACAGCATGTGCCTTATTTTTCAAATGCAGAAGCTGATATCCAAGGTGCATATGACAGGCAACAGGGTGGTAGCTTAAGAATGAGGTCAGAGGTGTTCCAAGAATGCCCTTTCTTAGACCCTGGTGAAAGATTTGAAGAGGTAGAATCTCTGAGGGATGATGAAGATGATGACTAGAATGGTATGAGACCATCTACCTCCATGCCTAAAGAAGAATGGTTAGCTGAAGAAATCAAAAGCCTAAGAGCAGAATTAGAATATTTACAAGCAATGAGAGTCAGAGATGACATGAGACAGAAAGTGCAAGCTTTAAGGACTGCACAGAGTGATTCAATTCCTACCCTGGAAAATACAAAAGTGTAGAGAAATTAGCAAAGAAATGAAGTGCAACATCAGCATAATGATCAAAGATAGAATGTAAATAATGCCAAAATACCATTAAACAATGTAAGAAATCAGAACGTAAACAGAAATATCAATACCAATCAGTTTGATAGACAACCCATGCAGCTGGATAGATTTAGACAGCTAGTGTTTGATGGTATTCCTGGTTACCCTAACCCCATTGACAAGCATGTAAGGTTGCAAGTGCCAAAATTTTTAGGAAATAACACTGTGTCAGGGGAAGATCATCTAAAATCTTTTCAAAATGTTATGGACAACTTTGAGGTTGAACATGAGGATGTTTTCATGAAGTCATTCATGCAATCCCTTGTTGATGAAGCTAGAGAATGGTACAAGAATCTACCAGATCGGAGCATTTCATCATGGGATGATTTCAAAAGGATGTTTAAGGAGTAGTATGGTGACAAAACGGACCCTAGCTTTTTTGTAAATGAGTTCACTAGTATCACCAAAGGGTCAAATGAGCAGGTTGCAGATTTTAATGCAAGATTCACTAAAGTATTGAATAAATTGCCACATCACATGAGGCCAAATGAACCAATGTGCATAATATTGTATATCAATGCTTTTGATGCTAAAATTGCATATGGGTTAAGGGATAAAGGTCTTGCTACTCTCAGGGATGCATTCAAGGTAGCAATAAATATTGAGAATAATAGGAAAGCATCAGGCAAGACAAACAGGAGGGATGATGTGAGAATTTTGCAGAATCCAAACAAACCTTAGAATATTCAAGGTAATACATCTGCTCCTAAAGACAAAATTGATAAACTGGCAAATGTTGTTAAGGACCCAAGCTATAGACTAGCTAGAAGTGAAAAAGGGACAGGTCCTGATAGGCAAGTTTACCAAAGATAGGAAAAATGGCCATCATTGCATGATATGACATATAATACCAATTGGCATAATGGTAGGCCTGTATTGCCACATAACAACACAAATTAGAGAGCTCAACATACCAAGGAAACTCCTGATCCTTTGAAGAAAACTGTAAATATTGCTGATGATACTCCATGGTGCATAATCTGCTAGATGCCTCATTCACAGTCACAATGCATGATTGCTCAATCTTTTTATGACAATGTTGTTTCTTGTGATGAATGCAACGAACCACATTATATACAGGATGATGATGTTAATATGTTGTCCATAAGAAGGGAACATCATTCTCATGATGCAGATGAGAGTATAGATGTTAGGACTCAGGCCTGTCAGCATGTTTTTTATGATGAAGATAGTGAAGATAACTATGTGTATGCTCAAGGCTCACACAATTTTTTGAGTAACCTAAGGAGACCTTCTGATGAAGAGATTAAAGCTCTCACAGCTGCAGTAGTGGCTCAAGTCAAAAGTAATTACAATCTTAGAGGTAAAGCTCAGGTAAGCAGCCCATATCAGCCAGAAGGCATTTTTACAAGTCAGCCAGTACATAGTCATAAAAGGGATCGAACCACAAAAAAGGCACTGGGGTAGTAACAAGCAAAATTTTAAGCAAAAAATAGGTCATGAATCTCAAGGACCAAAAAATAGAATCCCCCAAGTTGAGGATCAAAGCAAAAGTTCCCAAAACAAGAATGGCAGTCAAGCAGCCATAAAGATTAAAACTGGATCAGTTCAAGATAGGAATAAAACCATGGAGCAAGCTACACCTGTCATACAAAATTATGCTCCATTTGATATAGCTCAAGTCTTGTCTCAGGTAAAGGTTTCTATCCCATTAATGTAACTTATGAAGGTTGAAGAAATCAAGAATAGGATAGTATCTTTAATTTCAGGAATGCCATGTCAAGCTAAGCAAAATGATGAGACTCAAGGTAAGAAGTGAGCCCTATAAATTGAAGAGGATGAAGTCCCTGAGGTGTATTTGGGGGTGACTACAACAAAATGCCCTTCACAAGTGGAGCCATTTTATGTATCCCTAGTTATAAATGGAAAAGTGATCAGAAATTGTATGCTTGATTCTGGAGCATCCACAAATATCATGCCTTTAGCCATCATGCAACAAGCTGGGTTAAAAATAGACAAAGCATGTGGAAAATGTTATGCTATGGATGCCAGAGAGGTACTAGTCATTGGAATCATAAAGGATGTGGATTTTAGATTGGCAGCGTATCCAGAGAAAACCTACAAAATGAACATTACAGTGGTTGACATCAAGCCACAGTATGGTATGCTATTGTTAAGAAGATGGGCAACACTGATTGGTGGAAGTATGCAGTTAGACCTATCATATGCTATGATTCCAATGAATGGCAGGGATGTTAAACTGAATAGAGAAGAAAGATCATCAGAGACAGTGGAGAATCAAGAATCAGAAGAACATATATGCTTTGTGAACACCGACTGTGATAACTTCAAGGTTGTCTCAGATGATAAAGAGGATAAAGAGAAAAATGTTTGCATTGAAGAGCTGGACCAGTAGGGTCTATGGACCATGTATTTTGATGGAGCTTGTGCAAAGGAAGGCTCTAGAGTTGGAGTTGTATTCCTGTCCCCAACTGGTAAGCTCCTAAAATTTTCCTTCTTGCTAAAGTTTGCTTGCACAAACAACATTGCAGAGTATGAAGCCTTACTCTTAGGTTTAAATCTGGCTCTCAAACATGGAATTAAGATGCTGAGGGTATTTGGGGATTCTGAGTTGATTATATCCCATGTTAGGGATAGGTATGCCTCAAAGAACAAAATATTAAAACAATACAAGCATGTTGTCTGGGATACCATTGAACTATTTGATGCATTTTCAGTAGGCTGGGTAGAGAGATCAAAAAATGTCATGGCCGATTTCTTAGCCAATGTAGCAATAAGGCTAGATGATATCACTCTATCAGGTGTTACAAATGTTGAAGTTAAAATCAGACCTGTAGTACCAGAAAACATATGCAGTTGGCAAGTGTTTGATGATGACAAGGATTTGTTAAGATTTTTGCACTGCATAGATGAATATGAGAACCAAGAAATTGACTTTCAAGCTTTTGTAGAAATTGTAGATGGAAAAGAAACTCTTATGGGGAAAGAAGTAATTCAGCTGAAGACTAACAAAATCCCTAGAGGGTTGGTAGCTTTAGAAAGAGCTTTTGACAATAGAGACCAACTGGCCACAAAGACATCTCCCACAAATAAAGATGACTTAGAGGAGATAAATTTGGGGACATCTCAGGCCCCCAAGAAAGTATACATTGGCAAACAACTCAAACCACACATTAGGAGCATGCTGATAGCATTGCTAAAAAAGTATAAGTATGTTTTTGCCTGGTCATATGAAGACCTAAAGGCCTATAGAGAGGACCTATTCCAGCATGAGATCCCATTGAATCCTGGAGCTAAGCCATTTAGACAAAAGCAAAGACCTATTAATCCTACCTTAGCTCCAAAAATGCAGAAAGAACTTATGGAGCTTAGGGAGGCTAGAATAATTGTGCCAATCAGACATTCAACTTGGGTGTCTAACCTTGTCCCAGTCAGAAAAAAGAATGGTGATATTAGGCTTTGTGTTGACTTTAGAAATTTGAATGTATCCTCCTTAAAGGATAATTACCCATTGCCTAATATGGAAGCCATGTTATAGAAGGTGACTAGTTGTGAACTCCTATCCATGATGGATGGATTCTCAGGTTACAATCAGGTGAAGGTAAAGGAATCAGAACAATACAAGACTGCCTTCACCACTCCATGGGGAACTTATGTGTATGTGAGGATGCCATTTGGACTAACAAATGCAGGTGCTACATTTCAAAGAGCAATGGATGTTGCTTTTGCAGGATTGATTGACTCAATTCTGGCTGTATATTAGGATGATCTGACTGCCTATTCAAAGAAGGAAGAGCAACATTATATGCACTTAGAAAAGATTTTCATTAGAGCACTAGAGTATGGCATTTCTCTAAATACAAAGAAGTGTGCTTTTGGGGTAGTTGAAGGAAAGCTCCTGGGGCATATTGTTTCCAAGGATGGAGTTAGGATTGATCCTGAAAGAGTAGCTACAATTGACAGGATCCAGATGCCAAAAACAGTAAAAGGAGTTCAGTCTTTCTTTGGACAGATTAATTTTGTTAGGAGATTTGTTCCCAACTTTGCAGAAACTACAAGGAACATTTCTAAAATGCTGAAGAAAGGTGAGACTGTCAGTTGGGAAGGTGAAGCAAGCAGATCTTTTCAGGACATCAAGGAAGCAATCAAGATGGCTCTTGTGCTGAAATCTCATGATTTCTCTAAGCCATTCCAATTGTTTTCATTTGCTTCTTTCCACACTATTGCTGCATGTTTACTACAGAAAAATGAAGATGGATTTGAGTAGCCCATAGCTTTCTTCAGTATGTCCTTGCAGGCTTCTGAGTTAAAGTACGACATCATGGAGAAATAGGCATATGCACTAGTCAGAGTAGTTAAGAGTTTTAGGCCATATCTGGTAGGATCCCAAATAGTTGCGTATGTGCCTCATGCAGTAGTCAAAGATATCTTCACTCAGCAAGAGGTGACAGGAAGAAGGTGCAGATGGATAAACAAA
Organism: Cunninghamia lanceolata; assembly: GCA_027924645.1. Taxonomy (NCBI): domain Eukaryota; kingdom Viridiplantae; phylum Streptophyta; class Pinopsida; order Cupressales; family Cupressaceae; genus Cunninghamia; species Cunninghamia lanceolata. The sequence continues at coordinate 12,990,921 of BSBN01001400.1, forward strand.
CAGTAGGAGTTCAACATAGAAATACAAATTACCAAGTTAGTAAGAGGACAAGGATTAGCCAAGATGATGGTGTGGTCGAACTTAGAAGCATGCCAAGTCAATGTTGTCCAGAATGAAATATCAATGTATCAAAATCTAAATGGTATAAGGATATCATATATTACTTACAAAATCTGAATTGTCCTTCCCATTTCAGTGACAATCAAAAGAGAACTTTAAAATTACATGCAATCAGGTATGTTATTGTTCAAGGTGAGTTGTACTAGAAGAATCCTGATGGTGTACTACTAAGATGTGTGGATGAAGATGAAGCTAACAATGTTTTGAATGACATGCATAAAGGACTATGTGGTGGACATTATGCTGCCCATACAACAGCTCATAAGATCCTTAGGGTAGGATATTGGTGGCCCACTCTCTTTTCAGATGCACAAAGACTGATAAGGAAATGTGACCCTTGCCAAAGGTTCTCAGGAAAGTTAAGATATAAAGGTGCACTGCCCCTTAGAACTATAACTATGGATGCTCCATTTCAGCAATGGGGAATTGACTTCATAGGGGAAATTGCAGAGAAATCAAGTGGGGGGCATAGTTGGATTTTGGTGGCTACTGACTACTTCACCAAATGGATTGAGGCTATTCCAACTAAAAGAGCTACAAGTAAGGTGGTGATGGATTTCATAATGGAAAATATTATCATCAGGTTTGGAGTATCATTCAAGATAGTCATAGATAATGCTATGTGCTTCAGATCAGGTGAATTTGTTGATTTTTGCAACAAATATGGGATAAATTTATCATATGCATCGCCATACCACCCATAGGGAAATGGTCAAGCAAAGTCAAGAAATAAAAGCATCATGAAAATCATCAAGAGGATAGTGAATAAGAACAAGAGAGCTTGGGATTCAAAGTTAAAGTTGGCATTATGGGCTGACAGGGTGACAGTAAAAAAGGCTATTGGAAGGTCACCTTTTGAACTGGTATACGGTGCATTAGCCAGACTGCCTATAAACAATCTCTTGCCAGTGTACAAATTCATCCAAGAGAATGATGAGGAGATTGAAGAGTATATGACAGAGAGAATAAACCAGCTGGTTGCACTAGATGAAAGCAGGAGGAAAGCCCACTAGATCAATCTTAAGAAACAACAAAATGTGAAGCATCTGTTTGACAGGAGGACTACATGAAGGAAGTTTCAAATCAATGATCTAGTCCTTATTTGGAATACAAGGAGTCAGGACAAGGGCAAACATGGTAAGTTTGAACCCTTATGGATGGGCCCGTATCAGGTTTGTAGTACTCATGGGAAGGATTCTTACTTCCTCCAGGCCCTAGATGGTGAAGTGCTGGAATTGCCTGTGCACGATCAATTCCTCAAGTTTTATTTTGCATAAGTGATCTGCCTCTGTGCACATTTGTAAAAGTATGTGTATATTGTAAATATCTTGTACAGTTGGTGCTTTTTTGTGTTTTGTCTGGTCTGCCCGAAGATCTGGTTCTCGCTGGAGTCTTGCACCTGCACGTCCCTAATCAGAGCCTATGTTAGTAATCATTTTGGTCAAGGGTTTGAGCTTAGATGTTTGCAGGTTTTTCATTTAAACCCTAAGTTTCTTGTCCATCGGCATGAGTATCTTGTGTCTTGGTGATCATGTGGGTAGTGGTGGTATTTTCTTCCATCGCTAAGACTTTGTCTATCGGTGGCCAGGGTTGGTGTCTTTCTGACAGTTTTGGTCACACCGATGGGGGATCATCAAGTTTTTTCTATCATTAGGTGTTCGTCGGTGTGATATGGTTTATCAACGAAGGAAGTTTTGGTCACCCCGACAGTTTATCTCTAGCCGACGAAGGGGGTGTGAAGTAAGCTTCGGCAAGACTTGGTGTATTGGCCGAAGTGTTTTGTGGTTTACTGACGCGATTGGTCCTGCCAATATCGTTCATCGGCATGTGTGTGGTCATCAGCGGGAGGAGTTCTGAGTTGGCCGATGGCGTGGGTCTTACTGACGAAGGCATTTTGGAGATGACCATCATTGGGACTTGGTGTTCGATCTGGCTGATGGGGCTTATCGGCGTAACAAGAGGTGTCGGTTGAAGAATGTTTGAGTTTGCCAATGAGGCTAGTCTGGTTGATGGCGGATGGCATGGGATTTATGCTGGGTGTAATCGACATGATGAGGAGTATCGAGTGGACCATGGATTATCAACCTGATAGGGTTTTTCTTGCCGATGGGAGTGGCATCGGGGTGACATTGTGTATCGGCCCAGCTAGCGAGAGGTTCACTAATGGTAGGTGTCTGGCTGACAAGGGAGTGCGGAGGCTTCGTTGGTGTCACATGGGAGGTCGGCGAGGGGGTTTTTGATTGCTCTGATGGTGTATGTCAGGCGATGGGCTTTTGGCGGAAGGTTTGTGGGTCGAGCGGGCAAAACGCTCAACACTTATTGTGCTCGTGGCCATGCTTATAAAGTGTTGGAATGGTCTCTGCAAGACAAATGTGGCATATTTGGATCATGCAGATGTGTGGCTCTTCCCGATAGTCTTGGTCACGCCGATGGCACAATATGTAAGGCAGAACATGTATATGTTGGGTGCCTATGTGGCACATTTATACAGGTCGGTGACTTTTCAACATGAATTTGGTGCCATCGATTTTCAAGCGATGGAAGGATCGACGACCGTGTTTTAAAGGTTGAAGTGTGGGTTTCTCTTGTGCCTTCAAGTGTGTTTTGAGTGGGAAATCTCCATATGAGTTGTGCGACAGTTTCCAGGAGGAGATGTGGGTGGTTGAGCCATTAATGGCAAGATTATGCAGAGGCATGGGCCGGTGAATGACAGCCATGTACCTAATTTATGGCAAGAAAATTTTCCAACAGTGGCACAAGGCTCGAGCTCATCTGCTTCTCGTCCTTCTTTTGCTTCTCCATGTTTTGTCCCCTGCCGTATTAAGTCTTTGTAGGCCATCTTCCTCAAAATGAATGTATCTGGCAAATTTTAGATTTGCCATGAAATTAATTGCTAAGGGTATGCCTTCTGGCTCTTTTAAGTAGATGGTGTTACTCTTTTGTGTGTGGAAAAACTGGACACATCCAGCTTTGTAATAGGATGCAACTGGTTTTGGTTGCTCTGTGCAGGAGATCTTGTGAGTCTATGAGTCACATGTCTTATGTATTGTGCATAGATTTATTGGTTTCATGTTGTTTTAGATGAATAATGCTATACCGCATGTGTTTTGTTATCTGTCTCTTGTATTGAATATATTTTTCTTTTGAATCTGGATACCTAAGGGGTGTCTTGGGTTCTAGGATATAGGTTTACTATATTGAATGCTTGATCTCTTAACTTCTGCTCAAGGGGTAGATTAAAATGTTTTCAGGTTAAGTGTTGAGGAGAATATATTGCAGTAAGGATATCATAAGTAGAGATAACTTAATACTCTATTTTGGGATGTATCTGTAAGGTAGATAACACACAAATCCCCTTGAAATCCAGTCTAGGTATGTTTATGCTGAACATTTACATGTGTATGTCTACTGACTCCAAGCCCTGGATAGGCACCAATCTAGCTCTGTGTTGAGGTTACACACCAGGTCCAGGTTTGCATCCAAACATAAATCAAATTCAAACTTCCAAAACAACGATTAGGACATTAGAAGTAGTCTAGGACCAGAATCCTCTGTCTACAACTGAACATAGGCCCAAAGCTAGCCCCTTTGCTCTTATCTCACAGTTTTGGTCTGCTTAATAGAGGATTTATCTGCTTTGTGTCAGCATCCCAGTCTTTGCATAGTTATTCTCATGGGTGTTGAATAGGGAATACCCCCATAGGTTTTGCAGAACTTGAAGAAGAAGAGGAGATAAAAATAGAGTCTATCTCCTATACTGTTGGTCCCTAGCCTAGAGATCCTGTTGATGACCGATGGCTACCTTGTAGGGATATCTGGGAGAAAGTATCCAGTCAGGGAAAAAACCAACATACCCTACCCCTGAATTCTAGGTTATGATTGGAGATGGTGGTACAGTCAATTATTCAGGGAAATGTCATAGTATTAAACTCACCATGGGAGACTACATGATAGATAGCCCTATGTTTGCTATACCCATGGCTAGAGTAGACATTGTTTTGGGAGTTCAATGGCTTACTACCTTGGGCACAATTGAGATGAATTTCTAGGAACTATTCATGTGCTTCTACTCTAGGGATAAAAAATATGAGCTATGGGGTTTACGTACAAAAAGTCCACAATCGGTAAGTGCACACCAAATGTCACTAAAAAAAGATGTGGATAAAGGAGTGGCTCAATTATTGTCAATGGAAGTGCAAAAGCCAAAGATTCCTGCTTCACCTCTCAAGAAAGTAGTTACAGTTTTAGATCACAAGAGGAAACCTGACTTATATGGGCCTCATAAAGGTTCAACAAGGACTGACAACATCAACTTCAAATTGAGGTTACCTAAATCAAAAATCATACAACCTTTCTACGATATCTCTATCTTGGAGAATGCTAGTAGACTCAAAAGTCCATCCACGAGAATGCTACCAGAGCTTGATGAAGAAGGAAGAATCATATTGGAACCAAAGTGCATTGTTCAAACATGCACGAAGAATCTGAGGAATAGAACCCTCACTAAGTATCTCATCTAATGGAAGAATTTACCAGTTGAAGAGGCCATATGGGAGGATGAGGAGTTCATTCAAAGGAATCCACACTTGATTAGCATTGAGGACAATGCTTCTTTGAAGAGGGAGGGCATGATATGCCCTTAATATTAGTGTACATAGGGTTATGAATAGTTGGCTTGTAGCTATCTTAACTCCTAATTAAGTCATGTTATCATTATTATATTATTATTTAGTTACATAGGTCAGACTAGGTGTTATATAAGGGTGTGTCTATTCATCCTAAGCATAATTAGGTATATATAGGAGGATGTGAGTCTTATTTCATCATCATATTGTGAAGTGTGTTCTCATTGGAGATATTTAGAGGTTGCCCCCTCGAAGTGGCCTGTTATTCTCAGTTATTATCAAGTATGTGTAGAATATTTCATATCATCTTCTTCCATTGTGCAAGTTATTTCATTACAAGGTGGTGTCCTTATGATGTGCCTCGTCATCACCCCCATGATACGCTTCCCACCTGGGTCCATGCTGACCCTTGACCTCCTACTCAAGAGTTCCAATTCTCACTCTTGTCTCATGGAGAATAGCAAGGATCTGGTCGAGTTTAGAATCAGAGTGGCCTAAAGGTGGCCCTTCTTCCTAGCTATCTCCCATATTGGTTCTTGTATGAACCATGTTGCAATCTACTTCTCCTGAAGTTTTTAGATTAATTATTCAATTAGTATGTCATACTATTGAATCCATAATGTAAATCAATTCTCATTCATGTAATCTTAACAAGAAAGGAAAGATTTGCCAAAGTTTCAAAATGCATTATAGTTTCCATGGATTACATATAATCCATCCATAGTTACAATTTTTTTTCTTTACATCTTGCTACTACAAGTCATTTTCAGATTGCGATAACTTCCCAAGTTTATCCTCATCCTTGAGGTTTACCAAATCAAATTTAGGAGGTGGACGTACTCGCAGGTACTCATCCAAAACCTCCCGAGTAACATTAGGATCCTTAAGATCACTTTCCAAGATTAGTTCCTTAGGTGCAGAGGGTTTCACTGATTCATTTTCAGAGATAGGAGTAGTAGCCCTAACTACTTTCCCCATCTTTTGCTTGATGTGTTTAATAGCATCATCAAAGGTTTCATCATCAACCAACCATGCGCCTCTCAAGCAACTGGATTGTTTAAGGTGTTTCATTCTCGAGGCTCACTCCCTCATAGTCTTATGGTAACATCCATTTTTTGTTACCTTATTGTTGGATGTCATTCTTATTCTTACCATTCTGGCATAAGAACATCCAAACATCAGCATCTGTTAATGTTAGAGAAAAAAATTTCATGTAGTGAGCTCATAGGTCCATGTATTAAACCCAGCAACTCTAATACCATATGTAACAAGCCATCTCTCATTACCCAAAATTAACCAACTTGATTAAGATTAAGAATAAGGACATGATTAACATAATCATAGTTAAGCAAAGTAATAATCAATAACATAATTAAAATCAATATGCATATCTTTTCTGGATATTTCAAAACTGAAATTTACAACAAATCCAAAGATAACATATTAGTGAAATCCTTTCACTATACAATTACAAGGTTTTTCTCATGGCATCATTGATAAGTTTACACATTCAATAATTGACTATCAAGTCATATAAAAGAATGTACTGCATCTGGAACTTTGACATCTGTCTTCATAAGTTTTAGCTTGTCTTCTACTTGGGAAGGAGAGCATCACCCGAGTGCTTTTCCTCCAACTACAGACAGGCGGTCCCCCACACAACTTCCTTCCTAGAAGCGGCTCTACCCTTCACGAAAGGAATAGATATAAGGAACCAATTGGTTTTCCATCTAAGTATCTGGTGTTGTGTCCTTCATAATACTTCACGTTCATACAACTATAGATCCACTCTAACTATGTATGACACTACTGGAAGTATTATGCCATCTGGAGCACAGTGAACCGACTAATGCATGCAAAGACGGATGCATTACTTTAGCCAAAGTTTTATATACAAAAACATTTCATAATGAATGTAGTCAAATGTTCACACACCTCGACTTAAATTAGATGTTGTCTCATCCTACAGTGTTCATAATTTGACCTCTCTAGGTCATAGAAAAGATGGGTTCAATTCACCCTTAGTCCATCTAACTTGGACTTTTTGTAGACACCCTAAAATGACCAGGTCATCACATCACTTGCATTTCTACCTAATCACCTACATTCATTGTTAATTAAATAATCTAATTATTTAATTAATTTCATCAAATTCTTCCAAAACTCCAAAATTCAACATTAATTGAATAAATCCTCTTTATTTAATTAATTAAATTAAATTCCTCTATATTCTGCCAAAATTAAATAATTTTAATTATTTAATTAAATCATTATCCTCTTTCCAAATTTCAAGTCTCCATTAATTAAATAAACCCAATTATTTAATTAATTCATCAAATTCTATCTTATCTACAATTAAATAATTTACATTATTTAATTAAAATCAATTGTTCTTCTAAATTTAAATAAATCATGCAAATTTATTTAAATTGTCTCAATCCTCTAAAAATAAATAAAATCAAATATTTTATTTATAATCCTCCATTCCTCAATCATGCACAAATAATTAAATAAATTTATTTATTTAATTTTAGTTATCTTCCAATTCCTCTTAAAATATCTTGTTAACTCATGTGCACAATCAGTCTTATTTTTAGAACTCTAAAAAAGGCAAAATTACAAGTTGAGTTATCTATTCAATCAATCTTGTTTTCATCATATCTTAATAAAATATCCTTATGGATTGACACATGTCATGTGCACATTCATCATGTTTATTTGATTTATCTCTGCCATTGATTCTTCTGAATTATCTAGACCGTTGATCGATCTTTGTTGAAACCTATATAAACCCCCCTCATCTCCTTCACAAATCCTCTTCGATCACTTATTCTCAGGCATCCTTTATAGTGTTTTGAGCATACATCACATCGATTGAGTAACTTACGATCTTTTGACATTGATCTTTGAGCACCTACACTTGCTTGTTGCAAACATGGTTTCACAGCGTTATTGAGCAATCCACATTCAAACAAAGAGAACAACACAAATTTGGGTAAAAGCTTTCTTATTTCATTTGATTTATTGATAATGGATTTTATTTAGATTAGTTCTTTTTATGTTATGGGTTTTTGATTTGTTAGTTTTGATTTTATCATAATCAATTTTTCCTCATACACATTCTGATACACCCTCCAAGAGTCTTTGGTTCCTAACAACATAGCGGTCGTGGATTTCTGAGCTATAGTAGGTAACATTTCTTCACCCTACAATATGGTCTTCTCTGAAAAAGACCTCCCATCCCATGATTCGTGTCACAATGATGCCCTTCATATTGAGGTTCTCATTCATAAACACAAAATCAAACGCATACTCATAGATGGTGGTGCTGGTCTCAACATCTGTTGTTTAAAGTTACTGAAGCAATTGGGATACTCTGAGGATCATGTCAACATTGATCAAAGTATTACAATCAAGGGATATGATGATGTTGAACGCCGTTCAGAAGGTGTTATCCACTTGCCTATACAACTGGGCCCTGTCATGCTTGAAACCAGGTGCCAAGTCCTTGACATTGAGCTGCCTTACAACATTATCCTAGGCTACCCATGGATCCATGCAATGAAAGCTATTCCTTCAATGTACCATCAGACTCTAAAGTTCCCATTCAATGGTACAGAGATAACTATCCCAGGAGACCCCAATCCTTTTGAATTCTGTCGTGTCTTGCAAGGCAGTTATAAGAATTGCAACCAAGTGCCCAATAATGACAAAGCCCTTGAATCCCCACTATATGTCAATCTTGAAAATTTGACAGAAGCCTCTACAAGTGAACGTAATCCTCTTCCTGAAATCAAAGCTCACATCTATGATATATGATTTGGAACATATGATATCTCAAAATCTTGTTGTGTAGGGCGGATGCCTTTATCCCCTAAATCTTACAGCCAACTGCCCATTGCCAAAGTAGCCAAAAAAGTAGCAATTCCTCCCCCAACATCTCTTACCCAATTCCAACAGGGAAAATTATTGGAAGAGGAAACTATTGTAGACATCTCTTCTTGGCTCTATAAGGAGAAAGAACTAGTCACAATATCAGTCAAGCAATGTGGAAATGGCTTAAGGATAGTCAAAAACATGGGCTATAAAGGTAAAGGTGGCCTTGGGAAACAGAATCAAGGAACAATGGAACCCATTAGTGTGACAAAGAAACTAGACAAGAAGGGTTTAGGATTTGGTAGAAAGGTACCGCGCGCCTTGGACATCGAGGGTATCCTCGACAAGGTGGCTGAAACTTCTCTCATAGATTCGATGTCTAATGAGGATACCATCGATGACTCTTCCCTCCATATGACTGACCTATTTATAGAATCCTCCATATTTATGCTATCATCTGTATCCCTAACATCCACCACAAACACCCAGAAAGTAACACTTGTCTACCCTGAACTTATTGATTGGGACCAACAAGGGTCCCCCGTTATAGATGTATTTCAAAATGATGAAACTATAGCTGAGTTCATGGGACTCCGGGATGGTATCCCTCTTGGTGATCATAAAGCAGGTTTTGTAATGGAACTATAGCCAACAACTTATTTTGGTGAGAATGCCAAATCCTTTAGTCACAAAAGTAAAAATAAAGAAAGATCTCTAGGTGAAAACCACACTGTGGCACCTCTCAATCATAAAATAGTAAAAACAAAGGACGTATCCAATGGTGGAAACCCAATTGTGGCACCTGAGGATGGAGGATTTGACCTTCCCCTACCATCTAAGTATCAAGAGAAGTCAGCTCTCCTAGTGGAAGATTCTACAGAGATAAACCTTGGCACAGTGCAAAATCAAAAGGCCACATTCCTAGCATCATCATTATTAGAAATAGAGCACATGAATCTTAACAAATTCTTCTTACAGAGAATGATCAACTTTGTGTGGACCTATGCTGATATGCCAGGGTTAGACCCTAAGCTAGTGGTTCACTATCTCACAGTAGATCTAACAGTTAAACCTGTCAAGCAAAAGCTGAGGAAGATGCACCCACAGATAGCTCTCTTAGTAAAAGGGGAAATACCTAAGTTGTTAGATGCAAAGTTCATCCGACCTATTGACTATTCAGATTGGGTCTCAAACATTGTACCTGTGTCTAAACCCAATGGGTGTATCTGCATGTGTAATGATTTTAGAGATCTTGACAAAGCATGTCCCAAGGATGATTTTCCACTACCGAACATTGACCTCATAGTAGACTTGACAGCAGGTCATGAAATGCTTTCTCTCATGGATGGATTCTCTGGCTACAATCAGATAAGGATAGCAGAAGAAGTTCAACATAAAACAACTTTTACTTGTCTGTGGGGTAATTATTGTTGGTGTGTCATGCCGTTTGGTCTAAAGAATGCAGGGGCAACTTATCAAAGATTAATGACAGTGATATTCCTTGATCTCTTTCATCATATAATGGAGGACTATGTGGATGACATACTAGCTAAATCTTCTAGGGCAGATCACATACAAGTTCTAGGACAGATCTTTGATAGGCTCAAAAAATACTAGGTACGCCTCAATCCAAAGAAGTGTGTCTTTGGTGTAACATCAGGAAAGTTGTTAGGATACATTGTATCTCATAGAGGTATTGAAGTAGACCTCGCAAAAGTCAAGGCTATAGTGGAGATGCCTCCACCAAAGAACCTCAAACCATTAAGGAGCCTTCAGGGAAGGTTGCAATCCATTAGACGTTTCATCTCACAGCTAGCAGATAAATGTCAACCATTTCAACACTTTCTCTGAAAGGATGTCTCATTCTGATGGGATGATAAGTGTCAAGCAGCATTTGATCAACTCAAAGAGTATCTAGCTACACCTCCTGTATTGGTTCCACCAGTTGCTGATAATCCTTTGATATTATACATCTCAACTACAACTTCAGCCCTAGGGGCCCTGCTAGCACAACATGATAAGTCAAGAAAGGAGCATGCAATCTATTATATCAGTCAAACCTTGGTGGGATATGAACTCAATTATTCACCGATGGAAAGAGCTTGTTTAGTAGTAGTGTTCACTTCCCAAAAGCTACGACATTACATGCTAAACCAACACACAAATCTTATAGCCAAAATTGATCCATTGAAGTATCTATTAGCGAAAGTAGCTCTCACAGGTAGACCAACTAAATGGGTCATGATCCTTAGTGAGTTCGACATTGAGTATATGGATCATAAAGCAATCAAGGGACAAGCCCTAGCAGATCAACTAGCAGAAGCACCCATGATAGATACACACCCTATGGTAGCAGACTTTTCGGATGAGAATCTCTTCACTCATTCCAACTCAATAATGTGGAAGTTGTACTTTGATGGTTCCTACACAAACCATGGATTAAGGGCTGGCATCTTATTTATCACACCTCAAAATGATTATATTCCAAAGTCATATTGGCTTGCATTCCCTTACACCAACAACATTTCTGAGTATGAAGCACCCCTCATAGGTCTCAATACAACAGTTGAATGGGACATCACAGAATTACAAGTATATTGAGACTCACAACTAGTCATTCGACAAGTCACAAATGAGTACCAAACAAAAGATGAAAAGTTGGTCCCCTACAAGCAACTAGTGGATGCCTACAAAACACACTTTTCTAGCATCACATTTGAGCAAATTCCAAGAGAGCATAACAAGGCTACAGATTCTATGGCTTTTGTAGGGTCACTTATAGACATGCTTGCTAATACACAAAAATGTGAATTCTTGATCGAGTAGTTGTTGATACCAGCCATCAATGTTCAGTTACTGAAATCATCTACAAACTTGTTGGTCCCAATTCCCCATGGTACGAAAATATCTATGAATACCTTAAAAATAGTACCTTTCCCTCTGAACTATCATCAACCCAATGTAAAACCTTTATCCATCGATCCTCCCGTTACACCATTCTGGGTGATACACTATATCGTTGGAGCCTCGATGGTATCTTCTTACGATGTCTTAACACGGAAGACGCTGATGCTACCTAACAAGACATACATGAAGGTGTCTGTGGCACACATTCTACCAGTCCTAATCTCGCTAAGAAGATACTCAGAATAGGGTATTATTGGCCTACAATAGAGCAAGATGCTTTACAGTTTGCTAAGAAGAGTCTACAATGCCAGCAGCATGGAGATTTGATTCATGCACCAGCTCATGAATTACAACCTGTGACAACTCTGTGGCCTTTTTCTCAATGGGGTCTCGACCTTGTAGGACAAATCCACCTATCCTCATCCAATGGCCATAAATTCATTATTACCACCACTAAGTACTTCAAGAAGTGGGTTGAAGCCATTCCCATGACCTATATCACTGGTAAGCAAATAGCCAAGTTTATCCTTAACTACCTCATTTGTTGGTATGGTATTCCCCAAGCTATTGTCACTGATAATGGGAGACCATTCAAGAACCAAGATGTCTATGCCTTATGCACACAACACAATATCCAACATCACTTTTCAACTCCCTACTATCCGCAGAGTAATGGCCAAGTTAAGGCTTCCAATAAAACCATTCTCAAAATCTTCAAGAAAATGGTCAATGAAGCTAGTCATGATTGGCACTTACAACTTAATCCCGCCCTATGGGTTTACCGCACTAGTATCAGAACACCAGTTGGTGCCACACCATATGCCTTGGTCTATGGCTCTAAAGCCATCCTACCTATAGAGGTCAAGATCCCATCCCTTAGAGTATCCATGTAGAACCTGATCGGTGGAGAGGAGTATTGCACTTCCAGATTAGCTGAGCTAGAACTACTAGATGAAAGGTGCCTTGCTGCACTTAATCATCTCCATGTCTATCAAAACTGCCTCTGGCGTAATTACAACAAAAAGATTAAAGAAAGATGGTTTCAAGTTGGTGATCTTGTACTCAAAGAGAATCAGAGAAATCAAGCAGACCGAGTAAAGAAGGGCAAATTTGAGCCTAACTGGTCAAGTCCCTTTATTGTCACAGTAGTATATGGATTAGGAGCTTATACTTTAGCTACACTTGACGACATTCCTCTAGATGAGCCAATTAACAGTGTTCATCTCAAGAAGTTCTATGCCTAATCCTCAGAGTATACAAAAAAAAAAAATCCGTCCTATGGTGAAAACCTGGTAAATAGGCACCTTGGATAAGTACCATAGTGAAAACCTGGCAAATAGGCGCTATGTGTAGTGTCAGCATCCATCATCTATCGAGTCTTGATCATTGCATTTTTTCACAACATCCATCCATAATAAAACCATTGACCTTGTTTGCATTTCCATCTCCCTATCTAGTATAGCTTGGAAATTTGTCAATGTCCACCATCGTCATCCCACGTCTTGATCTGTGTCAACAGTTCACACTGTCTTGTCCTAGGTCAAGCTTTCTATGTCTTCTTCATCAGTCACCCATGTGAATTCCTCTACCGGAATGGGGGCATTTCCTTCCTTAACCTAGGTCTTAGAGTGGTTCCTTGTTTATGGTTCACAACAAGCACTTTATTCATTCTCCTTTTGACAGATAACACTCTTTAACAGACACATCATTCCTACGATAAGGTTGTTATCTTCCCATCACTTCTTCTACATCATCATGCCACCAGAACTAAATATTATCTCATCTCAATCTTAAGGTACCTTGATCCCATGGATATGGGTATGTAGGCAGTCTGGAATACGAAGGAAGATTCCAGTTGTCAGGTACATAAGATCTCCTCCTCACCACCTTGAACCATTCATCACTCTATCCAGAACTACATATTATCATCTTTCATATTTCCTCATAATATTCCTTGATCTTGTGGATATAGGGTATGTAGGCAGTCTGGAATACAAAGGATGTATCCAGTACTCAGGCACATATGATTCATCATTCTTCACCCATCTCAATCTGTTGACATGTCATCTTTCTAGTTTTCCATTTATCAAAATCCATTTACCTCAACTTGACTAACTCAAGCAGCAAAACAACAAGCTAGCGCATCCTTTCGAAGCAAAAGTTCTTAGCAAACTTGAACCAAAGCATCTTGCTTCCAGAGTCATCTACTATCCTACGTATCGATTGCCAGCATCAGCTAAATCTAGCTTAACCAAAGCACTAGTCCACAAGTTTGTCTTCTATAGAGTATTCCATTATCGAGACCAACACACGTGTCTCCTGTGACATGTAGCATTTCTTGTAGCAAGAAATTGTCTTTTTAGGTAGATAGCCCCCTTTAATGGACACAGAGTTCCTACGATAAGGCTGTTATCTTTCCTATCCAATCTATCATGAGAAACCTCTTTAGCAAGAGAATATGTTGGCTGTATGTTTACTTTGTAAGTCAGTCAATTTGCTTTTTGGTTTATCTTTTGTTCCTTTATCCATTACCTATTCAAGGCTACCTTGATTTATCGATAATCTTGGTATGTTGCGATGCAGTACAGATTGGGGGCATAGTCATTGCTTTTGTATGCCGTGTTTGAGGAATGATCTTTAGCATCTTTCTTGGCAATATATTTATCTTGTGTGTGTTACGACCTAGCATCTTACATATTAATATTCTTCTTGCATTTACATGTATTGAAGTTAATTTTATGTTCAAGACTATGGCTCATTCACATGTACAACAAGGTTATATTATGTCTATGGGATCTAAGTTCAAACTGCTTGCTTGCAGAGTCAACGTCCATGCAATCAGAGATTACAACACCTTGGTCTTTTATACCTTGGTGGTGAACTATCCACGTGCTATAGCAAAAATAAGGATTGCTCTTTATGTACAATTGCAAGACCAATGCAACAAGCTCATCATTTACCTATCCATTCTCCCATGGCCTTATATCATTTTCAAAGCAACGATTGATCAACAGTCTCTCTCTCCCATCTCCTCTTTTCTTCTCTCTGGTGCATATCTGCAAAACCCACATGTTGGATCTTGCAAGTCAGAGCATCTATATCATCATACATCTATAAGAATCATGTCATCATATGTCATAAATCTACAAGCATCATATAAGCAATATATGTCATCACATAAATCCATAATCATACATACATATCATCACATCCATGTCATCAAGAAGTACATACACAGAAGCATGAGCAATAATGAATGTAATATGTCATCATATATATCATGTGAAGGTCATCAAAATACAAAATGCATGTGTCTACATCAATGGTCTATATGTATACATCAATTAAATACATCAAGGCTATCAAGAGCCCGCAAAACATACATCGGATGCTCACAGGCATCAGTCAAAATGGACTAGTGTCCATAATGATACAAAAATGATACAATGTATAATGTGCATGCTCTAGTGAGTGGAGCTGTCCTCCTGCTATGGCCCCTATCCTCCACCTGTGCTCGGGGCAGGTCCCCCTGCTAGTCTTCCTCCCCCTGGTGGCATGAAGGGTCCTCTAACTGAGGACAATGACTACCCTATCCTGTGAGACCTAGATGCTCTGGACCTGCTTCACTCTCTGTAACTAGGTGCCTGCTAAGTTGCTAGCACCACACCAATGTAGAGTCCCCTGTAATACTCAGCCTCTCTACCTACCGACACAGGCTCTCCCTGCATGCAGACGAGCTCGCTGTATAGTGTCCTCTGATCGGCACCCAGTGCACGGTATGCCTCATCTCTCTCCCACCTCACTCTCTGTAGTGTGGCCTCTACTATCAACTATAGTTGTACCTCTGCATCCCTCTCCCTAGTCACCTGGGCTAACTACCCATCATCCCCTGATTATATGGGTGTGGCCTGTGCCTATACCTATGCCTGGGATTGTGCCTATACCAGGGATGCTTGTGCTGCTACTGCTATCTATATCTGCACCTGTACTAGGGCCTTGGCTTGTCTCACCTCTGCCCTCGTTGCATCCCTGTCTCTCCTAACCCTCACCATTCGGAGCTCTAGTCGTGTCCTCTGGGCTATCTCCTCCTGTAATAACTGCTCAGCCCACT
This sequence comes from Cunninghamia lanceolata, assembly GCA_027924645.1. Lineage (NCBI taxonomy): Eukaryota > Viridiplantae > Streptophyta > Pinopsida > Cupressales > Cupressaceae > Cunninghamia > Cunninghamia lanceolata. Next base: position 13,006,560 of record BSBN01001400.1, read on the forward strand.
GTAAATCAGTCTCTATGACTGGATCCTCCTCCTCCAACATCTCTACATCTACCTACTGGCCTCTAGCCTCTCCACCTACCTACTGTCAGGTCTCTCTAGCCTGCCGTCTCATCCTAGCCTCTGCACCTGGGACTAGTATCTCCCCCACTGCCCCTGCCACACCTGGTGTAATTAGTCTCACTGGCCTGTGTGTCTGCCAGTACCTGTCATACTCAGGTAATGTACCTGGGTTTGCTAGCCTTGAATCTCGGCATCCTAGTCCCCAATCTCCCTTCGTGTCCTCGCATGGGTAGCCTCCCCAACTGGCAATCCCTGTTGTAGTCCAAACTGTCTGAGTACCCGCTCTAGCAGGTATCTCTCAATGGTATCTGTCTGTCTCCCAAATAAGTATCGATCTTGGCGATAGTACATTAGCTGCTGATGCTCATCCTCCCACTCCTCGCATAGTAACCAGGGCCTCCAAACGAATAGGTCTGTCTCATCGATCTGTCACCTCCAGTGGATAACAGATTCGAGCCTCCTATGTGTGATAATGCCCTCATAGAAATGCGTAAGGCTCCCCCCTCTCCCAGCGGCACTGTGTGATAGGTCTGATCACTGGGATATGCTCCCATGCCCACACCTATTGTAAAGTCACCCCTGCTGAGAGACTCCAGCGTCTCCTGTATACACAATCGTGCATATCTCGATACAACTGCCCAAGCACACACGGGCCCCATGCATACTGAGTGCCATGTGTAAATATCCCAGATAGTATAGTGCCCCATCCTACAGATAATCCTTTAGATCGCCTGTCTAGGCATAGGAAGCTGCTAATCAATGAAGATACTGCCCATCTGATCCTGTCGCAAAGTCTCAGGACATCTGCCCACCGAATCTCACCGTCGTCAATCCTTAGGTTGTCTATGCAGAACACCTCTATCAGGCCTACCTCACCCTACATGAGGTCAAAATCAACTCACTCTCCATCAATCCAGATCCTGAGGATGCGATACACATCCTCAAGTGTCACTATAGCCTCCTCTGTCAGAAAGTGAAATGAACATGTCTCACTATGGTATCTCTCCATGATCACTGTCACTAGACAAGATTCACCCTAATGTGTGTGAGGTGTGCCACATGCCACAATCCCATGTACTCTAGGAATGCATCCTCCTCCCACATCATCTATACCACCTCATCTGCTATAATGTGGTGTCGCTCTCTCGACATCAGTGGCGACATCATCCTCTACATCCACAAAAACCACTTGTCAGACCTTTTACACACTTCTCTGAATCCCTACCAACATCTACCCTTTGATGCAAGCCCTAAGACCAGTTCTACCCTTCTCTAACCTAGGTGGTCAACCCCTTAGTCAACCCTAACTGCTTCACTCTTCTCACCTAACCAAAAGCACTTTGTTTTAGCCTGGTGCGCTACACTATTTTACCAAAAGTGCCTTACTATTTATGTAGACACGCTATACTATCTGCTACCAACAGTGACTTGTTTTACACAAGTGCGCCACATTGTGTATCCACCTGTGCCTTACTATACTTGCAAAGGTAACTCATTTTTTTTACTACCCATGCCAACCGCACCTAACTACCTAGCCAACTGCACTATACTGCTATGCCAATTACGCTACGGACCCCTACCGACCGTGCTGTGATGCCTCAACTAAAAGCTAATAGCATTGAGCTTTGACCATAAGCACTCTACTGACCTACCAACTACGCTTCAGCACGCCAAAAGTGCCTAGACTAACTACCAAATGCGCCCTAGCATCTTGTAGCACTTTTGGATGACCTAGTGACCTACCTAGTTTAAAACCCTAAATTGGATCTAAAGCATTAAATACAAGGAATTTTTTAGACACTTATCACTGCCAGAGCTCCCGCTGGTCTCCCGTACGTCCGCATCAGCTCCGCCCAATGTCTATGCGCTGGAATCAACATCTCTCCTCACTGCAAGCTGCTTCTCCACTCAACTCTCACACACTAAGCTTGGAGGCCCTAAGCTCTATTTTTAGCAACTCTTAGTGTGCAAATGAGGAGTGTGGTCCCCTTGGGACCTATTTATAGTCTTCATCCCACATTTTTTCTTCCCACCCCATTCTACTTTTCCTTCTACCTTGTCACGCAATATTCTAAGTCAAGCGTCAACCCAGTTCTTCTATCGCTTCCCTATCTTTCCACTTGAGGGGGAATATGCCGGGGCAACTAGCTAAACTGGGGCATAAAAAATTGTATCATGTCTTCAACAATTAATTTCTTTCAGGCAACGCTATAAACTGCATTACATCAAAGAGGGGCAAAATGTAGACACCCTAATGTGACCAGGTCATCACATCACTTGCATTTCTATCTAATCACCTGCGTTCATTGTTAATTAAATAATCTAATTATTTAATTAATTTCATCAAATTCTTCCAAAACTCCAAAATTCAACATTAATTGAATAAATCCCCTTTATTTAATTAATTAAATTAAATTCCTCTATATTTTGCCAAAATTAAATAATTTTAATTATTTAATTAAATCATTATCCTCTTTCCAAATTTCAAGTCTCCATTAATTAAATAAACCCAATTATTTAATTAATTCATCAAATTCTATCTTATCTACAATTAAATAATTTACATTATTTAAATAAAATCAATTGTTCTTCTAAATTTAAATAAATCATGCAAATTTATTTAAATTGTCTCAATCCTCTAAAAATAAGTAAAATCAAATATTTTATTTATAATCTTCTATTCCTCAATCATGCACAAACAATTAAATAAATTTATTTATTTAATTTCAGTTATCTTCTAATTCCTCTTAAAATATCTTGTTAACTCATGTGCACAATCAATCTTATTTTTAGAACTCTAAAAAAGGCAAAATTACAAGTTGAGTTATCTATTCAATCAATCTTGTTTTCATCATATCTTAATAAAATATCCTTATGGATTGACACATGTCATGTGCACATTCATCATGTTTATTTGATTTATCTCTGCCGTTGATTCTTCTGAATTATCTAGACTATTGATCGATCTCTGTTGAAACCTATATAAACCCCCCTCATCTCCTTCACAAATCCTCTTTGATCACTTATTCTCAGGCATCCTTTACAGTGCTTTGAGCATACATCGCATCGATTGAGTAACTTACGATCTTTTGACATTGATCTTTGAGCACCTACACTTGCTTGTTGCAAACATGGTTTCGCAGTGTTATTGAACAGTCCACATTCAAACAAAGAGAACAACACAAATTTGGTTAAAAGCTTTCTTATTTCATTTGATTTATTGATAATGGCTTTTATTTAGATTAGTTCTCTTTAGGTTATGGGTTTTTGATTTGTTAGTTTTGATTTTATCATAATCGATTTTTCCTCATACACACTTTTGACTCTGATTCCAAGAGTGTATTTATTATTTGTTTTGTTGTATTATGAAATGGGGAATCTGTGACTCCACATTACCCTACTCCTGTACTTTCTTTTATAAGTTTGCAAGATCATCATTTCAGTTTTTAAGACCATCCCTGGTCTAAGTTTCTATGGCTACTTTGTTTTAAGGTTTTCATCAAATCACCTCGACTATAACACATACCTTTATAGTCTAATAAGTTGACAATATTAAATAGATCTTTAGTCAAAATAATTAAAAAGGGTTCTTGATACCCTATGCTTCATCCACAAAGCATTGCCATTTAATAAAGAAACAAAACCATAATACATTTTCAACAATGAGTTATTATACTCATTTTTATATTCTTTCCTACATGGAAATAAAATAATAGTCAAGGGTTTACTCCCTTGACACGCAAGACTTGACATGCACTTAATGCAGTCCATACAATATTATAAATAGCAAATTGGTTTTTCTCCATGGATACTTAGAGTATTATTACTCTATCTTATATAGAGATTACACCCAAAAGTATAATAGTATTATCTTTCATAAACAAAAAAGTGTTTCACTTCTCATTTCATGTGCCTCAGAAGCCACAATGGCATGGGCACTATCGATAGCATCGACTTTCATGAATGTCTTTTCATTCTATTATGTATGGCCATCGGCCTTTTCTACTGTCTTATCTTTCTAAAAGAAATTGGCTTGTGGCCTATTAAATGGCTTATCACTATACAATATGCATGGCTCTCGACCTTAATAGTTTTTATCAAACATGCAAATGTTATGATATAAAACATAGTATCTTTTAATCAGTTGGCCATATAGGCCATAACAAAGTCATCATCATACCAAGGCTATCATCTAAGGTAGCACAACATTATTCATGCATTTGGCCATGAAGGCCTTATTAGAGATATTAACCATATATATGCTATCGTTATGATAACACAACACTATACATGCATTCGGCCATAAAGACCTTAACAAAGATATCGAACATATAAATGCTATCATTTATGATAACACAACACTATACATGCATTTGGCCATGAAGGACTTATCAAAGATACTAAACATATAAATGCTATCATTTATGATAACACAACCATCTATTATTCACTGAGTGGCAATCAACAGTGCTATCGACATACTATAGAAACACATGACTGTAATTAGAAGTCATACCTACGATGATAGGCCCATAGCCGAGATGAGGCTTGCTAAGGAGTAAGTCCATCAATGTTATTCTCAGCTCCTTCTTGTGAGCTCTCTAACATTTAACTCTCCCTCCTATAGCTTCTATAAAATAATGATAATGATAAAATACTCACAACAAAAAAAAGACTATCCATCCTTTTTCTTTGCATGCATTTTTCCAATCCACACATAACCACCACCCTTCGAAATGAAGGTGGGTAAATCAGTTGGCACATACCATGCCACCTCACTAGTATATAGGTTCTTCAAAGACCATATCTCCCATTTAGGAGTAATCTGCATGAGGATAAGCTTATGTTAAGCTCATCCACACCTTCCACTCACTCCACTCTTCATGGATAGTGGTACAGTTGGCCACAAGAACATATAAGTTTGATATACTCTAACTTTTTACCACTACAAGTGGGTAAATAAATAATTATGTCTCACAAAGTATCATTTACATCTATATGATGTTATATGATTATCAAAATAACCTAGGGTATCACTAAATTATATTACCATCATTAAGGTGGTATCATTAATATGCAAATATGGGGTTGAGTCTCACTCCCCCACTTTTCCATATTAGACTATAGTCAGAATAATTAAATGATATTCACAAAATTTAATAAAGAAATAGATACTTAGATAAAGGAAATCTTTGACATCCAACCAGGATTACTATCGACTGTATGAATGTTTTGAGAACATTATCTAGTCGAATCAACATAGACAATGTCGAGAGATCTTAAATCAACTTGCTGACAATAGTTGAATTGAAATCAACTTAACAAGGAAAAAGATTTATACTCACCCCGTCTTACATGGGTTCACGAATGATCAATTTTGATACTCAGATGACATTCTGACCTTTCCCCAACATCTATTTCCTTTTCCCAAGTGATACTCTCCTTCCATCCTTGAGGAAAGATTTTTTTCCTGGTTACACTAACAACCATATAACCATGATCAGTGTATCATCATTTAATTCATAAATCATTATGATAAAATAATCTTAACAAGTATTCTCATGTCTAATATAAACATCAATCGATATCCATGTAATTAATGATTCTACTTGATATTTTCCAAAAATATCAAATCATTAATCTAAAATTAATTATCTTGTTTACCACATAAAAGTAAGATTAAGCTTAATCAAAAGTTGGGGATGTAACACATTAGCTATGGGTTAGGTACCCATCTGAAGGCCATGTGAAGATTTATTGTTATTTACTAAGTTTACAGGCTGTCCACTAAGGGGGCATATAGTTATATTTAATTTTGGATGAGATTATTAGATGGATAAATGGGATTAGGTGGATGATTATGTGATAAGGTATTCGATTGGATTTAGATTAGGGATGGAGGTTGATTAAGGACAGTTGGGTTGGATTATGATGGGAATGAAATTGGATTAGGGATGATTAGGATGATAGATGGGATTTATATAAAGGATGATGTTGATTAGGCATGGTTGGATTGGATTAGTATGGGAATGAAATTGGATTAGGGATGATTAGGATGATGATTAATTTGGATTAGGATGAATAATGGAGATTTGATTTAGGATGATAGATTAGGATTTGATTAGGGATGGTAAAGCTTAATGATGGGATTGATTAGAGGATTATGATGGTGTGATTAGGGAAATGGTTAAGTGGATTGGATGGATTAAGATTAGGACCTTTGATTGGGTGTGATAATTTGATTTGGATTAGGGTCCTTGATGATGGATTAGGCTTAGGGGATTTGCTTAAGAATTAAGCACAAGACCTTAGTTTAATTGATTGGTTGGGGTAAAAATTTTAATACCTTAAGCAAGCCTAAGAGATGATTGGATGATTAGTGGATGATTAGGATGAGGTGGATTTGGGATTAGATTTTGGATGGAGGATGCTTGACCTTTGGGTAGAAGGTGTTTCAATATTTTAAAATAAAATTTCAATCAACACACACACACACATTTGCAAAAGATTGTGGATTTTTGGATTCAAGGGGATTTGCACAAGTTTCTCAAAAATGAAAACACACCAAGCATATGAATACCCTATATTATTCATGTGACAAGTGTATACACTTGTAAGTCCCATGATGAGGAAACTAACCACTTTTAATCACCCACAATTGATTAAAGGCACAAGGGTAGAGCATGCATGGAATACACATATATTTCTAGAGGGAATAAAAAATTGTGTGTGGTGAGTAATTTTTCAAGGCTAACCGCTTACAGGTGCATTACAAGTATATAAAACCAATTGGTCTTAAGCTAGGATGAATATGGCTTTTAGGGATGTCTTCGATATACACAAGGTACATGAGGCTGATGTCCATGAAATGAGGGGTATGTCTAATGGCATGGTTTGAAAGGTTAAATCAGTCTCCTCCTTCACTTTTCAAGATATAAAGTTCTTGCAAGCTAAGCCAAAAGAGACAAATGTCCCCCAATGGGAAAGTCTTTCGATTCTCTCCCAAATTTGTATACCCTACTAGAACATGTGTGTTCGAGTTGTCCCCTAAGGTGATCAAATCCTTAGATAGGAATACTAAGAGGAAAAAGACCTAGGTGCTTGATCTAAATTGTTTTGTGAATTCAGAGGACAATACCTAGTGTTGGGCTTATAGTATTGTAAAACACATTAAACAACACTATGTGAAAATAGTTATATTTTATTAATGAAGAGTTTTTACAATTTTGGCAAACTCACTAGGAGATGTATGCCTCAAAAATTGTCTATTGGCTTCGAAATGAGCCCATAAATACATTTCTACAAAATATAAAAGGCCACCTCATCCATTTGAATTACAAAAATAAAAATGTAAGAAAAATAATTGATTTTGGTACCCCAACTTGGCGCAGTCATAACTCCTAGCTTGTTAGGTGAAAATTATACTTCTTTGATGCATCAAAAAGATCTCCAAGAGAACTAATTTGAGTTGATGGGAAGGTATCCTATGGTTTTCCCTTCCTAATAAACTAATGAAAGTACTCAAGCCCAACTTTTCTCCAAAGGCCTCCGAAAATACAGATGACAGAAACATAGAAAATACCAAAAAATTGAATTTTTTGATATTTTCCAGTTTTGACTAGATGCAGATGCCACCCAAGTGCTCCTAGATCTCTATGGGATCAGTAGTTTTGAACCCTAATATCACCTTTTGATGCAAATGGAGAGCATACACACACTAGGTTCTTGGGATGAATGTGATAAAAGATAGATCAAGTCAAAGTTTTTGATCTCCAATGTCACCCAAAGGCACAAGGAGAGAGAATATGCTTATGAATTGACCAAAAACATGACATAGAAGATTTATTTCCTCTTAGAAAGTGAAATGTGCCTAATTATTTAGTGATAAAGCACAAGTCCTTCAATAATGATGCTACAAACAAATGTTAGTAGTTGGATGATTTTTCTTGGACAAATGATTTCCTATACAAAATGATGTTAGGTGACAAGGCACACCAAGAAAATAATTAGTCTATGAGTTAGATTGATTCAAATCCCAAGAAAATTTGGTAAATGAATTTGTAAACACAGAAACACTTAAAATAGTCCTATAGATGCTTAAGCTTTATAGAAACACTAATTTGCAAAAGTGAGTGTTTATCTGACACAAATTCTTATGCTTGTTTATGCCACAAAGGTACCCAAGCAGGAAAGAGTTCCCATCTATGAAGACTATTCTAATGATGGAAGGTTTTGACAAAAACCTACAAAAAGAGGGGTTAAATTTGCAAAATAGATATGTTAGGATGAAAATTGAGAAGCATAACAACCTGAGAAAGTTAATCCCTATCAAAAAATGAGAGTTAGATTTGTAAAATGGGATAAAAATGAGATTTTTTATGTTCAATTACAAAGGCACTTGTTTATGCCACACAAACGCTTGTCCATGATTGAGACACTTGTCCATGATTAGGACCAACAAAATGGGATTTTGACCTATATAAAAATTTTGTTAGGCTTGAAAAAGAAGGGTTAGGATGATAAATAATCCATTATAATGATAAAACCCTGCAAAACCATAAGATATTAGCCCAAAAAAATGAATAGAAAGCTCAAAAACAAGATTTTGAAATTTTGATAAAATGGGCTCCTAGGCTTATGAAAAAGGTGTTTGTTTATGCCACACCAATGCCCAAGTATTTCTAAAAGAACCCAAGTATGTCACAGAGGAACTTATCTATGAAAAATATTCCAAAAAAGGCTACGGAGGCACAAAATAAGCATACAGATGTTCATCCGAAACCTACAAGCTTAAGAAGATTTAAAACAAAAAAAAGATGATTAGATAAGGGACATGGGGTTCCGTCAGGTGTGCCAATAATGTATCAAGAAAATGTGAACTCTAAAGAACAAGTTAAAATGCATTAACCTACTCTATTCACATCTAAATGAAACCTATGATAGAGCTAGAAGGAATGCATATAACAAATGAAGTGAAATGACTAACAACACATGCAAACCTTGATCTTTGGATGTGATCCTTCATATTTGATGTGTGATTGCTCTTCCACTCTACAACATAACATTGCATTCAATGGAGTCTTGGAAATGGCTTGGATGAGGTATAGATTTTTTGATGACGGATTAGATGGATAGAATTGATTCAAAGGATCAAGGGTCAACATTTATTGAGAGGATTGTATTTGTGAGAGGCCCCCAAGTGGAGTCCTTGGATTGAGGGGAGATCAATGGTGGAGGATCTCCTTGGGAGAAGTGGATGGATGAGATCAAAAGGGTACCACGGGTACTTTAGAGGGATGGGAAAAGGACTTTCCCATAACTCATGTAAGAAGACCCACATGTGATTTGTATAAAGACCCATGCCTTTGTACACTTTGGAGGATGTGAGAGTTTTGAATGAGATAAATTTTAAGGTTTAGGAATGTGTAAGTGGATAAATAATTAGGTTAAGGCTAATTATTTTAGCTAACTTAATGAAAAGTGGATAAAATAGGTACCTAATTAAATAAATAGGAATATTTATCTAATTTTTGGGATGGGGATGAGGATTTTAGATAAATAAATATTGAATTTATTTACCTTTAAGGTTTGGACTATGGAAAATGATTGATTAATTAAATAAATTATTATATTTATTTAATTAATGCTAGGAAGATGTATAGATGAATAGTGATGAATAGTGATTTTATTAACTAAATAATAAAATATTATTAATCAATGTTGGGATGAAAAATAGATAAATAATTATATAAATAGGAATTTATCTAATTAGTTTTAAAGGAAATGATCAAGTGATGTATCAATTGATTATGACTAGAATGATGATGAGGCAATTTTAGGTGTCTACACCAACACCTCAAACTTACAAATGATGTCGAACATCAAGTCAAAAGGTATAAGTTATTTTTATTATTTATTTGTTTATAATTCTTATCAAGGTACAATGGATCATTCCTACACATGTTAAATATTAAATCCTTTGCTCATACATGTACAAATGTGTCGATTATCTACATGTCTAGGGTCTATAGCTATAAATTTATATGAAACCAACATAATATGAGTTAGTGATAGTAAATTAGAATTATGCATTATACCAAGTGGACCCAATTTTGTCTTTTTAGTAGTGTTTGTCAAATATCTTTACCATTCCTAAAGATTTTCATTAGGATCACCCTCCAAATCTTGTAGAGCTCAAAGTGTAGAAGATAGGGTCTAATCTTGTCAGTTAGCTTTTTCTTGTCCTTGGTTTAGTCACGAGGTTGTCATTTTACCTAGATCGACTTGATCCTTGGGTCTAAGTGATGTGTCATCCCTTAGAGTTGAGGGTAGTAAGAAAACTCCAATACGAGTAGTTTCTAACTATTTGATATCTTGGGGGTCTTAGGATCCTTCTAACACCATACTTAGATTCCACCATTCTTAATTGTGGTATGGAAATCAATGACCTTAGGTCCCCAAATCTCTTTTGTTTTCTATTGCACCTCAATTAGTTCCATATTAATTCCCAAAGTTGGGAAACCATTCCAAGCATCTTCCAAAAAATTTGTAGAATTCCTATTCCAAATCTCCCATGTTAAGTGATTGGTAATGATACGTATGCATGCTAAGATGAAATTACATATGATTGATCCCCTCAGAGGATTATAGAAAGTTAATATCCTTGAAGGATCTTCTAAGGAAAATATTTATTTTTGAGAATTTTTACCCAATTGAGATGTAGTTTTTTATAGAGGTTCCAAATTATCTTATCTATCTATCTAGCCCTAGATTTAGAGTGATGAGGAACTTAATCCTAGTCCTATGATCTATTTTAGCTCTACATACCTTATCTCAAGAGACCTATGGGATTTTCTTTTCATCTAAGAATCTCTACCACAAGAAGTTGTTCATTCACTACTCTAGTTTGCCAATAGTTTTGGAGAACATTCTTAAGAAAGACAAGATAATTGGGGAAGCAGAATGACAACCTTCAACATGATCATTCTCCCAACCAATGACAACCATTTCCCCTTATAGGTTGTCATCTTGTTTGCATATGACTCAAGAAAAGGGTCCTAGATTAGCAACCTTCCACTACCTTTAATGAATGGGATTCCCGAATATCTTCTTGGAAAAGAATCAACTTTGAAACCTGACTTCTTTGCAACTTCTACCTATTTTTGCAGGCTAGTGTGGAAGAAGAATATTTTTGATTTGGTGGTATTAACATCCTATCTAGAGGTAATCAAGTAATTTCTTAATTTATTCTTTATAATTCTTTCTTCCTTAACTAGAGCTTTCCCAAACACCATTGCATCATACACAAATTGTAGATGAGTGATGTGGTCAACATTAAATTAGTCACTTTTATATCCTTCCATATTCCACTTTCATCCACAAATTTGATTGATCTTACAAGTTCTTCAACCATAATAATAAAACAATAAAGGGAGATTAGGACTCCTTATCTTAGACCCTTAGAGATGTAGGAAAAACCTTTTGGATTGTCATTGATCAAAGAAAAAAACCACGGGCTATAAATGTAGCTAAAAATATCTAATTCAACCATTCCTTGAAAAAGTCAAAACTTCCCATTGTTTTGAGAAGGAATAACAAGTCAACCCTATCATACACCTTCTTGATGTCTAATTTAATCAAAATGCTACTAGATTTTATCTCAAAGATTGAATGAATAGCTTCACGCACCACAATAATTCCATCCATGATTCATCATCCTAGCACAAGCTACTTTTCTCTTCTAAGATAATCTCAGAATGGATTAGTTCTATTCTATTTAGCATAGCTTTAGAAATGATATTAAATAAGGTATTGCATAAAGATATTAGCTTGGAACATTCAAAATTTTCAACATTACTTTTTTTGGGAATGACGGCAATGAATGTTTTATTGATATCTTTCAACATAGTTTGTTTTCTTATAGATTCTTCAGTTGCCTCCCAAACATCCTTCCCAATAATGTGCCAACATTTGTGAACTAATCTTGTTGGAAATCCATCTAGGCTATGAGCATTATCGAGATGCATTTGCTAAGAAACCACTTTAATTTCATCTATTGTGAAAGGACCCATAAGCATGTTGATCTACACATTTAATATGATTCAAGGAATACAATTCAACAAGTTCTTCTTCATGAGGAGATTAAAACCATCTCAATTGTTCAAAAAATTATTGAAAAATTATGTTGCTTCTTTTTCAATCTCTATTTTGTTGTTGGTATAGTTTCCATATGTTTTTTTTATATTTTCAATCCTATTAGTGATCTTCTAGTCCTTGTAGAAATGTGGAAAAAAATATTGTTTTTGTAACCCTCTTAGAGCCAAGTTTCTCTAGATTTCTGCCTCCAAAATGTCTCTTCCTTTTCTAGTAGTTATACATGCTCCCTCATTACGCTTTTCACTTCTAGATATGCATCCTAATCCATGCCATATGTGAAGATTTTTTCATGAAGCTGAACCATTTCCTTTTCCACCCTATCTTTCTCTTGAAAGATGTTTTTAAAATTTTCCTGATTCTATTGCTTTAGTTGGATCTTAATGTAACAAATCTTTTTGAATAAATTGAACATCTTAGTCCCATTTTGTGAGGTCCCTCTTTCCAACAAGTTTCAATAGAAGTAATGAATCTAGGATTGTGAACCCACATGCTTTCAAATTTGAAAGGACATTGAAGAGAGGGGTTATCTCCAAAAAGAGTAAGTTGGAGGGGATAATGGTCTAATCTAGGAATACAAAGGATTTGGTATTAATATTTAACTAGGAAATGTGAACAACCACTTGTGCATAAGAATCTATCCAACCTCTTAGTTATGTGGGAAAAACCCAATCTTCTATTTGTCTAGGTGTATGATCCTTTTTTGGGTTTTATATCTTGTAGATTATTCTTGTCTACAAATTCATAGGCTAAGTTTGATTGAGACTTATTAACATTATATTCCCCATAAATTTATCTAAGTTGGATATAATGGCATTAAAATTCCCCCAAGAATGAACATATTTGGGATTAAAGATTCAAGAAGAGAGGAAATCTAATCCCAAACATCCCTTTTTTGAAGTCATCACACAAGACCATAAACATTTATGATGAAAAAAATTTGATCTAAGGAGTGGCTCAAAATCTTACATGCTTGCCAATGTGTGCTAGCAACAATCATGTTGACCTGAATTGTTGTAGGATTCTAGATAATTCCAAGTCCACTAGAAGCATCTGTAACCTCAACAAAAACACCATGCCAAAAATTGCACCTTTGCATGATTTTTCTAGCCTTAACCTTATTTAATTTTGTTTCTTGAAAAAGAAATATATCATATTTTGATATATCAATTTGACACTTGATTAACATCTATTATTAAGGGCATTTAAGCCCCTAAAATTCCAAGTG